>VFFE01006922.1:342724-527645 GCA_008921705.1 Burhinus oedicnemus
CATTAAGACTCTGTGGAAAAGAGACCAGAGGACAAATTTATCCACGTTTCTCTCTCTTTGTTACCATGGACTCATAAGTATCTGCATGCTTTTGGTAGAAACAATTGCTAAGAAAGTGTTTCTGTGCTGGAGAAAGCCCAAGAAGGGGAAGTGAAATGAGAGGTGGTCCTTAGGAGTTGAAAACCAAGAACCTTGCAACTAGAGACTTCAGGTTGCCTCACAGAAAGGTAGCCAGATGTTTGCCACTAGACCCAGCGTTGCTCTCGGTAGCAAGTGTAAGCTCAGGACTGAGGGCAGGCGGTGAGCAGCCCTGTTTGCACCTACTGCTCCAGCCAGGGGCTGTGAACCAGGGAGAGGGTTTCCACAAAGGACCAAGGGGACAAGACATTTAGAGTTCAGCTCACACCATCAGCAGAGGTCATGGTATTCGAAATATCCTACTTCCTACCACTGAATTACATCACTTATGTTGCCATTGATGTAGTCAATCTTCTCAGGAAACAGCCTCCTACATGTGATTTCTGAACAAAGATGTTGCTACGTGAGGAGGTGAGAGTGGTAATTTAGAACATTAGAGTTTGATCTCCCAGGTGGGGAAAGTCCCAAGATAAGCACTTTTTTCTCTACATGGTGCTGGTGGTTGACAGCACTGACTGGGTAAAATGGTAAGCAAACAGCCATGTTGAGAGCTGGGAGGATGGGGCTGACGCACAGGGTGTCCAGAACAGGGGGAAAAGAGACAGGTCCGGCTCAAAGAAGAGGTGCCTGGAGAAAGGGGAAACACACATGGCAGAGTCTGCTGAAGCCTGAAAGGATGCACAACAGACATTTACCTTTACCCCACGCCATGCCAATCTGGGTCAATGGTTTTGTGTGGCTTCTAAGACAAAGCTCATTCCTGCAGACATACAATGCACACATTGATGAGCAGTGGCACTTACAATTAGACAGTGGACCCTGTTTGGTGGAAATGATGAGAGCGAGGGCATTCTTTGCCTCCAGAGATCAAGCATTTGAACACTGTTAAAATTTTTTTTTTACATCTGTTTTCACCTTTGGCCCTGAGCAGCCTAAGGGTCAGAGAAGGAACTGAGAGTCAAGCCAAGATACTAATAACACTGTGGAGTGTAGAATTTGTATCAAGTATGGATGAGGTTCAAGGACAGAGCTGGTTCCGCTGTCCTCTTCACGTGCACTTTAAGGGGAAAGCAACTCCTACCATCACCTTCCTCCTATTGGCTTATCTTGCTGGCTTATTTTCAGATAGATATGAAAGAATGATTTTAAATGTTTGACCATGGCATGAAAACAAAACAAAAACTTTTCACACAGTGGATAAAAGCCCATACAAAAGCTACTTCCTATAAAGCACTAATTAATAAAACACAGGTTCTAAGGTCAAATGAAAAGATTTCCATGAGATCAAATGTCTTCCTCCTTGTGCTAGAGGAGCCATACTGTAGGACACCGAACAGCTGGACAGACTTCATGTGTCCTCTGAGATAGGTTTCACTTACTACAGGCATTATTCTTGGTTCCCTATGTTGCTAAATCTGGGGATTGAACATTATGCCCAAACTTCTTTTTTTTTTCCTCTCTTCTCAAGGTGTACATAGAAAACACTGTTTTTTTGAACTCCTATTGTTCCCTTAAGCGATGGTATTCAGCACTGTGGGTATCAAGACATTCTACAGATTCGCGTCATCCATTTCTTTTCTACAGCTGTATAGAAGCACACAAGCTATCACAATTTATGAATGTACTTCATTTGCATACTTGCCCCTGGTTGTTTTCAGTAAATGTTCATGCAGTTCTGTTCACTGGTAGCAAGGCAAACTGTTTCACCAAACGTCAAGCTAAATAATTTTGTGCTAAATAATGTGCAGAAGAAACCTGATTCAATAAGAAATGCCTGCCCTAAGGCAGGACATTTGAAAATACTGAGAGGCATATGCATGCAAAAAGAACATCCTGCAAACAGACTAGTCCAGCAAGCTGGTTCACAAAAATTATATGCAGAAATTACTTTCACGTTTTATGTCAGCCAACAACAATTGCTAGAAAATCCCAGTCTACATAGCCATGGAAAAAATATATTATGTCAATTAAAAAAAAAAAAAAAGCAGAAACTTCTGGATTCCACTCAGATTTATTCCACATGAATTTAAAACATTCTGTTTTCTGGTATTGTTACTGAGACCCTAAGGCATTTATCCTGCTCTGCCCTGAGTGGAAGACTGAGTCAGAAGATTCATGGTGTCATTCATACCAGGTGATGTATTCAGTGCTAATCACAAGAGCAATAATGTTATTCCTTACTACTTGGTTTCATGAGAATAAAATTGAAAGGCATCAGAAAATGCAGATACAGAGTCAAATGTGGGTTTTCTTACTTACAGAGAATCTTTTTACTCTCTTTCAGTAAAAAAACCAAACTAGTATTATTTTCTCCCATACAGTTTCATAAAGATCAAGAGAACCAGATGTCCAGTTGTATGTTAGGAACTGGGCTATTGAACAATGACTTTATTGTTCATTTACAAGAATTAGTAGAAAACAGACAATCGAGTTTGATTTTTTTTCAGTCTAAAGCTTTCCCCATAGAAATAGGATCAATTCCAGAATCAGTTCAAGACTGCTGAAAACTGAAGTGCTTTTCTCTTGGAGTGCAGTTCTGGGGCAGCTGGCAGACTTCACTTTTCACAGGTGCTCTAAGGAAAAGCCCTTTCCTCCTGCCACTTGGCCGTGCAGCCCCATTGGGCTGATGCCACATTGCACCTCTTCATGACCTGCTTTAACTCGCTAATATGGTGGAAGCTGTTCCATTTTGGAGAAGGGACTACGTCTTTTGTTTTGCTGGTTCTGTGAAGTGATGAAACCTAAAGAAGAGTTTGACGTGCATCGGAGCCAGAACAAAAATTAGCAGCAGGGAGGAGTAGGAGAGATAAGGAACGGCAGTCCTATCAGTACACAAGATGCATGGTAGGGGGTTGAAAAATCTCACCGATACCTGTGAATAATTCTAGATGGGAATCTTTGTAATCTTCTAAATTCATGCAGCTAGGCCTCCTGTATGGCACTCTGATGTTCAGACGTAAAACATATTTCCAGGTATGCCTAGTGATGCATGCCTTTGCACCACAAATTGCCTGAGCCAATTCATAGCGAAGGTGGTGGAGAACTTCACAATTATCTAAATAAACAATTGCAAACTTTTGCAAAAGAGCAATTAAATGTTAAATTAAATTATCTAGCACTGTCCTGCTTCAGTCAGTACTGCAATGACACTGGGGAGAGGAAGCAGCCGTTAAAACAGTTAAGCCAGAGTTTCCGTCTTAGAGGGCTGATCCCGCCCAGTGCTGAGCACCTCCTGAATTAATTTCTCCCCTTACCGATACTCAGCTGGTTTCGATAAACAAAACACTCTCTTACTGGTTACAGTTCTGGGAACCCCAACTGCTCTTGGGTCTGTTTTGAATACTAATATAAAAACTAAATTCTGATGTCACATGCCACCTGTGCTGATGCTGAGAGATGCTTTGGATGTTGTTAGTATGAAATAGAGTGAAGTGTTAGCTAAGTGAAAATGAGATATGAGTAGGCAATCTCACAGTAGCAAGATAGATCAATGTTAGGCTGCACAGAATGATTTACAGGAAACAGAAATGGGAGAAAAATGGTAAATCTAATGGCCTGCCTCACAATCTAGTTTGTGCCCTGTTTGAACCTGCAATATTGCATTGGCATCAGTACGTTACACTGTTAACACACACCCTGGAGGATGCTCTGAGCAAAACAAATGGAGATCTCCAATAGAAGAGGCCTTTAAAAGCCTTGGATAGCTGGGGTAAGCAAAATACGACACCCAATCAGTCAGTGAGAAGCAGGACAAGACACAACAGCACCTCCACAGTCAGAGAGAGGAAATGATCATGGTAGAAGTAAGTGTGGGGTGCTGGCTTGGAATATAGACAAGGGTTGTTTGGGTCTGAATGCTACCGAGTCCAGATCCACAAGTCTTGTCAGTGAAAGCGGAAGGAAATCTGTCGCCTGTGACACGCGTTCCAAGATGAAGCAGAACTCCTGACGAATGCCACTGGAGAGACAGTTGCACAAAAGCTCCTGTGAGTGGGTGTATGTCTTCCTCTTGCATTTGTTACTTGCACGTTGAACTTACTCTGCAGTGGCATTTCTGCTTGTGGTCTGCGTGGATCTGGACATTTCAAGCAGTTCCAAGCTTTGGCAATTTCTTTGGAGCCCAGTGGAAAACTTTACAAGGAATCAGTTGGCTACCAATTCTGCATTTCCCAGTCTTTGGCTAATACTGGCATGTCCCCTGCTCTGTGCACCTGCGCCATTTACAATCGCCCACTTCCATTCAGTCTCCCCTCTGTATATGTGGGGAAGAAAATTAGGCTTTCAGCATTTATTTCTAATATACGCGCTGTTTCCCGCCGCAATTTTCTGTTCCCCCAAGACAAATCCCGCACAGGAGCGTGACAGACTGACCTGTTCTTCAGCACCTCCTGCTAGCTCTAGGGGTGATCTCTTTCCCACAAAAGCCTTGAAAGCATTCAAGCCATACAAATCAGTGAGTTACTTAAGGACAGTTCCACTGGAGAATGAGAAGTAGGCTTGAAAAATGTAAGGTTAAATTTCATAAGTTAATACTTTACTAGGCTTTCCATGGTTCTAACTTGTCTTGCATAAGACATGCAATTTACTCACAGAGAAGATGCTTTATTTGCTTCAGTGCTCACTGTGTAAGTACCTGTGTTGAAGCAGTCACTGTTTAAATGAGGCTTTAAAATGTAACAGTTTGGGAAACATACACAGAGAAACCGGTCAGGCCCTGAAAGGTCTTGCTGAAAGCTTTTTAATTTTTAGAAGAGATATTATTTGGCATAAGAGATGGCAGTGCAAAACTGTAGCAGTAAGTGTGTAACAGGTGATGTTTAACACACAGAAGACACAAAGTTCTTGTAAGAGGAGAAATGACAACCTTGAAGGGCACTCATTTTTGGAGGCTGAGATGTTTGGAAACTAGGCAACATCAACAATTTAGCACCCTATAGCCTGGTAAGCCATTTACCAGGCCAAGATATGATTTTCCAAGAACCTCAAGCAAGTATTTGTTAACACTGATTCTGATGTTACAATATAGGAGCAGTGTCAACACCAGCACCAGAAGGCACTCCAAATCCACCACAGCAAATGGACTGAATAATGGTTATAAAAAATAAATTTGCCGTGGAGAGACAGTCAAACAGAAGAGAGGTAATTTCCATCAATGAAGTGTCATTGTCTCACTCTTGTCAAAATCAGAGACATTCGGAGTCCAAGAAGAGCCACCGTTCTCTGCTAGAATGCAGTACGTTAAATTTGTATCTTCCTATTCTCTATCATACCTGCAGTACTTCCTACAGTAAATTTGATACCTTTCTTAGGACTGTTTGGAAAAACAATTAAAACCAGTTATTTGATCTATCGTTATATAACTAAATATTACCTATGCTTTTCTTGCCAGTTACCATCTTGATCATGTAGTCTGTGAGACAAATATCTCCCAATAGATTTCAAAGAGTATAAAATGTATGCTAAATTTTGCAAAACCACACTACACACTACCACCATGTTACTGACTTTATATTAATTCTGCATGAGACACCTTCCAATACCAAGCCTATGTTGACAGAGCAAATACGTATCATCAAATCACAGAATGGTTTGTGTTGGAAGGGACCTTTGAAGCTCATCTAGCCCAGTCTCCCTGCCATGGACAGGTACATCTTTCACTAGATCACGTTGACCAAAGCCCCATCCAACCTGACTTTGAACCCTTCCAGTGATGGTGCACGCACAACCTCTCTGGGCAACCTGCTCCACCATCTTCATTGTAAAAAATTTCTTATGCCCAACCTGTATCTACCTTCTTTCAGTTTAAAACCATTACCCCTTGTCCTATCGCTACAGGCCCTACTAAAGTTTGTCCCCCTCTTTCTTATAAGTCCCTTTCAAGTACTGAAAGGCTGCAATAAGGTCTCCCCGGAGCCTTCTCTTCTCCAGGCTGAACAACCAAACTGTCTCAGTCTGTCCTCATAGGAGAGGTGCTCCAGCCCTCTGATCATTTTTCTGGCCCTCCTCTGGACCTGCTCCAACAGGTCCATGTCTTCCCTGTGCTGAGGGCTCCGGAGCTGGATGCAGTACTCCAGGTGGGGTCTCACCAGAGCAGAGTAGAGGGACAGAATCACCTCCCTCGACCTGCTGGCCACGCTTCTTTTGATGCAGCCCAGGATACAGTTGGCTTTCTGGGCTTTGAGTGCACGTTGTCTACTCCTATCCAGCTTTTCATCCCCCGGTACCCCCAAGTCGTTCTCAGCAGGGCTGCTCTCAATCCCTTCATCCCCCGGTCTGTACTGATACCAGGGGTTGTCCCAAGCCAGGTGTAGGACTTTGTACTTGGCCTTGTTGAACCTCATGAGGTTCACATGGGCTCACTTCTGGAGCTTGTCCAGGTCCCTCTGGATGGCATCCTGTTCCTCAAGCACATCAACCGCACCACTCAGCTTGGTGTCACCTGCAAACTCAATTCCACTACCTTGTATCATTAATGAAGATATTACATAGTATTGGTCCCAGTACAGACCCTTGAGGGACACCACTTGTTATTGGTTTCCATTTGGACATTGAGCTATTGTCTAACTCTTTGGACACGGCCATCCAGCCAGTTCTCTGTCCTTAACTGGCGTTATCATCCAGCCTTGCATATGAAGACGAAAAATCTGTAACAGAAATGTGTAAGAAAAAACACTAACTATGGACCTGCTCTGTGCCATACTGTCCTGTGACAATGTAAGTACTTAGCATATAAAACAAGAAAATTAACACAATTATCTTTGTATGTCACTACAGAATGTAAAAAAGCCAAAACCCAAGGGGGATTGAAAACGGAAACCCAGAAACAATATGAATGTTATGGCTCCAATCCATTTCACTAAAACTGTCCAGAGGTAAACATAACAACAACGAAAACCATTTTCAAGGCCAGTCATCTGATTTGGCTAGATATTAAAGGTAGTAAAAGGCATGTTAGATCTGTAGCCTTCTTCCTGTCGATCTTCAAGTTCTGGCTCCTGCAGTCTAAGTTCTTTAAAAAAACACATGAAATATGGAAAGTTGGTTAAGGTATTTTCCCCAGGACCTGAAAAGCACCTGTACTGGTTTTGTTATGGAGGATATGTCCAAATGGAAAGGCTTTCAGAGCAGGGTGTCTAACAGAACAAGACTAGCAAGCTAAAAAGCTTATACACCTGCTTTCTATTTTCCTTTGGATTTATTTATTTATTTATTTATTTATTTTTAACATTACTGTGAGAATTCGTAGGTTTCATGTTTCTTATCTTTCCCTTGCTTGGCTTAGATGGCATTCTGATTCACTTCTGTCTGAGCAATCCCTGTTTTTTCAGGGACTTAGAACCTTAGTTCTAAGCAGCAGAATATTTTCTAAAAGTAGGCTTTCTAAAAGTGGTGTTTACAAGGTATTACCACTGACCTGTTCCATGAGTGGCAAAAGTCATCATCAGATAAACAAAAATTCACTCACTAATGACCAGAAGTAAATAAAAAAAACTAATATCCACACAGTTTGGAGAAGCATAGGTTTCATTTGTTTTATTTACTAGACAAGAAGCAGGAGATTATTTTATTGAAGTCGAATTGTGTTAAAAAATTAAATGCATACATTCAAAGAACTCGAGCACATTCATCACTTAAAACAGCAACTAAAGCCACAGTTGTTCAGATCAATGAAGCAGCAAAAGGCCAGCACAGTGTTCAGAACGCTGGCAGCAAAGTACTTTTCTGTACAGTTCTGTAAGTCACATAAGTACATCTTCAGGCACAAATTTGGCTTAGGCGTATCCTAAGTTTTTTTAATGAGAACATTCATTCATTACACAACTGCTGCTGTGAAAGAACCACCACAATTATTAAACCATGTCTTCTAGCACACAAACAAAAAACACTGCTTTAAAAAAACCCCAAACACTGAAATAAAAAAATATGGATGTGTAAAAATAGTATAATTTTATTTTGAAATTGTCCAGTTTTTCTCTTATGTTTCTGAAGTGAAATGTAACCATTTGCCTTGTCGAAGGAAAAGATGGGAGGCAGAAATAGCAAAGCAAATAGCACACCTGTGAATCTGCTTTCTTAGATCTTACTTGATGAAACTGCAACAGAGTATTACCTAGCCTTTCCTTTCTTTCATCAACTAAATGGTATCACTGAATAGAGGATGCCAACTCACTACTGACTTTTTTTCTTCAGCCATTGTCTGATTCAGCTCGACAGTAAAGCTATTCCAATTTTAAAACATACTCAAAATCTTTCTTTAGGCATCTTACACATTATCAAGCATGATAAAAATATAAAAGCTGTCTTATACATTATTATCGGTTAATGTTTACTCCATTCTTTTATGCTTGTAACGATTTTTGAAGATATTATAACCTCTGGAAGCTCAAAAGTGATCCCCTCTTCCTTGTGAGCACTCGGACTTCAAGGCCCATCCAGGTTGTTACTGTTTTGGCAGGATGACCGAACACTGCACTGTTGTCTGAAATACAAAGTCAAAGTAGATGAATGCTTTCTCTGCCAGTGCAGAGTAGAATTACTTTTCAATGTAAAGGCTGACTACGTAGCTTCCATTCGGATTACAAACACGTGTAACTCTTTCCATGTGCACAGTATCTCCAACTTCTTCCAATACCATAAGCGTTAAAAGAATAACAGGGAGAGCATATCCTACAACAGTTCAACCACTTGTCATTACGACTTTGTAAAACTATGGAACAGACTTACTGGTATCGAGAACAACAATTTGTATTGGGTTTGCATGGCAGGGTTTTAGTAGTGGGGGGCCTACAGAGGTGGCTTCTGTGCGAAGCTGCTAGAAGCCTCCCCCATGTCCAACAGAGCCAATGCCAGCCAGCTCCAAGATGGACCCGCCACCAAGGCCGAGCCCACCAGTGACAGTGGTAGTGCCTCTGTAAGAACATATTTAAGAAGGGGTGGAAAAAACCCTGAGCAATGGCAACTGCAGCTGGAGAGACGAATGAGGATATGTGAGAGCAACAACTCTGCAGGCACCAAGGTCAGTGAAGAAGGAGGGGGAGGAAGTGCTCCAGGTGCCACAGATTCTCCTGCAGTCCATGGTGAAGACCATGGTGAGGCAGGCTGTCCCCCGTGAAGCCCATGGAGGTCCATGGTGGAGCAGATATCTACCTGCAGCCCATGGAGGACCCGACGCTAGAGCAGGTGGATGCCCCAAAGGAGGCCATGATCTCATGGAAAGCCCTCACTGGAGCAGGCCCCTGGCAGGAGCTGTGACCCCATGGAGAGAGGAGCCCACACTGGAGCAGGTTTGCTGGCGGGACTTGTGACCCCATGGGGGATCCATGCTGGAGTAGTTAGTGAAGAACTGAAGCCTGTGGGAAGGATTCACATGGGATAAGTTCACGGAGGACTGTCTCCCATGGGAGGGACCCCACACTGGAGTGGAGGAAGAGAACAAGGAGGCAGGAGCAGCAGAGACAGTGTGTGATGAACTGACTGCAACCCCCGTTCCCCATCCCCCTGTGCCACTTGAGGGGAGGAGACAGAGAATTCAGGAGCGAATCACAGAATCACTGGGGTTGGAAGGGACCTCTGGAGACTATCTAGTCCAACCCTCCCTACCAGAGCAGGTTCACCTACAGCAGGTTGCACAGGATGGTGTCCAGGTGGGTTTGGAATGTCTCCAGAGTTGGAGACTCCACCACCTCTCTGGGCAGCCTGTTCCAGTGCTCTGCCACCCTCAAAGGAAAGAAGTTCCTCCTCATGTTTAGATGGAATTTCCTACACTCAAGTTTGTGCCCGTTACCTCATGTCCTGTCACTGGGCACCACTGCAAAAAGACTGGTCCCATCCTCCCGGCACCCTCGCTTTAAGTATTTGTAAGCATTGATGAGATCCCCACTCAGTCTTTTCTTCTCCAAAGACCCAAGTCCCTCAGCCTTTCCTCATAAGAAAGATGTTCCAGCCCCCTAATCATCTTTGTAGCCCTTTGCTGTACCCTTTCCAGCAGTTCCCTGTCCTTCTTGAACCGGGGAGCCCAGAACTGGACACAGTACTCCAGGTGCAGCCTCACCAAGGCAGAGTAAAGGGGGAGGATAACCTCCCGCGACCTGCTTGCCATATTCTTCTCAATGCACCCCAGGATGCCATTGGCCTTCTTGGCCACAAGGGCACATTGCTGCCTCATGGTCATCCTGTTGTCCACCAGGACTCCCAGGTCCCTCTCCACAGAGCTGCTTTCCAGCAGGTCAGCCCCTAACCTGTACTGGTGCATAGGGTTATTCCTCCCCAGGTGCAGGACCCGACACTTGCCTTTGTTGAAACTTCATGAGGTTTTTCTCTGCCCAACTCTCCAGCCTGTCCAGGCCACGCTGAATGGCAGCACAGCCTTCTGGTGTGTCAGCCACCCCTCCCAGTTTTGTGTCATCAGTAAACTTGCTGATGGTACACTCTATCCCTTCATCCAGGTCATTGATGAATAAGTTGAACAGGACTGGACCCAGGACTGACCCCTAGGGAACACCACTTGTCACAGACCTCCAACTAGACTGTGTGCCACTAAGCACAACCGTCTGAGCTCTATCTGCCAGCCAGTTTTCAATCCACCCCACTGTCCATTCGTCTAAGCCACACTTCCTAAGCTTGCCTACGAGGATGCTGTGGGAGACAGTGTCAAAAGCCTTGCTGAAGTCCAGGTAGACACCATCCACTGCCCTCCCCTCATCTATCCGTCCAGTCACACCATCGTAGAAGGCTATCAGATTAGTCAGACATGACCTCCCCTTGGTGAATCCATGTTGACTACTTCCGATAACCTTCTTTTCCTCCAGATGCTTTGAGCTGACGCCTAGGATGAGCTGTTCTATCATCTTTCCAGGGATGGAAGTGAGGCTGACTGGCCTGTAGTTTCCCAGGTCTTCCTTCTTGCTCCTTCTGAAGACGGGAGTGACACTGGCTTTCCTCCAGTCCTCAGGCACCTCGCCTGTTCCCCAGGACCTTTCAAAGATGATGGAGAGCAGCCTAGCAATGACTTCTGCCAGCTCCCTCAGCACTTGCGGGTGCATCCCATCAGGACCTATGCACTTGTGGATGTCCAGTTTACCTAACTGATCTCTAACTTGATCCTCCTCAACCAAGGGAAAGTCGTCCTTCCTCCAGACTTTCTCTGTTAACTGTGAAGTCTGGGACTCCTGAGTGAAGCTGAGCCTGGGAATAAGGGAGGGGTGGGGGAAGGTGTTTTCTAAGATTTGATTTCTCATTATCGTACTCTGATTTGCTTTGCAATAAATTGAATTAATTTCCTTGAGTCAACTCTCTTTTGCCTATGATGGTAATTGCTGAGGATCTCCCTGTCCTCATCTTGACCCACAAGCTTTTCACTGTATTTTTCTCCCCTTGTCCAGCTGAGGAGGGGGAGTGATACAGTGGCTTGGTGTGCACCTGGTGTCTAACGAGGGTCAACCCATCACACAATCATATTGCAGAAACACTAAATTAAGGACTTCAGGTTCACAGGCTACAAATGAAAAATTGTGCAGCTTGCTCTTCATTTTTAAGGCTAGCATACTGGCTTACATGAATCATATTTATAGAAAGGTCTTCACAAATATAATCAGAATGGTCTGAAAATGAAGCTCCTTAAAAAAAATGATTTCTACATATTTATTCATCAATTTTGAGGAACAGCTATCAAGAACAGAAACCTTTCTCTAAAGGTGCACTGATTGGGAGTGAATGAAATACTCATGTTATGGAGGGACAGGCAACTTTGACATCAGCCATATTCAAGGGTAGGGCCCAAGAAACACTTCAAATTTAGCTTACTTATGAGGTGCTTAGCCTGCAAGGACCACCGTATGTAGAACAATGCAACTACAGTTGCAGTGAAGCCTTGATGAAATTTCCCCCTCCACCTTATTCACCTGAGCCAGTTCCCTCTAGTCACATAAATATGTTCACTGATTTCACTGAGATATTTTTGAGGAAGAAAACTACTTAGGAATAGTTACAAGATCAGAGCTCTACACACAAATTATAAATGTCAATTTCAGTTTCTGACGGACTAAAAAAAAAATGACTAAAAAATATTAACCTTCAACTTGTCAGCTACCAAACATATTAAAGTCCAAGTATGTCAATGATGAAGTGTGCTGAAACACATCTACAGACACCTCACCCAATCTAAACCATCCCACAGTATTCAGTTACCACAGCTCGTTTATCAAAGTACAACATTATTTCTTGTATCAGAGGTCTGACAAATATCATTTCACATAGGCTAGCAAAGAAGTTAAAAAAAGGCAGTTAATATCAGCAGGTCTCTTCACAGAGTCCAGAAGTTTATCTGAGGAGCATTCACAGAAGCTCTGACACTTTACCACAAGCTGATTTTTTTTTTTTTTTTTTTTACACCCACGCTGTAAGAAACATCAGTTCTAACATGACATTCCTTTCATCATCCCAGTACAGATTCTCTCCTGATCCTCATGGGTTGAACCTTACTGTAATAAAGGTACAGAGCTCAATTCCCAGTTATTATGAGTTAAAATTCCTTCAAAGAGACAGTTTTTACCTGCCACCAATACCTTTCCTAATAAAGATAAAAAAGAATCTATTGGTTCCCTTTTGAAATTGTCTGCCATCACTGATGCGTTTACTTCACTCAGCAATGAGCCCACGTTTTACTTGATCAGCGTTTGATACCAATGCAGTGGCTGAAGTTCTTGTTGCTTTTGATGTCCTAGTGTCAACTATAGAAAAGTTTTGGTTTTCCTGAAACTATCCCTACGTGCCTGCTCTTGCTTCTGGATTCCTTCTTTGTAGCTTGTCCCTGCTTCCAACCTTTGAATGTTGCACTTTCACACTGTTTGCTGTTTAGCCAAGTCAGTCTCCTGATTGGGCTTTCTGTGGATCACTTCTGTGCTTGAAGAACGTTGCCCTTAAAAGATCTGCAAGCTTTCTGGAGCTCCTTGCCCCTTCAGAGCTGCCTCCCATGAGATGATACCTACTGGTTAAACCCAAGATGCTCCAGCATCTGTGCTCTGCTACTTGCCTTCCTCACTCCCCACAGGACACTGAACATCACTATTTCATGAGCATTACAGCAACAACTGCCAGTGATTATCACCTCACTGAACAACTCTTCTCAGAGAACAGAAGATCCAGCTGTACATGACCCATGGTTGACCCATCCTATCCAGGAATTTCTCTGACACCAGCCAGAAATCACTTGGACCACTGTGATCAATAGCATCATCTGTGTTTCCCAATCCATGACATAAATACAACGTGGTCATACCCTGGTCTGAAAGAGTAAGGGCTTTGTACCCTGGGCATGCCTCAAAATGACAGGCTGTAGAAAGATGCTATACCTGCAGAAAAGTTTGCCCCAAACTTTTTTTTCCAGCTCATGTTACGTGACCTGAAGAATGATCTCTTTTACAGCAAAAGAGCCTGGAAACACTGGCCTAAAGACATCTTAGGCAGTTAAAAACCAGTAACATTCAAACTACACTTAAACTCACTGGGATATCTCAGATGAAAAGACGTGAAAAGGAATGGACAGCAGGCAGCCTATCCTTTAGCAGAAAACCAGCCCTCCGACATTTTTGCTTCAACACTCCAGAGTTGAAGACTACTGTGAGATTCAGGGGTGACACTACCACGTGTGTGTGGGTGGGATGCACCTCCTCCATGGCAGGAGACAGATAAATGCAGCTGGGCAAACAGACTAGCAGCGTATTCTCTCCTGCCTGGTGAAGTTCCTCCAATCAGAGAAGCCAAATAACAGAGCTCAGAAAGGCAAAGTTGTGTCCATGCAGAGCTTTATGGTTTCATGTGCTTCCCCAAACACTAGAGACAGACATGGGCTGATACCCATTTGAGATGCCCAGCTGCGGCCTGTATGTAGGCTGGCATGGCTTTACATCGTCACTGGTCGCAGAGTGCCAGCTGCAGTCTTGCTCAGCTCCCTCCTTGTCTGCATTCTTTACCACATTACCACAGGCATGCAAGAGGCGCTGCCTTTAAGCTCTAGGAAAAAGATCAGTTCAAAAAACGCCATCATCTTACCTTCAAAATTCCCAGATTAAAATACACAGAAGAACACGTCTACAAAGAGCACAGTCTTCTAAAAATTGTTATGGTTCAACTACACACTAGTGCAGAGGCACATACATACATATGTCTCTGCTGTATTGCACAACTGCCTCCCTCCTTATTGACTAACACAGAAACCTAGGACCAAGCCTTCATCTACTTTACCACCATTTAATGGCTCAAACAGAAAGATTTTTAGACTTTCCTGCCCTTCCTGAGTAAAATCAGAGGAAGCCTCCAAAGTTTCAGACTTTCCTGTGACTTTTCCAGAGTGCTTGGTTGCATTAAATCAGAAACAATTGTCACTCCTACTCTCCTGACGAAAAATCTCAAGCTCCACTGCTAATACCTAGTTCCTGTTTCCAGTTCTTCTAATGCCTTCAGATCAACTCCCTTTCTCAGTATACTATCACTCAAATCAAGCCACTATCAGCAAAGAGCATAAACACATAAGAATTGCCAAGTCAAAGTGAAACTATCTCAATATTCATGACTGATAGCAGATGCTCAAGGGAAAGAGTGTAAGAAGCTACATTAGAATGGAGTGACCCTTCCTCTGGTGCATGATATTTTCTTCCTTCAGCAAACAGTATTTCTGGAACTGAGCTGGAAGAAGCACTTGAATCAGTGTTCCAAACAGCTGACAATGAACTGAAAGAAGGGTTAGTGTTCATTAAAGGGGAATCTTGCAAACTCAGTGCCAGCTCCTTCCAGTCACTGGCTCTTTCATTCCCGATAAAGAATCAAGACAATCATGCAAGGGAAAGCAACAGGACACTGCTAACTAAAGGACACCTGCCAGAATTGGAGGCAGATCCCTCAGTACCTAAGCAGCGTATATACTTGGGAATTTCTTTGTATGCCAGGATGATCAAAGTAGCTGAGGAATACCTAGCATTTTTTTAGATTATTTCTTCAAACTCTGTTTTCCTTTTATATAGTCAGGCATCTGTATTAAACAAAAAGTGTGGCCCAGTCGTCTGAAAATGTTTTCTGTGTATTAGAGGGGAAAAGGAATAGTGATTCTGTTGTCTACCTTATCCATCCATGACATAACTTCCTAAAGACTGCAAAAGGGAAAGGGAAAAGTCAGTTACCTCTCACAAATGTATTGAGGGAACATTAAAATAGCTGTTTCAGATAACCAGGTGAGGAAGAGTCATAAACATAATCCAAGGCCTCCTAATAAGAAGTAGGTTTTCCAGTGAAAAATCAGCAAGATGCTCACTTCAAGGATTTGGGTTGGACCTCCACAAGCCTGACCTGGTCAAGTATGCTTAGAAGTATCTGGGGTGAATTTTGCTTAATATGTCTTTCCTTTAGGACACTGACTAAACTAGAGTTAAGAGTCACTGACAAGAGAACCATATTAGAAACAAAACTGAAAATTTTATCCCAATCAGAACACACAGGAGATTTTTACAGCACATACTGTTCTGTTGATAGTTGAATTTCAGGGGCACAATTTAGTGTATATGAACAAATGACTGATGTCTGTGTTCATCTTTCTTACCCATTCAAATTTCAGTCAACACAGTGATATTCAGAAAAAATAAAGAAAGAACCTAAGAGAGGAGAGTTATCAGAGAGTTATCAGTTTCCTCAACAGGCTTCCTCGTTTTCAGACTGCTGCTGCTTCCACTAACAGAGATCTTTGTGGCCCACTTCTGTCTACTCTCTGCCTTTCACATTCCAGTTCTCTTTCCCTGTCTCCCACACCATCTCAATGTAATCCTCAGCTCTTCTTGCGCTTCATGCTCTTGTACTCTTGGAAGTGAGTATTTGTCACAAAAAGCTTGTCAAGAAGTTGGATAGACATCCAAACTATTTTAACATTGTTCTTCCCCTCTATGATATCACCAGAAACGAATCTCAAACATGCCTGTGAAACACAGGTGATGTAAACTACGTAAATGAACTGTTGTCTAAGAAAAATTCTGCCTAAAAATTCCCTCCCCAATGTATTTTGAAATGTTTTTCTTTTCCATGCTTGTTTTTTCATGCACTGTGGATCTGAAACCTGCAGGACAACACAGTTCTAATAGTTTCAATAGGGTTATTACCCTTATCTTGTAACAGACTCCTCTCCATCTACATATTAAAGAGCACAATGTTTTTGGTTTGGTTCAGTCTTCTCTGCTTGGCTCTCCATTGTTCTGAGACCTAAGCTAAAGCTGAGTAGAGATACAGGTTTTTCATGTGGATACTCACACAGATTTGTATCTTACCTGTGCTATGAAGGATAACACTTCATCAACCATACATAGATGTCCTTAATTTTTTTACATTTTGTAACACTTCTTGCCAGATCTTTGCCATAAAGCTTGTGAGTCTCTTGATAAATTTGTTTGCCCATCTTGAATGGGTTTGGTTTGTTGAAGCATCCAGCGCAAGAAGTTATGATTTAAGCAGAAACATGTTGGAACATATACCTATATTATATGTATATATGCAGTGTCCCCAGTACTCATCAGCCTCATGTATGTATACTCACTTTCAGGGTGTGCAGGGTGTCAGTCCATTCCATGGAACCTATCTGAGGTATAGCAGTAAGGAGTATGCTAGTAGCCTTATTTGCATTCCCTTTCAGTGTCTTTAAAACTTTATCCACTGAAACCTAGAAATACAATAAAACTGAGCAGTGTATCTCATTTTAAATACTCAAATAAATTCATTTAATTCATATATCTCTAAGTGAAAAGGTGAAGCCTTGAAATGCCACAATCATTTTAGCCAGTAAAAACTTCTTTCCTCTGTGGATGTATGTTTGATTATATTTTACACAAATAGGACAACCAAAGCAGATACATCATTTTGCACAGAGCTGCAGAAGAAAAAACACCAAACCAATTACGGGAATACAAGCTCATACACAGAGCTGACAAGCTTCATACACACAGACCCCCTGATTTAGACATGAGGAGACAAAAGCTTTGCTGGTAGTGAGGCAGGTTTATGAAAATGAATGATGTGGCAACAATTGATTCTGTTCTTACTTTCACAATGGTTCATCCAGAATAACTCACTGACACTGATGCAAGTAATTACAGATTTAGTTCAGTATGTGATCTCTTAGCAAAACATACAGGTCCTCACCCAGATCCCTCAAGACCCAAAGGAGAAAAAGTTTCACTCACTGCTTCTTCATGCTCCTTCCAGCAGTCGTAATCTGTTGCCATGGCAATACTAGCATAACTCATTCCAGCTTCTTTTGCAAGAATCACTTCAGGCACTGTGGTCATGTTGATAACATCAGCTCCCCAGCTGCGAAACATTAGGCTTTCTGCTCGAGAACTGAAACGTGGGCCTTCGATTGTGATCATTGTCCCCTTGGAATGACACTGGAGCCCAAGCTTCTTGGCAGTCTCAATAAGAACCTGCAAAACATGCCAGTATCAGGAAATAATTCCTCTGGTGCACTGCTTTTGCATCCCATCAAAAAACTTACATACAAAAGAAATTAGCTTTACACAAAGCAGTCAAGCTTCATATAGCTATAGCTGTCCAAAACCACTGATCACTTTCTGTTTCCTTAGCCAGCAAGAGAAATTAATAGTCCTATTAACAAGAATGATGTTGAACGCACCTGATTTTGTTAGTTATCAGTTGGATTACTATTTTCAATGTAGACCAAGACGACTGAAACCCAGGAAATATTTGCAAGATATTTAGGCTATGCTTACACTGAGAACAGAATGATGAAAACGCTCCACTGAGCACCACATTACCACATGGTGGAGTTAAGCTGGTGAGAAGAGTAGTAGGAAATTAACTTTTTGAAAGTAAAACTTTACGGGCATATACTTCAGAGACTACCCTGGGAATCTGCAGAGAAATTATTACCACATTTTCCCATGCCAGTGTCTGAGTGGCACACTTTACATATATCAAGTACTTCACATTAGTCTTTACAGTTCCAACTAGGACTATGGCAGAATCATCATGACTTTCTCTCTTGGTAAATAGACTGGCTAACACCAGTTGACACAGTAGGAATAAGAGTGTGCCAGCACGAGTAAATGGGACTAGAACACCCGTAACTGTCCTGAGTAGGAGGGGAAAAGTAACTATGATATCTGTTTAAAATGACCATCAACAGAAAAGAAAAGCTTGAAAAGTATAAAAGCAGCATGGACAGGAGAGACCATAACGCAGCAGCAGTGAAAACCTAGTCTGATACCACTAGAAGCTGCCTTGTCAGCATCATGACCTTCACACAGGCCAGGTGGAGCAGCCTCCCTGCAAAATGCTGAGAAGCCTGCCCTCCAGCTGGCTGGTTGACCCGCCATACATGGCTGCAACAAGCAGTGATACCTTGAGTGCGCTGTGTGACCTTGTGGGGTGCCTCCTCACTGGCATGGGGGAATCAGTGGATTGCATGGAGCAGCACAAGCACACATAAAGCTGGAGTACCCATGTCTCCCACTGCAGATGCGTGTAAACAGGTAAACCTGCACTCCCAGAAGAGGGCAGGTGTGCATGTAACCCCCAGGTGCTGGGGAAGGGTATTTGTGCATGCAACTCCGTGAATATGTGTGTAAGGGTAAAACAGAGCTTCTGGCGATTAGCCACAGAAGGACACTTAGAAATTTGTAGATGTTTAATAACATGCTGTAAATTAATCTAATATTAATCACACCTAATAGTGATTTATTGCTGATATTCATTCTGATTTTATGATTCACTGATTGCCAGTTAATTACAGTTAATAAATCAATAGACAACTTTAATTCTGATTTGACTTAAACCACAGTTGAGCAGTACTTCCCTGAAACTTTTTACAAAATTTGAACTTTACTCTCTATAAGATGTTGCAGTAAGCCCCAGTCTCTGACAGCAGTAATAACCAAGGCACCTTATGTTATTCAAAAGTTTGCAGTTGGAGAAAAGATAAACTTCTTTCAGATTCTCATTTAATTTACAGTGTATAAACCAAATAAACCAGAGTATTTTCACAAATGCAATTTAATATAAAGTTTTCAGATGTTTTAATGCAAAATTCCTTAATTAGCCTATTACATTAATAGTTTTGGCTTTATTATTACTGCATTTGTCTATGAAATTCCCCTGAATTAGGATAAACTGGGCTGAAATGATCCCAACAATTTTCAGGGATAGTTCCAGGAAAAAAGTTTAAGTTGCTTTTATCTGGTATTTTCAAATGAAGTGAAAGTATCCCTTTTCAGCCTCGCTAAGAGCTCAAAACCACATGTTCTTTAAAACATCTCTTATGCTGATTAGAATGCTTAGGCTAATGAGATAATCATCACATGTGAGACTGGGAAGTACCTAAATGTTTTTTCTCTGTTTGAAAAGGAGCATTTCTCTGTTGGCTTTTCAAAAAATGTAATACTTAAAGAACATTGTCTCTAGCTACTTAATGATCAAATTAAAACTAGCCTTGGCATATATTTCCTGCAATCTCAGGAAATGGTTTATGTGTGTCTACTTACCTTTTATAAAAAAACTGAGAGACGGTATGAAGTACTGTCAATCACTTCAGTAATAACATTGTTTTTAATCCATTTCAGAAAATGTACAGTTAGCTCTCAATAAACCCCTTGTACCTGTTGCGACATGACATCATGCTCAAAGTCAGTAAGCAACTATATGCCAACTAATCTTTGGTAAGAGTACGTGGCTAGGCTCTTGCTGCAGGAAAAATGCAAAGTATTTTGCATAATTTGCTGCTCAATGGAAGAAGGGCAAAAGCATGCACATGTATAATATGTAGCAGTTTGTTTCCTCATAGGTTTAAAATGTCTTTACTTCATTGCAAAACACCTTGATTCCCAGTGCACTGAAGCATTGTTCCACTAACAGTGCTGTGGACCTGCTGGTTGATACCTCAAAACCACAGTGTCTGGCCAATTAACAAAAATAGCCTATAATGACCCTGAAGTGAACTGGTGACAAGAGCAGAATAGCTCAGTAGAATAAATATTTATACATGCTCTGGTACAGTTTGAACCACCTGCTTCACAATTCAGTGTAGTAACTGACCGCACAAAGTGCAAGCATCTTGGATGGATATGACTGATTCTGTAAGCATTCCTGTGCCCCTGCAGAACGTACCTCCCTGCAGCTTCTGATCAGAGCATTCCACAACAGCACAAAATGTGCAGTTTAATTGCCATCTGCCCTTTTTCTCAGGTCTAAGAATATGCTAAGGTGGCATATTTAATCACAGATACACTCCTCCCAGAAGCTTATAAAGGTGTTGAAAAACAGAGCAGTGTCTCACACTGCTTAGTCTAAACGGTTTTGAAGCCTGAAAATCTTGAAGTGACAAAACTAAGAGCAACAGTTAAGAATAAAAGGCTACTGTAATTTGGCTTGTTTCTATGTCTAACATCCTTTAAACTAAGCCTTGACTCTCCACCACCACCCACTGCTACAACGCACAAAAGCACAAATGCAATATTGTAGTTCCTGTGAATGCTAAAGTACTATTTATTTATTTGCATGAAGTACGTAGAGTGCCTCTACCATAGGTGCAGTTTTATTCAGAACAAAAAGGAACTAATTCCTAATTCTATCTTCCTGCTTTGTCCACTTTGTTGCTTTCTTGGCTTGTTACCTGATATATAAACATCTTTTGTCCTGTTATTAAGATGCCAGGGGAACCTAGGTTGCCAACTGACATCTTCTGCATACCTCCCTTAAGAAGACAGCTCCTACAGACACAAGATCTTTTACTTTCCATGCCTTCCAAATGTTACACTTTTCCTTGAAACCATGACAAATCTGAGAAACAGGAATACAGAGGTGCAGATTGCCTCTGTATTTTAAGAATGAATAATTAGACTACTATCATGAATAAGCACCATAAAAATAACATTTCTAAGTACTACTACAGAATTCACTAACCTCTCTGGTTTTGGTGCAGAACGGCTCTGCCATTGGAATATGACATACTCCTGGAAGAGTGGAATGCTGTCCATCGTATAAAGTACAATGTCTTTTAGTTGTCCTAGAAACACAGAAAATATGCTCAGAGATAAGAACAGGGAGAAAACCGAACAGAAAGCAAGAAACTGATACAAATCCAAGATTATAGCATCCCTGCAAGGGAACAAAAATATCAGTATGATATTAATAACCACCTGTAATCCTGTTGTACAAACCTTTCAGAATTGAGCTCAAGAGTATAAAACTGTTACTCCAGTAGTGCACTGTCAATTAATTAATCTATTGTTAACAAGATGCTGAAATGCTGAAATTTGTTCCTGAATGACACAAACAGCCACATCACACTGCAATTCTACTCAAAAGAAATCAGCTAAATTTAATAGTCAGGCAAGTAATCTCTGAAAAAAAGAGCACAGTAAGCTTTCAGGAAGGGATGGGATCAAGTCTGAATTACCAAAAAGCTACCCAAAATAGAGCTTGTTCATATCATTGCATTCTTACATTGAAAGGATGGGAATTTATAGGAACAGCTTTCTGAAAGAGAGAGGTGTGAATTCAACCAGAAAACTCCTGGAACAGGATGTCTTCATGTTCTCAGAAAGATTACACACATGCATTGGTAGCTTGCAAGCAGAAGAATCCTTTTTCTCCCTTCTTTCCATTGAGAAACTCTTATCTTTCATGGAAATGCTGCAGAAATTACCATCCAGCATGCCATTTTGACAACTACTGGAACTGTTACCCACTCTTGCTTTACCTTCAAATGCACTGCCTCAAGCTAATTTAGCCAACTGGATGGAAAAAACCTTCAGAAACAAAATTCTTTGAGATATTTCTTTCTTTCTCCCAGTGTGTCACATATTGTACTTTATAGGAGAAAAGTACAGCAAAAGCCAAATTCAATCCACAGTTAAAATACAAAATTTCTGCTGGTAATACTGCTCACAACAATTCCCCACCCAAATCATCAGCAAATATTTAAAAGGTTTTAAATACAAGTTATGTGTTAGAGTAGATTTGGAGGGGGAAAAAAAAAAAAAGAGAATCAACAACGTGCCCTTAGAGATGACATTATAAAATACGAAAAGAGATCAGCAAATTAAAAATACGCAAAATGGGATACAGCTGTTAAAATTGGTTGAAAGGCTAATATTAATTTTTCCTTTATGGGATACTGAGGAGCTGCAAATAGAATGTATCTGATTTTACACACTTTTTTTCAGTGTCTGCTGATGAATTATTTGGAATTGCAGGAAATGGGAAAAGTCATAATCCCTTTCCTGCATTGTAGTATTTCAGATGTTGTTACCCAGGCCCTTTGACTCAGAAGAGCCCTGAGGAAAGATCACATATGTACTAATATTAATCTCTGACTTTCAGATACCCTGTGTTCATTGGAGAGAATGGCCACATCACTACATGGTGTAATAAAGAAAACCCACTACGTTTAGCAGCATACAAACTGCATGGGAATAAGTAACAACAGTAAGACCTGTGACTGCTCTGGGCAATGGACCGCATGTGTTTGCACTCAGAGAGCATCAATTTCTCTTCTGCATGGAAGGCTGCAACTCTGCAAAGGCCACAGCTATTTGATATAGGGCCAGCTGATGTGTCTGTAAGTTGCTAGGCTTAGGGTGAGAATAAAGGCAGACTTGAATCAATGTCTGATTCTTGTATCTGGTACAGAGGAACACCTTTTAGGCTCTCTTTCTTTCTGTAGCCCTGCTACTCAAGTCAGGAGTTGGCCATCCTGATCTGTCCCACTCACCCATCTGCAAGGCACAGGACAGCAGCACCTAATTTTCACCGCTGCAATACTGCTTCTCTGTATACCTTGTAGAGAGAACGAAGGTTACAGAATCACAGATGCTTTCCTTGCCTTACTCTCACAGAGACCAAGAGCCAAAGAGCATAGGACAGTATTTGCCTAAGGCTCCTCTCATTACAGGAGTTTCAAGACCTTCCCCACATACCCTGAGTGAGTCCTTATGGTGCCAGTAGGAAACAAGAAATAAGGAATCAACAGCCACTCTTTAAAGACAATCTGCTCCTTCGATCTCACAGTTTCAAATGTAGAGAAGTTTACATGTCCTCCATCAGAAGGAGAGCCTGCTTAACAACAGAGGAGGACTGTATGTTATACAATTGCCTGATTGTTTACATTAAAACAGGAAGAAGTCACCAAGTGCCTGTCTAGAAACCAGCCACACTACTTGTAGTAGAAGCGCACGATCCAGAAGGATCAAGCATAGCATAAAGGGAAAGTACAGACATGCTCCCAGTGGGGGGAGATCAGAAGCAGCACCTGAAAGCATTGGACTCATAACTACAAGAAAGCAGCTGAGAGCCAGGGCTGCATAGCTCCTGCTGGCCATCTGTATTGGGCCTGGCTGAGGTGGAGTTAATTTTCCCCACAGAAGCCCTCATAGTGCTGTGCTTTGTGCTGGTAGCTAGAAAGGTGCTGATAACACACCCGTGTTTTGGGTACTGTGAGCAGTGCTCACGCAGCATCAAGGCTGTCCCTCCAACATTCCACACCCTCATCCCCATCCTCCCCCAGTAGGGTGGGGGTGAGCAAGATCTTGGGAGGGGACATAGCCAGGACAGCTGACCCAAACTGACCAAAGGGATATTCCATACCATAAGACCTCTGCTCAGCAATAAAAGCTAAGGGGTGCAGGGTGTGGGGTGGGGGGGAGCATTTGTTATTATGACCTTTGTCTTCTGCAGCAACCACTACGTGTACTGAAGCCCTGCTTCCTGGGAAGTGGCTGGACATTGCCTGCTGATGTGAAGTAGAGAATAAATCTGTTTTCCTTTGCTTCCACATGCAGCCTTTGCTTTTGCTTTATTAAAATGCCTTTATCTTGACCCACAAGTTTTCTTCCATCTTATTTTCCCCCACCGTGTCCTGCTGAGAGTGGAGTGATACAGCAGCTTGGTGTGCACCTGCTGTCCAGCCAAGGTCAACCCATCACACCATCTGACCTCTGCAGGACTCCATGGAGAACCCCCACTGGACCTTCATGCTGCCTCTGTGCCAAACAGTAGATGGCGGTACAGGAGAAAAGGGAAATCTTTCCCTGGGAAACAGGCATGTATGTTTTTATGCATAACCGCTTGTGTATCAAGCTCAAGGATATAGTGGTCCTCACAGCACAAGCAAACCTTTGCACTGTTACAGAGTTTGGCCATGCCTGCCTTGCCCTTGCTGCTTTTTCAAATTCAAAGCTGCACATACTGCAATTTTGAAGGTGTTGCCAGTTTGTATTCCCCACCCTGCAGCAATAGCTACACTTTTAATCAGACAGTAAGGTGGGTTTTGCTCCTTCATTTTGATTTTATCACAGTAACACAATATTTTCTGGCGATGTTGACTATGACTGATGGAAAGAAGCAAAATCCAACTCAAATAAGTGAACGAACTATTCATTTCCATCTGTGACAAACAGTCCTCTACCACTTGCATCATCACCTTCCCCCTTCTTTCAGTAGTGTTGAATTATCAACAAGCTATTAGTAATTAAAGAATAAAATGAAAATTCACACTGGCATCTGCTGCATAAAAAGGAGTCTCTGCATGCTCTGCCTCTTCAGGACAATGAAAGAAAATTCTCCCATGAAAAATTTTACAGTGTTAACAATACTGTAATAATCATAGTGGTGTATGTGACACAAAGAATTCAAACAATAAAGGTTGGCAGCTGTTGCAGGATTTCTTTTACGAAGCTATTTTCTGCATCCTCCTGACTGAGCTGAGTCATCTAAGCAAGCAGTTACCTTCTTATTCTTCTTTTCCTAGCAAACTAAACAGAAAGTATTAAAAAGCCCCTAATCAGTCTGATCTAGCCAATTGACTAACAACGCTATAATAAACTAACAGGAGCCAAAGACAAAATAAAAATTTTTCCAGATTTCTTTTTTTACGCACTTGTTTCAAAGAAGAGAAGAACTGTTGTAGCCCATAATAGTACTTGTGGTTACTTTTGGATTTGCAAGTGGGGAGAGCATCATGTAAATATTTTGGTACTTATTTAACAAAATGTATCTTTTATTGTTTAAATACACATACTGACAGATAAGCATGAAGAAAACAGAGACTCTATATATGAAATCAAACACTTAATAGGAGGGCTAAGGATCCATAGAATTAAGCTCTCAAAAGTCTGGAAATGCTACGTAGTTCCAATTACACCTATTCGGTGTTCCCCACTATAAGCCAACCCTATGCCCTGAACTAGGCAGAAGTCCTACACAGCTTCATATACTGAGATACTGTCATTAATACCACAGCGCGCATGACCCCAAGGGGAGCAACTGAAAATTGCTGCCTACAGCTTTCTGCTCAATTCTAGCTCTTCTCCCATTCCCATTTACTACTTCTTCTTCTTGCTTCATACCTGAAAAGAGAATCATGATGTGCTCCCTATTGACAACTAGAGCCCAGATACCAAAAGGTACCTGGACATCTAGAAGGCATGGATTTTAATGGTGGCTTGAGTAAATCCTTCTGACCCAGACCCAAGCCTCTTTCCTATGTAGTGCCTGGCATGGTTTAATCACTATATAGAAGCCAGGGTACCTTTCAAGAAAAATAACTGTTTTTGCAGCTTGAACCAGTACCTTCTTTCCAAGACTGCCGACAGGGTTTGTTTGCAGGACCTGATCTTTCATTACAAGGTATTTGAGAAAATGTGCATCTTTTCAGACTTTGGTGGACAACTAATCTATGCAATCACTTCTACAGATGATACACCTCTGTGAAAGGCAAAAATGCAGACCCTACCTTCAAAGAACCAGCAGTCCAACACCCACTGGCAAAGATCATCAGGGAAAAACACTTACCACAGAAATCAAATTGTCAAACAAAACAGACCATTATGACTTATCAGTTTTCTGAATTAAAGGGCAAGCTAGTAATGATGTTTAAATTCATATTATATATTGTTTTCCACACTGAAACATTCTCTTGCACTTTTCTGAGAAGCTTCTTGGTTTCCTGAAGCCATGAAACAAGTCCCCACAGATTCCCACTCTTCTACATCATAATGAAAACTTACTTGCCCAAATGAAACACTGCTCATACATGGGCTATGCCATTACTACTGGTGAACATCTGAATAAAGTCTAAATGAAGACATGGATCAGAGAATCACATAATGGCTGAGGTTAGAAGGGACCTCGTGAGGTCATCTAGTCCAATCGCCCTGCTCAAGCAGGGCCACCCAGAACTGGCTGCTCAGGACCATGTCCAGGAGGCCTTTGAATACCTCCTAAGCAGGGGGACTCCACCACCTCTCTGGGCAATCTGTGCCAGTGCTTGGTCACCCTCACAGTTTCCTGATGTTCAGAGTGAACCTCCTGTGCTTCAGTTTGTGCCCAATACCTCTTGTCCTGTCACTGGGCACCACTGGAAAGAGTTTGGCTCTGTCTTCTTCATGCCCTCCTTTCAAGAATTTATAAACATTGATGAGATTCCCCCTGAGCCTTTTCTTCTCCAGACTGAACAGTCCCAGATCTCTCAGCCTTTCCTCATAGGAGAGATGCTCCAGTCCCTTCAGCATCTTCGTGGTCCATTGTTGGACTCTCTCCGGTATGTCCAAGTCCCTCTTGCACTGGGGAGCCCAGCACAGGATGCAGTATTCCAGGTGCAGCCTCACCAGTGCTGAGCAGAGGGGAAGAAGGACCACCTCCCTCAACCTGCTGGCAACACCCGTACTAATGCAGCCCAAGATACTATTTGCCGTCTTCTGCAATGTAAATGATCCCTGTCCTTTCTCTCATCTTCACATCAGATAAATACACTGATTTGTTCTATAACCTTTTTTTTTTATTATTCTTGAAAGGGACATGTTCTTAAAACCCAAACTTAACCAAGCTAATTATTTCCCTTTCAGCTCAGAAGTTATGATGCAGACTGGCAAGTGCTGGGAAATTTAAAGCTGTGGGAGGAGATGAGAGATCTTCAAAATGAATTGCTAATTTTGATAATGACATTTTGGATGAAGGATGGGCTCAGATTTCATATCTGGGTTCATCTCCTGGCTCTGTTAATACCTTTCTGCCTGACCTCTGCAAGAGTTAGTTTCTCCATACTTCCACCCCTCATCCATAGCAGATAGTAACTCTGCAAATCATTTAAACCGTTTCTTATTTAAAATTGCAGGCTCTCTGGGCCAGAGGCTACTTCTCACCATGCATGCAATTCACAGCTTTGCACACTTAGGCTCCCCTCACCTACCTAGGAGCCTGCTAGATGATAATGTGTCAAAATAACTGGTGGTTTACTCACAATCATCCAAACCATGTACTCAAGTATGTTTAGTATCTTTCCTAGATACTAAAGCTATCATTTCCAAGTACTGCTGGCATAATAAGGATGATCATGATTTAATCTGTATAAACAAATGGACCAGCCTAAATACTTTTAGACTTGAAAAAAAGAAGAAAAAAAAGACCATTGTCAGCAATACAGCTGCTCTTCATCCATAAATCAACTCTAGTATAACAGGAAGCAGTTTATATGGGGCTTGCTCCTGCAGGGTACTTAGTCATTTAGATACACTGTACTTAAAACATACTCTCTTACAAGAAAAAGCATTTCAGTTACACACAAAAAAATGTCAGTAAGACAAAACTCCAATAGCGCTGCACTGCGGAGAACAAACCTAAGTATACATGTTCAGCTGGCAATGAAATATTGCCAGCAGCCCTGCAGAAGCACGAAGAAGCTGCATAAACCATTCCAAACACTTAAAATTGACTGGAATACTCACATAAAACTTCCAGGTATAGCACACTTATAAGTACTACTAATAAATTTACCTCTTAAAATGTGCAACTATATTTTTTAAATACTTGGTGTAGTCGGTGATCTTTAAATGCTGCTTCTCCCTTCCTCCTCCTGCCTCCGTTTGCTTGAATTTTTCTAACCATCAGATAATCAAAGAATGGAGGACTGACTAGAATATACAGACTTTGGAAAAAATTTACTTCCTTATGGTTCTTAGCAAATAAAAAATGTTAGCATCAATCTTTGTTTTAAAGCAACCTCCTCTCTTCTCCCACTGTATTGCATTTGATCCCTCTTCTGTAGAGCCTCATTATGACTGCATATATTTTCCTACCTGGTTCCTACTATGCTTTCTTGCACCATTCCATCTCATTTCAGATTCTTCTTAAAACTTAGGACAGCCTGTGCTGTTTTCCATGTTCCTCCCCCACATCTGAGAATAGGAGATCACAGAATCATAGAATCATTGAGGTCGGAAAAGATCTTTAAGATCATCTAGTCCAACTATTGACCCTACTCTACCAGGTCTGCCTCTAAACCATGTCTCTAAGCACCACATCTACATGACTTTTAAACACATCTAGGGATGGTGACTCAACCACCTCCTTGGGCAGCCTGTTCCAATGTTTGATAACTCTTTCCGTGAAAATTTTTTTCCTAATGTCCAGCCTAAACCTCCCTTGGTGCAACCTGAACCTGTTTCCTCTTGTCCTATCGCTAGTTACTTGGGAGAAGAGATCAGCTCGCATCTCACTACAGCCTCCTTTCAGGTAGTTGTAGAGAGCAGTAAGATCTGCCCTCAACCTTCTCTTCTCCAGACTAAATAATCCTAATTCCTTCAGCTGCTCCTCAAAAGACATGTTTTCCAGGCCCCTCACCAGCTTTGTTGCCCTTCTCTGGACACGCTCCAGCACCTCAAGGTCCCTCCTATACTGTGGCGCCCAAAACTGAACACAGTACTCAAGCTGTGGCCTCACCAGCGCTGAGTACAGGGCCACGATCACTTCTCTACTCCTGCTGGCCACACTGTTCTTGATACAGGCCAAAATGCCATTGGCCTTCTTGGCCACCTGGATGCACTGCTGGCTCATGTCAGCCAGCTGTCCGCCAGGACCCCCAGATCCTCTTCTGCCAGGCAGCTTTCCAGTCACTCCACTGAGGGTGCACTCAATCCCCTTGTCCAGATCATCAATAAAGATATTAAACAAGGCTGGCCCCAAAACTGAGCCCTGAGGAACACCGCTTGAGACCTGCCACCAGCTGGATTTAACGCCATTCACCACAACTCTCTGGGCTCAGCCATCCAGCCAGTTTTTAAGCCAGCAAAGAGTACACCTGTCTAAGCCACAGGCTGCCAGCTTCTCTAGCAGAATGCTGTGGGAGACTGTGTCAAAGGCCTTACTAAAGTCTAAGCAGACAACATCCACAGCCTTTCCTCCATCCACCAGGTGGGTCACTTGGTCGTAAAAGGAGAACAGGTTGGATACCTTCTCTTCAGAAGATTCTTCCCAAGGAGCTACACTTTAGTTCACTCGAGGCCATTCTTCAAAGCCCGGTATTTCTTCTACGTCTGTTAGAGTTGAACTTGTAATCTCATTCCTGTTTCTCATCATGTCGTATGAATCTCACTTTTTGCCGTAAGAACTGAGGCTATCACGTCATTCCACAAAAACATAATTTAATGCGTTATTATGTAGTTTAAGCCTACGTGTTCCCTTTTTTGTCCCCCAAAACTAAGAATACAAAGATGAATTTTACTCACCTGTCAATGAACTGGTCAATTATGACAAGATCACCAGGTTGTATTTCTTCTCGTAATGAACCACAGGCAGTAGTCACTAACACATGTGAACAATTTTCTTCTTTTAATGCCCAGATATTGGCACGGTAATTGACGTTCGATGGCATAACTGTATGATGCCTTCCATGTCTGCAAAGATACATGTTGCAAGAGAGTAAAATAAATCAGACTGAAATTGCCTTCCTTCTCCTAGACGAAGAGAATTCCAGGAAATTTAATTTCCTAACATTATTGGAAGTGGAACTGATCATTTCAGCCACTTTCAGTGCAGCTTGTTTTCCTAACTCTATTACGGTTCTCTCAGTATTTAAGAAGTAGTGGTGTAGTCTTCTTTTTAAATGCAATTTTTTTTAAGTTCAAGACTGTATGAAAAGTATCTTCAAAATACAACCCAAATATACTTTAATAGCTTCAAGAATACAAAAAGTATTTTCCTCTGAATTTTGTAAGTCAGTTCCATAGATTCTGAAAACCCAGGTGTAGCAAATTAAATCGTCCATACACTGCAACAAATTTGTAAGATTTATATACACCTCTACAAATTTTCTGCTCAGAAGTGCTGTTTGTATTCTCCCACTCAGAAGAGTGGCACATCACAGGAAATTAAAAACAGAAAAGGCACACTGCTTTAATCTATCACGTTCCCAAAGAAAATAGTAGAATAATCACATTTTTCTCTTTGCTCTTAAAATGATCTGACAGCTTTCATAAATTGGAAGAATAACTTTTTTTTTTTTTACCAAGACAGGAAATACTTAGTCTTATAAGCACAAGCTTTTGTGTTATCTCTGTCATCACTACAGAGATACATCACTCATACAGTGATTAAATGCATTTGAAAATTATTTTCAACCACGTAAGTGGAAAGGAGGAACTTAATTTGCTAATTGATTCTTTCACAGAGACCAAAAGGTCTTAAAAACTTGACCGATTGGGAACTGGGAGTTGCACACAACATGATCAAGGACTGTCAGGCAGGATTCCCATGTTGTCATTAGCATTTCTGATAAGCTACTAGGCATTTAGATTAATTATTTAATGCTGCAGTTGTTATCATAATCCTCTTCTAGAATATACATGCCCTGTTTTTAAAAATCTGGCATTCACAAGCAACTCTTATTTTTCCCAAAACATAAAGTGAAGTTGCAGGTACCTTAGTCCCAACAGTAAACTCACGAGGGTCGTATGGGAACGGTCATAAATCCCAGTGAGGATGTAAAACACAGCTGAGTTGTTCAGTCATCTGTAGCCCAAGGCCTACTTTGATACAGCACCACTATGAGATCTTGGCTTAGCATTTCATTTGAGAAAATGAGAAAAATGTTGTCCAGGTGTAATAAAATACATGAGGAAAGTCCATGCAAGATAAGAAAAGTAAAACCACAGACAGAAGTGTAGTTGCAGAGATGGTAACAGTCAGCAACTTAATGAAAAAATACTGGCATGAAAAGAACAGGGGCCCTGAGTGCACCACTGGGTCGTAACTGCCCTGGCCAGACTCACCCTGTCCAGCCTTACCCTGGGCCTCCACCCAAACACCTGGTGCCTGTGAGCCGAGGTGCTCACACCTCCAAGCTCAGGCCCCAGCCTTCACTCCTGGCCTGAGCCATGTCACAGATGTGCCTGTCCCCAGCCCTGTCTCCTGGATGGCCTTCAGACCTATGCTGTAGTTTGTCTCCAGACCTGTTTTCTGGTGGACTTCAGACACACAGTGCAGCCTTGTCTCCAACCCTGTCTCCGGACCCATCTCCTACTGCTCCTGCCTGGACTCCCTGGGTGGATCCTGGGCTTCATTCATCATCTTGACTTGTCCGGCACTGCTGATGGACCCTGTTATGAGCACCTGGCTCTGCCCATGCCATCCAGATGCTGAGAACTGGGTTATTATTCTTATCTTTAATCTAGTAGCACATTGGTCCTCGACATCCACAGTCACATTAGTGTGAAATATCCATGCATTCATCTGCAGATCCTGCTTCCAGTCTTTTCCGAGTATGGTAAGAGATATCTGAATAAAAATGACCCAGGGAGGGAGAACTACAGGAGATGGAGCCTCCTAAGCAATAAAGGTAAGAGCCAGAGGACTCAATAATCAAAGGGAATGATGTGGAAGAGTCTACAGTGGTACCAGAGACACAGTTCATCTGGAAACAGGCAATTTCCCAGTTTCACAAAGGGAATTTGCAAACACAGGGAGCAGACAGATTACTGAAGTTATCAGGCACCACCTACCCACCACCTGAGCAGGCAACCTTGCAGGTTGCCATTCTTACTAGGGCAGCACCCCCAACTGGATTTGTCTGTCCTAACCTAGATGGTATTTTTAATACTCTCAGTCCCTGCGCATCAAATTTGTTCAGGAAAACCCCAGACTTCTGCTGGACTTTGCTAGCAATGACACAGAGCAAGACGTAGTCAGAGTGAAAATTCAGTTCACCTAATGTAAAAAGAAAAAACTTCTGAGAAAACTTTAAGACATAAACCCCTTAAAATGCTCATTTACCTTGCCAACAGCACGCAGTCCACATTTTTTATCTTTCCCAATATCAAAGCATCTGATGGCTGCAAAACAAGCAAAGAAGAATGAGCTACAATCTGACAATCACATTAGAAACCTTAACAGCTACTTAAAAATAAGCAGGACAGTTATGAAAAGAAATACTGTTACCACTGCAGTCTCACATTTTCTTCAGGTCAGCTCTGTAATTTGATATGGCAGATTAGTAAAACAGTCTGGAACAAGAAGACGGATTATCACAATTTTCCTGTATTCATAATAACATTAGATTGCAACTCCTTACTTTAGGGTTTGAAACAGTAATACTTTAAATACTTCGAAACAGTAATTCAAACAGTGCTACACAAATGTGAAAAAAGCATGTACATATTGTCTTTAAATTGGCTAGCAGGTCTCACTCTCTCCTGTAAACTTTGGTTGCTTTTTGCGAAGCAGGTGCCATTCCCTACTGAAAGCCCCCTCCCAACAGAAATAACACTTAATCTGTCCCTTTCTGTAACACTCCGCAGTCACTTCTCTGTCCCTTTTCTACCATGGCCCCCTAGCTGACACTCATGTCCCAGACTCCTCCAACCCACCCTTTGCTCCCCACCAGCTTCCTGATAAACTCCCTCTTCCCTGCTGCTGGCAGTCCAGCTTTTGGGAAGGGAACTGTGATATGACAGAGAACTTCTGATACACTAGCAGCAGAAGCAGCATTGTATTTGGTCAGCCCAGGGACCAGGAGAGAGCATGCGCTCTCCTCTCACAGCTACACAATGAGAACATGCATTCCTCCTGACCAGCCAGGAAGCCAGAGTGTTTTGGTTTTAGCTGCCCAGCTGGGACACATGCTCTGCCTTGGAGCTGGTCATACTGCCCACGCAGGGCCACCCCTAAGTCATCAACCGCTCCTACAACAAATTAACTGCTCTGTGGACTGTGTTGTGCTCCTGGGCTATAAGCATCAGGAATCTGAAATACACAATGATTCTAGCTTCCCTTTTTGTTAAAAAATATAAGGCCTCTGTTTAATGAGATGCTAAACTGCATTTGTGCAGAACAGTGGTACAGTTGGGTGTGCTGCTTCTCCTGCCCAATTCAGAACTGCATGCATTTCACTCTTTTTATTGCAGTGTAGAAGAAACTGTAAATAAGCTGGAAGCCACTCTGCCAAACTCTCCTTCCATGCCCTGGGACTTAAAGCTGAAATAGCTATTAATAAAATTATGATTTATTTACTGATCACAGGTTTGCAAATGTCTGGAAGGACTCACACATTTGTATTTAGAAATGTTCTGTTGCCTGCTGCTTGACATAATTTTATTTGTATTTTAATGCTAGCTGCAAGATTTCAATTAGCTTTTAGTTTTACAGCTGTTAATTCTATTACACACTTGAAAATCTGCAGAGATCTAGAATAAAGTAATATGTGAGTCCCACACAGCTGCATTTTGGAGATACTGATTTCTAATAAAATCACTACTTTCTACTCCCTATTGCACAGCTCTTTTTTTGTCATTTTTAACGTGGAATCTCTTCAAAGCATCATAATTTACTCAATCAATTCTGCCACACAGATTTACCATGTTTTTTTAGTTATTCAGGGAATGTTCCAGAAAATTTATTTTTAGAACTATAGTGTATTCTGACCTCCTTTTAAAAGCCTCCATTTAATATTAACCTATTGACATGTAAATGTTTAATCTATTTACCTTACTTCACACATAACCTTCTGAACCAGACGTGGCTTTAAGAGTGAAATTTCATGCAGGGCGGAAGCCTTGCTGTCTAGCTGCCGAGGCACTTTTATATTACAACATTCCATAACAACGAATGTTCACAATAATTAACATTTGGGGGTTTGGTTTTTGGGTTTGTTTTGTTTAGAGAGCACACATTTGCTGTGTGAAGTAATAAGCATGCAACTTCGCTCGCAGCAGGATACAAAAATACTCTTAAAAACTAAAGAGGACTTAAATCAAAATTCCTTGCCTCCTACCAAAATGAAAAGTAGACATCAGTAAGCTGAAGACTGGACCCTTTGCTTTACAAGTGACAGACTGAAGTTTATTGCAAGTGATAGATTTAATTTCGTATCAATTTCCAAAAGATTTGGGGTAGAAAGGTGCCATCTAACTGCTATTTGATATTCATCCCTACCACAGAACTCCACTGAATTCTGGCAAACACTGCTGATGCAGCAAGAATGCAACAGCTTTGAGATCCAACAGGCTTCAAAATCTAGTTGCAGCAGCCAGGGCTTCCTTCCCTATCTGCCGCCACCCTAGTAACTTCAAAAGGCTTCAGGGTGGCTGTGTAACAGGACCAGTTGTCACCCTCACACAGATTTCCACAGAACACATTCAGGGCATCTTCCAAGTGACTGCCTCAATACCTTTCTTGCATGTGATTGCTAGAAATGTGGCAGGGAAAAAGAAAGACTGGGAACAAAAAATGCACTGCTAAATGATGAACTGGCAGTTTAAGAAAATAATTTGCAGATGCTGCATTATGGGTCATTAAAGGACAGGAAACACGGATAAATCAGCGTGTGTAAAGTTACAAGAAGTGAAAGATACAGAAATTTCAAACCATGTCTCAACCATGTAACAGAGCTAGTGTATGCTTTTGTTTCTCTTTCTCCCACAAGTTCTTTCCAGTGCTGCATCTCTCTACTATTATCTCAGGTGTAGTCAGGAGCTCTGAAATGCTGATAAAATAATAAAAACTTCCAGTGGAACAATCTGAATTTAAAGCTCTAATACAGTATTTTTAAAGCAGGATTTAATAAAAGGCCTGATAAAAAGTTCTCAAACATTAATAATTCGTATACATATTCAACTACTTCCCCCTCCCACAAAATCCAAGTCAGATATATATTACTCAGTGTTGCAAAACAGAAAGGGAAGCAAAGAACTCTGAGCAGTTAACCCTAAATTATGACAGTAACAAACAATTGTAATAAATCCTCTTTGTCTGCAACATAAATAAGCATAAAGTATAGTTAATGTGGTCCTTACAGAATTCACTTTTTCCTTGGTCTCACCTCAGAAACAGGCCGGAACAGAAAATAGAATGAACAAGCAAAATAAAAATGTAGCGAAAACTTGAGATGGAAAAATATCTCATAGGTTCCCCAAGCCTTCGTTTAACCTATGATCTAGTTTAGGAACCACATGATGTACATAGTTTTGGGAAGGCAGAAGAGGAGATGAAGTGTTATGTCACATGGTCTGATTTTCCTGATACAAGCATACAAAGCTCATTCGCAAGGTGGACCCCCCTCCCCGTTCTTTTTTTTTTTTTGCCAAACATACCTATCACCAAAAATGAGGGCGGCACCTAAAACAATTTTCTAGAACAGGAAGATACTTTGCTGATTTGGGGAAGGATGACTCAGAACCAAGTTCGGTTATGCAGAAAGTAAACCAATCTAACTGAAAGTATATTCTGAACAAAGTTTAATTAGTAGCTTCAAAATTCAATGGTGAAGATAAATGCTGTTGCAAGCAATTTTCTTACCCTATGACAGAACAGTATTTTCCATATCTGGAGATGGAATGCCAAAAGGTTTTAGGGTATTTTCCTTAGAAACCCAAACTGTTAATGCGATGAAAATGGTGGAAGCGGACAAAGGAAGGCTGGAATATTAACAGCTGTAAGCATATTTATTTTTAGAAAAAACTAATATACCCCATTTTCACTAGTATTACTAATGTAACTTCAAAGACCATGGGAGGACCAATGCCAATATAGAGAATTGCAAAATTTCTCATACTAATTTCCTTTAAACTTCCATATTTCACCTGAAAAAAATATCCCCATGTTCCCTAATGATGTAAGTTTTGTTATTAAATGATTCTTATGATTCAAGAAGGTCAAAGCAGAAGACAATTCAAGGACTCTATACAAAGAAAATGTAAGCTATTATTCTGCTTCTAAAAGTAAAGAAACAGCATTAAAGAAACGTCTATTTTGCTGTTGTCAAACATCAAAGGTGCCAAGGAACTTCACCACCAGAAAGGCCTTCAGCTAAAAGTCTTTTGGCTATGACCTTGCCAAGAAACTTAAGAATTAAACCCCAAAATTTAAGGAAAGTACAACTGTATACTTTGCATTTTCACAGGATAGACTGAAAAGGACGTATTTTTTTTAACTATGCCTTGCATTTTCCTTTTGGCATTCAAACATTCTTTTTCATTCTTCCTAGTTTTGCTTGAACTAAATAGGCTTGATGCTGCATCTCTAATTCTCTCAGCAATTAAAAGACAACAAAGTTCTGAACAGTTTACTTAGATTAAGCCCTTTACCTCTTAAAATTTCAGGCAGATTCTGTCTCCATTGATGTCACAGCTTTATTAAGAAGCATCTTTATGGCAGAAAAATCCCAATTTGGTTTTATTTCAGTAACATTCGAGAACAAGATACATCTTTAGGAAAAAAATACTAACATAAACCACAAACTTCTAAACTTTTCCAAGCACAGTTAGAAAAAAGTTCTCATTTGCCCTTTCACATTCAGCAATACCTGCTTCTTTCATCTCTGTTGTTCTAAAATGAGAATGCTAAAACATCTCAGCGGCAAAATAACCAAACATTGATCCACCTGCTGATACCAATTAAATTTGTGAAGTTGTTTCTGCTTCAATTGATGTCCACCAACTTGATCCACTCAATGCACTTTAAGCCACAGTAACTTGTGGTCTAAGCCCTGCACATCTTACACTAAGGCTGATCCACCAGTTGCTCCATGAGGATAAAAACTGCATTCAAACACTGAAGTTAATGCAGTTCTATGCAGCAGTGAGTCTACATGAAACAGCTGTCAGACCAATGGCCTGAGTTCTTAGGAGTTCAGATCTACAGCAGAGAGAAGAGAGACAGGCCAGCAGGGGTAAGGACAAAAGCTCAGTTGGGCTGTGCTCCCTTTCATAGATACAGAAGTCGCATGAAGTTGCAGTTTTCCATCCAGGTCAGCTTAACAGTCCCACTTCAGCTGACCACTGTATCAAGAATCCACGCTTGGGTTCCTATCATGACATCTCAGTTACATCGCCGCCCCATACACAAAGACAGAATATTCACAAACTTCTTCTTTAAGTTGAGTTTATGCTAAATGCATAATACACAAGCTCAGACATAGCTAGTCTGTTGATCAAGGTTTCTCACAAACCACAACAGGCAATGAAGATTTATTTTCATAGAATCACAGAATGGTTTAGGTTGGAAGGGACCTTAAAGATCACTTAGTTCCCAACCCCCTGCCATGGGCAGGGACACCTCCCACTAGACCTGGTTGCTCAAAGCCCCATACAACCTGGCCTTGAACACTTCCAGGGACGGGACCTCCACAGCTTCCCTGGGCAACCTGTTCCAGTGCCTCACTACCCTCAGAGTGAAAAACTTCTTTGGAATACCTATTCTAAATCTACCCTCTTCCAGTGTGAACCCATTACCCCTCATCCTATCACTACACGCCCTTGTAAAAAGTCCCTCTCCAGATTTCTTGTAGGCCCCTTTCAGGTACTGGAAAGCTGCTGTAAGGTCTCCTTGGAGCCTTCTCCCAACTGAACAAGCCCAACTCTCTCAGCCTGTCATCATAGGACAGGTGCTCCAGCCCTCTGATCACCTTCGTGGCCCTCCTCTGGACTCACTCCAACGCGTCCATGTCCTTCTTGTGTTGAGGACTCCAGAGCTAGACACAGTATTCTAGGTGGGGTCTCACGAGAGCAGAGGGGCAGGATCACCTCCTTAAACTGGCTGGCCATGCTTCTTTTGATGCAGCCCAGGATACAGCTGACCTTCTGGGCTGCGAGGACACATTGCCAGCTCATGTTGAGCTTCTCATCCACCAACACCCCCAAGTCCCTCTCCTCAGCCCCGACCCATTTGCAGGACCTTGCACTTGGCCTTGTTGAACTTCATGAAGTTTGCACAGGCCCGCCTCTCAAGCCTGTCCAGGTCCCTCTGGATGGCATCCTTTCCCTCCAGCATGTCGACTGCTCCACACAGCTTGGTGTCATTGGTAAACTTGCTGAGGGTGCACTCAATCCCGCTGTCCATGTCGCCAACAAAGATGTTAAATAGTACCTGTCCCAGTACTGACCCCTGAGGAACACCACTTGTCACTGGTCGCCACTTGGACATAGAGCCATTGACCACAACTCTTTGAGTGCATCCATCCAGCCAGTTCCTTATCTACTGAGTGGTCCATCGGTCAAATCCATGTCTCTCCGATTCAGAGACCAGGATGTCGTGTGGGACAGTGTCAAATGCTTCGCACAAGTCCAGGTAGATGACGTCTGTTGCTCTCCCCTTATCCACCAAGGCTGTAATCCCATCGTAAAAGGCCACTAAATTTGTCAGGCACAATTTGCCCTTAGTGAAGCCATGCTGGCTGCCCCAATCACCTCATTTTCCATGTGCCTTAGCAGAGTTTCCAGGAGGATCTGCTCCATGATCTTGCCAGGGATAGAGGTGAGACTGACCGGCTTGTAGTTCCCCCGATCTTCTTTTTTACCCTTTTTAAAAACAGTATTTAAAAATGGAATTTTCCCTATTCATGTTGCATTCTGTGAAAAACACAGAAAAAAGACAGTAGCTAAACTGCTTCCTAAATTAAATCGTAAAAGCCTTCCATACTGACCAAAGATGCAGGGCTGACAAAGTTTTTTCCATGCCATTGTGCAGGAGCCATCGTGAAGGTACTCCTACTCTTCTCAGTAATACTAAACCCTGCTGTAGGGCACCTACCACACTGCAGAATCTGGGCCACCCAAATCCTGTTGCATCCCAGCACTGTGACAGAACAGCCCTTCAAATGCCGTGCTGCCACTGTGCCCTTAACTTTGATCTGAACAGACCCCTGCGAGGGAGAAGACTGTTTCATCCTTACTGGATACCAAGGTTTCAGTTAGTATCTGCTACAGCATAGTGCTATTTTTGCTTTGTGAGCAGCCTCCAGACACAGTCAGGCCGTGATTGTCCATGACTCTCAAAAAATAGGGAATGCAATGACAACTGGTTCAGTTTAGCCAGTGGATTCTACTTCAGACCAATGCTGCCTACCATTTGCAGAGCAGGGTACAGAAAATGGAGGCAGCAAGTACCCTTCATTCTCCTTGCAGTTTGTTAACAGATTTTGAAGGATGGTGGAAAAGTCAAATGTATTTTTCTGGTTATGTTTTCTCCTCCTTTAATCTTTATCTCCTTCCCCTTCTTGAATGGTGCGCACACAAACTCCACGGGCTCTTTAGACTCTTACTTCCCCCTTAAACCATTTTGAATGGAGGCGTGGATTCAGATTTTCAATCACAGACCACAGCGCCGAGCTTTCTGGCAAGCTTCTACCCATAAAATGGCTTTTGCTACCACATGCCAGATGTTTCATTGTACATACACTAGCTTACAGTGACAGATTTCTTAAGCTATAATTCCAATAGCAATTATAAAGCACCCAGTCTCCCCTGGTCCTATGACACTAGAACTCCTCTTCTCCTTGATTTTCTGCCTATAAAACTCTCTCTCATCCTTTGTCTTGCCTGTTCCTACCATAAATGCTTTGGGGCAGGAATCGTCCCTCACAACACACTTGGAACTGTGTATAGAGCAACACCCTTAGCCTCCACTCCCTTTTGCTGAGGAAAAGGGCTGAAGCAATGCAAAGGAGAGTTGGTCAAGAATACCTGCACCACATAAACAGTTTTGGAGCTTCATTTTCAAATCAGTTTCAAATTATGTGGTTATAAGCATGACTGTAATGACAGCATTAGTATGTAAAGCATAGTTCAGTGGTTACAGGGAAAATGGTGGCCCATACACCTCAAATGACAGTCTTCTGCAATTCAGAAAGGTTCCTGGAGCAACCTGACATACACTACAGGTTACACAACAGCGCAAATTTAAAAGAGAGGGTTTATCCCTCTTGACTACAAATACAGGACTGAGTTTGTAAATTCATGCAATCTACAAACGAGAAAATGTATAGTGTCCTTTGCACCACATCTTTGTAACACCTTGTTTCTACAAACTAAGAATCACACAATACACAGCGACTAAAAGGAAATAGTCTTATGACAGTACCTCCTTTATGCATTCATAGACCAGTCTGAAAATTCTTAAAGCACACAAATATATTTAAAAAGAGCAAAAAGTCTCAGTAATTAAAAAAATAGGCTATACAGACCTTGCCATAAGGAGTATCAACATATTTTTCTGTTCTTCCTTCCAAGATATCTGGATCATCCAGGCCAGTTCCACCAATAATTCCAATCTTAGACAGAAAAGTACGTATTAGTCTTCTCAAGACTACATTCCATTTAACAGCATGTCTGAAAAACTACCGAGGCAGCTACAAAATACATTTTCTGCAGGAGATGGGGCTAAGCTACAGATCAAGAAAACATAGTATGCCCAGCAGTTTCCCAGAAAGGAAATTTCAAATGACTGATTTTAAACAACTAGTTAACTTGCCAATTTCTTACACTATGATTCTCCTCTTTAAAGACACCAAATTAAAAAAGCTATGGAAAATGCACAAAGATGTGCAAATTCATCATTTATTCCCAATACAAAAAGGAAGGGTGTTATTTGGGAATGCCTCTAATGAGTGAGAAATACCTATATAAAGCATATTATAATGAAGGCTTCTTGTTTACATGGGGAAAAACAGTCCTATACATAACCGCCATATTGAATATCAGGCATTACTATATAGTATTATACACGCAAAATAACGAAAACCTTTTTTCAAAAAATTAGAAGTTTTTGTGTTGATTTGCCAAGATCTAAGAACTCTGCTGTTTCTGTAAGCAGTGTCCGTATAGCTTCTGAAAAGGGGGACAGGTCAACAGCATCTTCACAAGTGAAATAAAAAGAACCTGCTGACAGTTTCACCTCCCATGAGCACTGCTGGGTTTCTACACATATTTACAATTAGGCCGTTCGGTACCAAAGAAGGTGTAAGTGCTCAGTCAAACCTTGCCTGTAGCTGGGTCACTAATCATCTCCTGTATAGATGCACTGGTGCCAGGTTTTATTCAACTCACAGCCCTTCCCTAAGCAGAAACTTAAAAGACTCTTGCTCCTCCTATTTTTTTTAATGAAGTCCTTTATAGTACTTTTCCCCCAAATTCTTACAAAATTGACCAACAGTTTCAAAGCATAATGGAAAGGGAGAGGGCAAAGCAAAGAGCCACTTAAATAAAACATATTCTATTGCCTTACGAAATCAGGCTAAACGTCCCATGTTTTGATACAACTTGCAGTGAAGAAGCATGAAGTGACTCACAATTACCACCTATCTGTCATGCTCTGGTAATCACTGATTTCTTGTTCTTGCCCATTGATCATCTGTTCTAGTTCTTTTTAAAAAAGGGGAAAGAAAAAAAGGCAATTTGAAACATATAATCTCACTGAGACTAAACTAATATGTGATTTCACACTCCAGCTGAAGAAAAATACATCCAAATGCTCTTGTTTCGAGTTCATCATTGGAAAGTATCTTGGTTTTGTCTTTCTAGGGACAATTCCATTTTCAATCAAGTCAAGTTTTCGCTTGGTTTCAGAACACTTCTAGCTCTTTGGATGGAATGGGTACTGTCAGGCGCTTCACAATCTCGAGCTTAGTAATGGTATTTAAAAATAATGTCATCACTTATCACACACAGAGAAAATGCTACTGCTTTTTTTTTTTTTTTCCCACCAGTGCGACCAGTTGTTGCAAAGTTTGTCTCAATTTTAAGTGGAAGAATTCATATCATGTCCGAGTTGCTTACCACAGAAACAAAAAAATTTGGAACCATTCTGGCATGACTTATTACTGCATGGTTCCACCATTTTTTGTTATTTTTAAAGACAGAAAATGTCTCAAGGAAAACCTTTGGACTTCAACATACAACACCCCCTTTCCACAACACCCACCCAACTGTCTCTCACTCGAGCTTTTTCTTAACTTTCACATTCACAGAGACCTTATTTGTTCAACCACTATATTATTTAGCTCATCAAGCATTTAGTTTCAACAAGCAGAGACTCTGTGGTTTTTGTTACACTTCAAATGCCTCTTTGAGAAAGCTTTCCACACCAGATGGTGTAAACGTTGATACACTGAAGTAGTTTTAAGAGGTCTCCTATTTCCTTTTGCTACCCCCCTGTGGAGCACGAGCAGTACTGCAAAGGAAAATACCAGCAAAAATCCACAAGCTCCAACCCTGAATATACTCAAGCATCAGGGAAGACCCAGATCATTGTTTGCAGTCGTATTGATGGGTCTATTCCCGTGTTACGTTGTTTATTTACCACAAATGTTTAGATTATTAGATTGTTCACGAAAATCCTGAAAACTATATAAATTTTAGGATGAGTAATTTTTTGCCTTAAGAATCGCATAAGAAGTGTGCAACAGGAACAATCATACAACTCAAAATCAACAAAAGACCACCTTGAACATTGTTCATGCATGCATTCAGTAAATGTGGAAGATTACTAGGTTAACAGAAGCCAGGATCGAAATGGTGCCTTTTTCTTTTTTTTTTTTTAATCTAGAAAAAAAATGTTTCCTTCAGTAATTTAACTAGTTTTAGTTTGGTATAATGCTTGTTTTACTAGTGTCCTATGGCTTAAGATCAAGAATATTCAAAAGGGAATGCTTATCTGTCTGAATTTTTATGTCTGGCGAAGTGAAGAGACCGCCACTGGGACTGAGGAAAACACTGCAATTCTGGAGATAACACCTACATGACATAAAAGTTACTTTGGAACTGCAACGCTTTCAGGTCCTTATGAACACACAGATTCAGCACTGTAACAGACTATTCCTCTACGAGAAAGCAGCACGCCTGACCAAGCACAGAGCTTGTTCTGTTCACAGCAGCACAGGCCTGATGAGGTTGCTTTCAGACTGGCTCTTGGGCTCCCTACTCCTGCGGCTGCTGCAGTGGCACCAACACACGCTGGTGCTGCACAGCTCAGTTCCAGAGCAGGCTTTTACACCAATGGCCATGCAGTCAAAAATGGCAGCAGTGCCACGAGCTGGCAAAACGTTCACAGCACCCAGGGTGGAGAACCCACAGCACAGAAGAACTAGACTACCTTAAATTTGCTTTTGCCTTCTTCCTCGCTGTAAAACGCCTCAGCAGCAGTTTGGTCAACCTTCAAGCCTCCTTAGGCAACACCGGCCAGAGAAATGCTGGGCTCCCTGTAATTCACAGGAGAGCTACCACACTGGAAGGAAAGTTCGGCCAGCAGAGATTTGTTGAAGGAGCTGCCGCTCCAACCATGTAATGCCAACTTGGAGCTGGCAGCTCCACTCCTAAAATTAATTCTACCTCCCTGCAAGAGAATTATTTTTCCTCCAATTCACATAATCTCCAGGAACATCAACCATGTCTGGGGGCTGGAGACCCAAAAATCTGATTCTATTTTAAGTTCTGCTTTACAGACATTCTAGTGAATTACCAAAAGGAATGCAGCTGCTCTAGGCTCAGTGGGGAGATACCCTGCCAAGGGAGCCGAGATCTGCTTCCACCTAGCAGCCCAAGCATTGGAGGCAGGGGATAGCAGAGAGAAGTTGATTCAGGGAGAAAAGTCTCACCTTTCCTCAAAAGGCAAAGACAGTTACATCTAGGAGTGACCTCAAGAATGGAAAGATACAAGATTGTGTGCTCCACTCCAAATTTTGCAACCTACAAAGGGACACAAAGGACATAACCTGTAAAAATTACTGGAGGCTGTAGCTAAGGTTATCTGGAATTAAATACAAGGTGAAAAGGTACTGCAGTAGAATGAACCATGATCTATTTTACTGTGGTATAGTCCATGGCAAGCATCTGGATGAAGAGCAACAAAAGTGAAACCTAACCAAAAGTTATCACACTAGTAACTACAAAATCAGAAGCATCTCTGTGTGGGATTCCAAATAATGGTAACACTTAAGTGCATGCCTTTCTTCACCTGTTTGGTGGAATTCCTCGAATAGGTTCCAGCACAAGACACAGAAGTATCAGTGCAGAAACAGTCCACACTTGTCCACCTGAGGGTCTTAAAAACTAGTACATGTTAAGTGTTGTCACGACCAGCTACCAGTCTTTGTGAGAACTAAAAACCAACAAATACATCCGTATTCCTTGCTTCTCGGGGATAATTCCTTGGGGATAATAAGGAAGAGGATGGCATTAAAAAGACTTTCACTTAAGATAAGCAGCATGCTGCATACGATTTACAGTTGAGAGACTAAACCCGAGAATAATAAAAACAGCTTATAACCGATTTCTACACACCAAAACAACGGGGGGAGATACTCCACCTCAGAAAACTAATTCTTACTCTGGTCAAAACACAAACCCAGAGTTTCAGCCGAACTGGCCTGCTCACTCCGAACGCAGGCCGCCACCTTTTGGAGCCATTTTTTAAGCACATGGGACGGACAAGTCTTAGGCGAAACTTCTGTTCCGGGTCACTTCCGCTGCGGCTCCGGGACTTGCGCACCCTGCCACAGTTACACACCCGCGCCGGTTCCTCTCCCTCACAAATCCCACACGCCGCGGCTGGGTCGGAAAAGCCGAGAAGCAGAGGCCTCCGGCTTTCACTTTTAAAAAAATTAAAAATTCGTCTCTTCCGGGCCGGCGGGACAGCCAGCGGGGCCGGCCCGGGCCGCTGGCCGGGAGCGGCGGAAAGCGCGGGGCGGGGACTGCCCGCCCCGCGGCGGAGAGGCCACGAGCGGGCGAGGCGGCGGCCTGAGGGGTCACTCGGCCCGGCGCCGCCCGCCAGGGCGGTACCTCTGCCGCCTGGCACCGCTGAGGGACGCCGTGCTGCCGCGGCCGCTCCCGCCGGGCGGGGGGGCGGAGGGGAAGCGGGAGGGGAGCAGAGAGCGAGGAAGCACACAGCGGGCGAGAGGCACCAGCGCCGGGAGGGCAGCGGCGTGGCTCGCGCCCTCCCACCCCCGCTCCACACGCCCGCGGCCAGCCCGGGAGGGAAGGAGGGCGTGGGGGGGGGAGGCGGTGAGCGCCACCTCCTTCCCAAGCTATGGCGGCGCCGACCCGCGCTTACCTTCACGGCCGCGGGAGCGGCGGCCATGTTGGCGGGAAAGGCGGGGGTGAGGCAGCGGCTCTGGCAGCTGGCCAGGCGCAGGGGCCGCGCGCCGCGTGTGGCCCGGCCCGGCCCCGCCCCCGCTCCCTGGGGCGGCCTCGGCCGGCGGAAGCGCCGTCGCCGCCCCGTGTTCCTCGCTAGGTGGCAGCGCCCGCCAGCGCTGAGGGGAGGCCGCGCCTCCCAACGCCGCCGGTGGGCTCTCCCCTGACAGGTCCGGCCTGAGGAGACGCGGGGAGGGAGGCCCGGCAGTCCCGCGGCGCGGCAGGTCCCTGCCTGCGGCCCGAGTGGAAGAGGCCGGGGGCGCCCGAGCACTCCGCTCCCCGGGCCTGAGGGACCCGTCTCCGAGTGTGAGCCCGGTACTGGCTGTTCTGCCTCATGCTAGCCGCACAGCTGGAGTTCTTCAGGAAACGGTTAGAAACATACGATGTGGAACAGCTCCTTGGAGTAGAATCCGGTGTATCGTGATTTTGTGTCAGAGCATACGACATAACTGCTTCCCCGTCCCTTTTTCTCCCCCGAGGATATCTCCTCTCCAGGAGTGGATATTGCCATCCCATTATTTCTGAATGTTTCTATTAATACACTCTTCCTATCACTTCACCAGTGGCCTCGTCAGAACATCTCCAGCGTGCTTCTGAAACAACGCTACAATCTGGTCCGTAAGCCCTGAAATGTTACTACATCCTTGAAATGTATCCTCAGTGACGGTTTTAATACTTTTTTAAAAGCTTTCCTCTTGGAAGTACTTTTATGAAGTCAGTGAGAATGCTGCTATGTTTAAATACCTCTTGAAATCGCAGCCAGGGTACCCATCCTGCTTTCTTTTTAGTAATTCTGATCTGCGTGTTTACATGTGACTCTCCGGGAGGCTTCACTGACTGCATGTAAACGGAGCAGTGCTGGAGCGGGTGGTATGTAACTGCTTTTCTGAGTTATGCCACAGTTCCAGAAAACAGTATTCCACAAATGTCGTGGTATAATAGAAATAATTTATCTACTTAAATGTGTAAGCATGTGCTGAAAATGCTGAGCATTGGCTTGGTCTCTCTGAAAACTAACTTGCGGGTGGTCCATATTTCAGCTTGACCACCTACCATATTCCTGGAGACACTGTGGTTTATTTGACTTCCCCCCCAAAATTCCTCAATTTGTCAGCAGAGCGTGGAACTAAACAGCACCACAGAATCCCTGGAGCACCCTATAAAACAGTGACATCAAGCAGAAAAATGTTGATTAATCCCGGATTGCCAGAAACGGCAAAACGAAACCAAAATTCCAGCTCTAACCTATGTGAAAATTCCTAATTTATCATATTTGTAACTAAGTGGAAGAGGTTTGGTTTCAACTAAAACCCAATTCATTTGGAGGTTTAATATGGTTTAAATTAAGGATGGTCTTTTCAATATCCAAAAATGATTCTGAGAACAAACTGGAGCATGTTTTGGAAAAAAAAAAAGGGAGTTTTATTTTCATTCTGGAGTACACTTAAATAGAAAGTACGTATGTTTAGCTCTGCAAGCTAAATATAGCTTTAAGTGATATGAAACGGTAAACACTATATATATTAATAATTACAGTTTTCCTGTTGGTGTGATTTTTCTCATTGCCACAAGTCCATACGTTTAAGCAGAACATTTGTTTTATTATAACTTGATCATACATTTTGAGAAGCATCAATAGTTTTAATATATTTATGTCTTTTATTACTGTAGATAGGTATAAATAAAAAATTTAGAACTTTCAAAAATAGCCAATGTCTTCTTAATTGGAAGTACTTATTTTTAAAAGTATTGTAGTAGATTTTCTTTAAAGGAACTTTATCTATCAGAGAGACCTCAGCCATCCAGCCATGCCATTCTCATGTGTCACTCAGCGCTACCTGTGTGTTAAAAAATGTCACCTATCTGCTAGTAAATACAGACTCAGATTTGTCACTGAACATAAGTCCTATGTTTTATCGCAGCTGAGAAATCTGCTGAGATCTGTGAGGCAGTTCATTGTATACCAGAAAAAGGATATTCCTAGTAGTGTAAGGCAGTAGCAGCTAGTGCTGAACTTGAGTTTCAGCTGGAATTTTTTCTCTATGCAGCTTTAAACACTTCATCCTCTTGTCTTCAGTGTGTGTTAGAGATCTTCATACACAGCTGGGATGTTTGTCACAGAGGCTGAAGTCTCTTACTGCAGTTCAAAATGTGAGACTATACTGATGAGAAACGGACTTTGGAAAATCATAGTTTAATATAAAGGGAGAAAGAAGGACACGGGTGAAGTTACATGTTGATTTCTTCAGTGTGGTGCAGTATAGCCATAATACCATATTAAGACTAAAATTTACCCTATTTTTCTCATTCTAGGTTGGTCTTTCTATTGAAGGTATACATTATGCTTTCAGTTCACGGAATCTTTTAGAGAATAATTTTGGGCAATTCCTTCTGTTTATTGTACTACAATTTTCCTCTGTTGAATTGCTTATAAAAAGCCGTGTCAGTTGTGTTGCAGTATTCATCTTTTACCGCAAATATTTGCAATCCATTTGCTTTTCTGATTCTATTTTTTATTTCTTTTCAAATATGAGAACTCACTTGGTTTAAACAGTGGGAAAATATTCATTATTTGAACTTTCGGGGACCATAAGTTGACTCCTTTCTTACTCCCATTTAAAACTTGTACTAGCTGTTCCTGTACAGGATGTTCCATGGGAGTTTGATATTGTAGCTGTCCGGAGAGGTACCAGCTTTCCAACTTCATGCTTATGGACTGGCTGTACTACATGTATTTTGTAGAAGTATTACTCTATATAAAGCTCTATATATATCCAGGGTAAATCTGAACACAGAACACCAAGCAGAAAAGCCTGCCCATGGTGAATTGTTAATAACATAGGTAGTTCAAGTAATGTTGAGCTGGAAGCTCAAAAGAAGCTTCATTAGATGGTGTTTCCAAAAATGTATAGTCTGAGCCACTGTTTTGGCACATTTCAGGTGGTGGATGGACAGCTTATACTCAGAAAAACTGTATCCTTGCAGACAAATTAAGTACCTTTTCAAATTTAATACCATCCTAATTTCAATTTAGCAGTTAACTAGTAGGGAAAACCTGTATCAATATGAAGTTTTGCTCACTGTATATTAACAGCTAGTGAATTCCCATTACTTACACCAGCTTATAACCTAGGTTGAGCCATACATGCATTTAAGTCTTCAAAATTATTTAAGTGTTCAATAACAGGTAAGAAATAGTGCTTTGTGAAATAAACATTTTTAAGTGCTTTCATTTCTGTAGACAATATGCTTTTGGTAACTCAGTTTTTAATAGCTTAAAATTAAAATCCTATTACAGGACTGAGAGATGGAATCTGGTTCTGTGACTGTTCATCTCTGGACTGTAATCTAGAAATTCGTAATGCAGCATTTATCATGGTGAGTAGTCAGCTTTCTACAGCGGCCATTTGAAATTGGAAGCAGGTAATCAAACACCACCCCACCGAAAACACCACGATAATATTCAGGAAAACATCATGAACATGGATGTTCAGGATGAACATACACTATTAAAAAGACACCAGTTACAGGTTTGCTAGAGAGTTTGCAATTTCAGTTCACAATTCCATTTATGACATTACAGAAAACCTTGAAATAAAATGATAGGTTTGTGTTTTCCTAGGGGGTGTGCTTTGTACTTCATGTTCTACATGATGGAATGTAAAACCATTTATCTGAATAAAAATGAGTCATTCAGTGGAGTTTCATTTAACTTTTTCAAAATAAATGCACAATGACTTGGAGCCTGTCAGCTTTGATTTCTCAGTATTTCAGGTGGCTGTGTCTCATGGGCCGTGTTTCTTTGGCTTAAGTTAAAATAATGCATAAGAATGAAGTCTCATTTACATCTTACACCACTCAAAAAATATGAAAGAACCTTAGATGAAAATAAGTAATTTATACATGAAATTAAGGCACTTCAAACTTAAGTGCCTTGAGAAAATCGTGGTGAAATTCACACGTAGCCAATACCTGAAGACCCTGTCCTTCTTACGAGTGCTGATGGCAAGGTCTGACAATTTAAGGTTCCTGCAACTATCTCACAGTTTTGGCTGTATGCCTGCCAGAGTTGTGAAATCTTGGCCAAATGAACTGAAGCATTCTTGTTTGTGTAAAAGGCACTTTAATTACACAAATAGTATATTATAATAGTTAAATATAGAAAACAGCCTATGTATAAGAAGATAATTCTTCACAGTGCAAACCAAGGTTGGGACAAGAGGGTCTAATGTTGCACGCAGATAATTAGCACATAGTGACCCTTGGCTTTTAATCCCTTTTCTGACATCAAGTACTTTTATGCATTTAAATAATTTAAACTGTCCCTCCTGTAAAGTTATAATCATGATGATAATCAACTACATTAAAGGGATGTTCATATTAGCTAGAGTATATTTGTGAAAATGCTTTGAAGATGAAAAGCAGTGTATCAAGGTGAAAGGTTTCCTTATTTTTTTATTACAACAAAAGTTCATGTAAAGAAATAACAGTGCTGTGTAGACATATCTGAGCTTTGAATTGCTTTTGCTAATGTTACTTCAAAGAAACAACATTTGCATTGAAGAAAGGGGAAAATAAAGGCTCAGTCAAGTTTACCTTCTACGTTCATTCATGCAGATCTCAGTGTCAAGAGTTCCCATTATGCCGAACTGCTTGTAGACTTTGTCGTTTCTGTCCTAAAAATTCACAAAATTTATTTCAATAATGATGGATTATTGCACACATGTTAAAAGAAGAGCGTCCTCTGTGTCCTGTATCACCAAGTCTTGACCCAAAGAGGAAGTCCATATTAACCATATGCTCTTAGTATGAAACTAGCTTTCTCTCACACATTCCATGTAAATGTTATGTTTTCTCTTGTATACTGGAAACTATTTGTTGGACCGTGTCCCTGAAGTAATAATTTAAGATTTCAACTGACTTCAAAGAAAAATGAATGTCTCTGTTCGCTGTTAGGACAAATAAATTCTAAGCATAAATAAACTTCAAGGCTACTGTGTGGAAGCATCCAAGCATCATGTTCAGGAATATTTGAAAACCTCTTTCCATTTGTTTATAACGATCTAGTACCTAGAGTTTATTGTTTCCACAGCTCTCTTGCGGAGCATAAAGGCCTGTGAACTCTCAAAATGCCAGCAAAAGCCTAACCGAGGAAGTTCAAGCAACCTTTTACCAATAGCTGAAGTGAAGATGGCTGTCTTCACATTGATGCTGCCATGGGACTCTAACACTTTACATTGGTCCATTCCTTCGCAAAATGAACAGTTGGCTTCTCCCTCATTTGCACCAAGTGGAAGTATCTTCAAGGGACTATTTTAGCAACACAGAAGCACAGGAAAATCCCTTCCCTAGCAATATTTTTCTCCAGGAGGAACCATCAAGAAGCTGAGCTCATCAGCTTCAAAGATGTGATGTGCTCCTTGAGCACTAAATAACCTTAATGAGGTGAAGATTGTACAGTCCACAGACAGAGCAACTTTGCCAATTGCAGGTGAAGGAGGAGAATTTTCAGCTTACAGGTAATTTACTGATGTAGTATTTTGGAAAGCTTCCATGCAAAGAAACGCACACTCTGTGAGATCAGGTATATAAAATCTACTACAAGATGAGATAGTCAGGTCCAAAACCTGGACATTTGAGGTTACTGACACAAGTTACTTCAGAAAATAAAATCCTTACTGCAATTAAGCAGTCATACTTTTCCTCCTGATTTTAGTGTATGGCCTCAAAGTCCCCATTATCTTCAATGATGCCACAAAGAAAAGGGAACCCCAGGTCATGTAGGAAATGATTACACAAGATGAGCATTTCAATTAATAGCTACACTGGTCTGTCAGAATTAGAGGTGTGTGCTTCTCCCTAATACTGCCCCCATACCAGTTAATTAGTTTTTGTGCATGAAATACACGAGTGCATCACCTGTGCATAGAAGCGTTTATAAAATTTATCTAGGTAGCTACAGTATGACCTGCTTCCACACGTGGCTCTGCTGGAACTTGCTCATCTACATGCTTCTACTTCCAGCATTTTTTTTAACATACACATCAGCTTAGCTCTACATCCATCACAAAAATAATAAAAGGGGACCAATTTTCCATTGGTTTATGTCAAGGTGTAGTTATTTGAACACCAGCTGGATTTTGTTTACCCATAACTCCACTTTGACTGCATCTTGACTTCAGGTGCCTTCCTTGACTCTGCTCAGGCATCACTGCTGTGTGACTTTGATGACGAAAAGTTAGGTCCCAGTGATTGTAAAGTGCATGCCAGGGAACTGGCCCAGGAGGGATGGTGACTCAGGGGCATCTGACGCAGACTGCCTCCCCGCTTCCTCCCGGCCGCAGGCGTGCAGGTACTCACAGCTGGCCTAAAGCATCCTTCAGCTATTACATGCCCATCCCACACAGCATTGCTGTGGATGGTGGGTAGCAGGAGTGGGGCCAGATCTTTACCTCTTTCATGTCTCTGCCTGCTCCTTTTAAGTGGGCTCACAGTCCCATTTCTCTATGGTTAGATGCCTGGTCTGGCAGGTCCCCTCTGGAGGTGAATAGGTACATGGGCATTTAATGCTTCATTCTGAGGTTTGCTGGTGTTTCTAGCCAACATTTGGCTACGCTGTGCCAAATAAACCCCACATCACTCTTTCTTGTGAGTCTATTGCAGGTACAGCTTACGTCCTTCAGCAATGCGATTTAACTCTAGCAGCGGAATAGCTCTTCTTCCTTGTATGAAAGGCTTCTTTGCTAATGTAGCTGTGTGGCAACACTGGTTAAGCCTTTATGAATATGTCATCTTCTAGCTCATCATCCACCTTTAAATGGCAATTAAAAATTAGGTCCATGCATGTTACCTACAAAAGAGGAGTTTTATATGTCTTCTTTATATTGCCATCTTCCAAAATAATAAAAGAGGCTTGAGCCAAGAAGGTGACAACTTAAAAAAGAATTTAATTCATAGAATCATAGAATCATTTAGGTTGGAAAAGACCTTTAAGATCATCTAGTCCAACCATTGACCCTACTCTACCAGGTCCGCTACCAAACCATGTCTCTAAGCACCACATCTACACAACTTTTAAACACATCTAGGGATGGTGACTCAACCACCTCCTTGGGCAGCCTGTTCCAATGTTTGATAACTCTTTCCGTGAAAAATTTTTTCCTAATGTCCAGCCTAAACCTCCCTTGGTGCAACCTGAACCCGTTTCCTCTTGTCCTATTGCTAGTTACTTGGGAGAAGAGACCAGCTCCCATCTCACTACAGCCTCCTTTCAGGTAGTTGCAGAGAGCAATAAGGTCTCCCCTCAACCTTCTCTTCTCCAGACTAAACAATCCTAATTCCTTCAGCCGCTCCTCAGAAGACATGTTCTCCAGAGCCCTCACCAGCTTTGCTGCCCTTCTCTGGACACGCTCCAGCACCTCAAGGTCCCTCCTATACTGTGGTACCCAAAACTGAACACAGTACTCAAGCTGTGGCCTCACCAGCGCTGAGTACAGGGCCATGATCACTTCTCTACTCCTGCTGGCCACACTATTCTTGATACAGGCCAAGATGCCATTGGCCTTCTTGGCTACCTGGGCGCACTGCTGGCTCATGTTCAGCCGGCTGTCCACCAGGACCCCCAGATCCTTTTCTGCCAGGCAGCTTTCCAGCCACTCCTCCCCAAGCCTGTAGCGTTGCCTGGGGTTGTTGTGACCCAAGTGCAGGACTCGGCACTTGGTCTTGTTAAACCTCCTGCAGTTGGCTTCAGCCCATCGATCCAGTCTGTCCAGATCTCTCTGCAGAGCCTTCCTACCCTCAAGCAGATCAACACTCACGCTTAATTTGGTGTCATCTGCAAACTTACTGAGGGTGCACTCAATCCCCTTGTCCAGATCATCAATAAAGATATTAAACAAGGCTGGCCCCAAAACTGAGCCCTGAGGAACACCGCTTGAGACCTGCCACCAGCTGGATTTAACGCCATTCACCACAACTCTCTGGGCTCGGCCATCCAGCCAGTTTTTAAGCCAGCAAAGAGTACACCTGTCTAAGCCACAGGCTGCCAGCTTCTCTAGCAGAATGCTGTGGGAGGCTGTGTCAAAGGCCTTACTAAAGTCCAAGCAGACAACATCCACAGCCTTTCCTCCATCCACCAGGCGGGTCACCTGGTCATAAAAAGAGATCAGGTTGGTCAAACAGGACCTGCCTTTCATGAACCCATGCTGGCTGGGCCTGATCCCCTGGTTGTCCTTCACGTGCCACGTGAGTGAAGGTAAAGAGGGTGACTAATGCAATGTAGTAAGAGGAGTAAAATAAAACCCCTAAATGAGAGGACATATTACTTTCCAGCTTAGTAAAGGGACAATGCTTTGAACAAAGAATTCATGTCTGCTGGTATGCATTTATGTGTATGGCGTTCATCTTATTGTAGTTGAAAAAACATGCAATATTTTAAAAGTATTTCTTCTAACAACACCCAAATGAGATGGGAAAACTACTTACAGATGATCGGCTAGATGCTTGATAAAGAAAGAGGTCAGGGTGTTGAAATACTGAAGACCTCAGCTAATGCTCAGGTCTCTATGTAGGTGATCATCAAATGGGGAGAGCTGCACACTTTGTAATGAGATCAAAGTATCCCAAATGCCAAGAGAGATATCACCCAGAGCTCGTGGAGTAACTTTTGTGTTGTTCCTGCTACAGGTTGAGTCTTTTGGCAAACTCGAGCAGGAGGGCAGTGCAATTGTAGTGAGTAATTCTGCCATAGTCACATGTGCATAGAGAAGGGAAAGAATTTCCCAAAAAGCCTTTTCCAGGAGAGTTCTGTGGGTCTCAAATGAATACAGAGGTGCATGCTGAGACATCACTGCCCAGGCATCTGAGTCTCACCCAGACTCAGGCACAAAGAAACCAACTCCTTGATTGTGACAGGGAATCTCCATCAGATGCTCATGTGACAGGAGTTTTCAGAAGCTGAAGAAAAGCCTATCTAATTTCCACTATTTGCCTTTGAGAAAGACTTAAGAGCTAGCCATAAGGTAAAAATCACAGTTCCTGGGATCAGCATCCTTTGCTGCTGTTTTTTAGCTGCTGTAATAACTAGAACGTGATTAACAAGAGTATTATTGTGCAGGGTGTCTCTCTTCTGAAACTATGCCTTGCTGTAGCCACCAGTGTACCTTTGCAAGGAAAAATCTGTAGTGTATACAAGCAAAAGTGCTATTAATTGTGAAGGCAGTGCTTTGCAACTGCACAATGTGTATCAAGATGGTCTCTGCTCCAAAGAGCTTTCCATTTACACAGATACAAACAGGCAGAGAGGACATGAGACAGAAACAAAAGCAACTGAAGCTACTTAAGCAACGAAAATACAGAAACGGAACCCAGGTGTCCTGATTCCCAATCCCATACTTCTTCCACTGAGGCAGACTAAGCCAACAAGCTTCTTCAAGCAATGACGAGTTGTAGTGGTCCAAATCCTAGTTTTGAACTCATTTACATTAAGAATTCATACTAAAGCTGCTGTGCACCCACTGTCCCTCCAGCCTCCTAACAGCTCAACCTGCACTCCTCCCTGCCTAAGAAAAGGACTTTGCCAAAGGTTCCCCAGCTTACCTCGCGGCAGTACATAAGAACAGATTTAAATTTTAATGGCTTCAGAGAATTCTCAAACAACTGGAAAAGCAGAAGGAATGCAGCAGAAGACCATGATTGTCTCTAGCATTAATCAGCCTCAATAAAATGAAATGGGAATAGTTTCAGGAGCCTAAAAAACGACATGGGTATAATGAACTGTTTAACAGGCTTGTGAGCCCTGTGGAGTCACCACTGTGCTGCTAAAAATGTCCTTTTTTCCTGTTTTCTGATTCTATAGGAGTAGATTTATTTGACAAGATCATCTTCTTTGTCTAAGCAATTAATATAAATCTTTGGATGAAGAAAGCAGTAGGGTTATGCTGGGGTAATTGATTTGTCTTGTTACTATAATGCATTATCAAAATCATTTGAGTTTAACAAGCTTTAGCAAACTGCCAACAGCTGTTAGCAGAGTAAAACCCTGAAGCCATAAAGAAGCTTCGTGTGTTGATAGTCCTGCCATGAAGAAAAAGCAGAGGGCTAGAGGAAACAATGCTCTGCAGAGACATACTGCAGGCCTCTCTAGGGGTGTTCGCAGCAGGCCTATGACTGGGATTTGTGCAAAATTAAGAGCTGTACAGTCTGAGAGACCACATGGTTGAAGAGCATTTCTTGGCAGTCCCAAAACAGGATATACCCCATTTTATGGGTTTAGGTAGAAGATAAAAGACAAAAATATTGGTGGAGGATGCATTATGGAGCTGGGGTACTTCAGCTGCTACATGAAGACACATCTAAAGAAGTAATTCTCAATGCCCTATTTAGAAAGTACTTAAAGTAACTGCCTTTGATGGGGCTTTAAGAAAACCATTTTAAACAAGTATGTAGGAAAAATAGGTACACTACAACAGACTGCATGATCCCATGACTCATTTGAATTGCAGAAAGCAAGGTTGACTGGGAAAATAAAGAAAGATGGACAGAATAACAAAATAAATCTAAACTGATGTGTGAGCAGGCAGGACACAGTGCTGTCCTGTGGGGTTGTACATAGTGATGGTCTGAATGTGCTGCTTACTATTGTGAAAAAGGTGCTAGCTTAAAAAAATGGTGGGAAAGAAGTGAGGGATTGCAAAAGATCTTGGCAAAGAGCTACTGACTCAGTGGGAACAGAATAACTTCAAACCCATCTGAAAGGCAGCAGTAAGTCCTCCTGTATCTTCAGTATTATTAACAGCTGTGTCATAGACTTTTGAGTGGTTAGCCTCATGGTGATAGCTTTTTATATAAGACACAGAAAACAATGCCTAGGGAAGGAAAAAAACCAAGCACCAAACAGGAATACACAGCTAATATGTCTAGCTACTTTGACCTGATTATCTAATCTATTTTTCAGCCGATATTCTTCTTAGGGGAAATTCCTATTTAGTTATCTCTCTAAGTCAGTGAGGAACTGAAAAGAAAGCAAACAAAATATTCTTGCCATGAGTTAATGCTCTGCATTTTATGTGCTCTCATGTCCTGGACCACAGTAGAAGATAAGGCCTATGGAAACAGAGTGCATGCTGGTTCCCTGTGAAAGGATATTTGCACAGAGGGAGAAAAGAAAGAAGCTTGTGATCCTTATAGACAAATATAGTCATTTAATAGCTTTTGGCCTTTACATTCCTTTACAAAGAAGAGTAAGGGTGGAGGTAGGGATAGAAAAATTTTAAGTAATGCTTAAGCTTCACATAGTTATTTTAGAGGATTTTCCTGGGGACAGTTGGACATATTCCACCATTCGGCCTTTGTGTGTATCTGCACCCTCTTTTCTCACCCACTCCCATTAACTTTTGGCATTATTGTCCAATGTCAATTCAATCCAAGAGGGAGAGAAGCCTCAAAGATACTGTTTCCTTTAAGATGTGTGAAAACACGTGGCTGGGCAGAAGAAAGAGAGCCAGTTAATAATCCCCTCTTTCCCAAGTCTTACTCCAAAGGAGAAGGCTAAATAACTGTCCTTTTATTGTCAAACAGAAAATCCTTCTGAAATGTACTGGAAACCAGGCTTCAGTGTTTCTGCTACTCAGGTGATTACTTTTATTTTTTAGTTAATTACATTCTGGCCAAAGAAGTAACTGGGTACTAAGATGTATTTTTAAAATTCCCTTATAAGTGTGCAACTGAGTTAAAATACATTAACCTGAAGTCAGCAGCAATGCATGCATGCACATCATTAATAATATGGATAACTGCTTTGAGAAGATGGACATGTTGGGTCAGGTTCAGTTTTAGAGAGATTCTTCCAGTCTGAATTCTCTTTGCTCTTTCTCAACAGTGGTAATCCTTTTCATCTCTGCAGGATGGAATGACCGGACAACATGAAAGGAAATGGAAATCTCATTTCTTACTGATTTAAACCACAAGCTAAGAAGCACTTGGAGAAAAAATGTATCCTTGGGCACAAGGAGTGCAGATTTACTACATTACATATTTTTTTTTTTTAAATAGCACATTTTATTCCTTTTTGTACTTCTTTTCCTTCTCTTCCATTGTAAACCTTAGATCATTTATTCCTGTATTCTTCTCATTCTCCTTTGTTTCTAAGCTTCTGTTTTGCCCGTCCCATTCTGTCTTCCCAATTTCCCTGATGAATTCTTCTACCTTTATTTTGAGATTTCTGGAAAAAAAGAAAATAGAAGAAAGTAAAAGCCCAAGAAACTCAGAAAAACCCAAGTCATCTTGTAACTATTTGATATCACTGCATGTTACTCTGCTTCCAGTATAGTGGCAAATACATATGTGCAGCAAGCTTTCTCCAAGAATTTATGTACTGATATAAATTTTGGTTTGGATTGTTCACTGGAATAACTTCCTATGACTTTGTCATTCTGTGTTAATACTGTGATGATATTTGGTCATATTGAGTCTAAATAAAGAACTTGCTGCCTGACAAGCTTTCAGGAGACTTACTTGGCATCATCTGACTGGCCCTTCCAAGCCTGGGAAATGCTTCTTGTTATTACACGACACCTTTTCTGACTAGGCTGAAGACATGGAGCTGACTTCCCATTTAAATATGCTGTCTGTCTCTCCAATCAGCTGTCAGCTGTATTGCAATATCATGATACCATGCTAAACAGAGTATGTAGCTGCCATTGGCTGATTAATTAGTATTTGCTGATAAAAGTTTGTAAAATGCATGAAATTATTATTATTCATAAATGTGCATAACATGTTACTTTGTGCATGAGCAGAAAAACTCTTCTTAAGGAAAACTTTTTAAGAAGAACTTTTTAAGGAAAACTTTTCTAAGGAAAACTGTTCCTTAAAAGGAAATGGACTCATATATTGCGTTTTGTTATTTCAGTGTTTTTTTTTCTTTCACCCAAGACCCAGGAAAACACTTGTCAGACTTTAAAAAAAACTAAATCCAAGGGATAAGGTCTTTGCTTAACAGTTAAAAATGAGGCTTTCTCTAGTTAAGATATTTGTTATAGGAGTAGTTAAAAAAAGGGTCAAGTGCCTCTCATTATTATATGATCAATAAATTAAATCATTTTTATTTTGATATACTAAAGTAACTCTTCTAGAGAAGGCCTCGTGTTGAACAAGGAAGATGAGAAAATTCCAGGCAAATTTGAAGGCAATTGTTGGGCAAAATGGCTGGTTATAACATAGAACAATATTAACCTAAGCAGTTAATTGACTCTCAACTTACCCATTGGCTAAATCTAAGATTTTTAAAGGTAAGTGGGTGCCTATAACTCATATCTAGCTGGTGAATAGTTGTAGGGAAGTTAGATATGTTTAGGGTTTTGCAAAATAAAACATACAACCATCCAGTATCAGCAGACCTTAAATGAATTTCACAGTTAACTTAAATACTGCTGCGTAATGCCAATGTGCCTGCATTCCTTATGCTAGAATGACAGTTTATCAAACAGCCACAAACCTCAAATCCTCCCAATAAGTATAAATAATTTCTCATCTATTCAAACAAATATGGCACATAACTACCATTCGTTTATGAAGCATGACTGGACTATTAACATCTGCAGCTCACTTCACATATGCAAAGAATCAAATGATGCATTAAGAGAAATAACTGGAAAGCAGGCTTCTGTCCACATAAATATGGTATAAATGCCATGGTAAAGACTTGTGGTAGAGGCTTCAGGCTATTTCTTTAGTACATAATTAGGTCTCATGTGTGTATAATGGAGATAGACTATTTTTAATAATAGACTAGATTTGTGTGGGCAAAGAACAACAATATTATGTGAGGCTTTTTGAATACAGTCCATCAACTGCTTGTAGAATGGAAAGCTGGTGTATAAAGAAGAACTACACTCTTTTGCCTTTGAATGAAGGTATCCAGCATTCAAAAAAAACTTCCTGCAAAAGGAATGATTAGTAAAATCATTCAGGATCTGCTTCTCCAAATCTTAATAATTTCTGTAAGTCAAAGGATTTGAGATGTTCAAAGTAGAAAACAGAGGTGCCCAAAGTATTTTGCCTTCCCAGTCTTTTAACACTGAGCTCAACCCACCACATTTGCTAAGCATCCATTAGTAGTATTAATTTTGTAATGCTGTATTACTGAAAACAATCAGCACTCTTTGTGAGTTCCTTTGGTTTGATACCACAAGCAGTGGATGAGTCAAATTAGGAGCTGAATCATTTCTTCATTGACCTCTTGTACAGCTTAAATTGCACTTATGTCTTATGTTACTTTTCTTCAAACCTAGTCACTGTAAAAATAATTATTTTTATGAAATCTTTGACATCATGAACACCTACAAGATTCAGATTAAATGTGTTAGTTTTTTTTCTGAAATGTTTGGCACTTGTCAAGGATTTTGAAATAAGACTGCTAACAAGCATGGGAAACAAATTATTTTTTGCTTGCTTGTCCAGATGATTGTTTTATATGACTGAGTCAGCATGAGTATTAAATCCACATTGATCTTTAAACACGGACATAGTTGTGTTAGCTTCAGCACTCGAAGTTATGTGCTGAATCAAACGGCCCCCATTCAAGCAATATATATTCATGCAAAATTGGAGAAAAACCCCTATATAACCACCACCACCACCTCTGCAAACAGTATAAAATGCCTGAACTTAAAATAAGACCTGATGTCTTTGATGAATACCATTCACAGCTACTTGAGAACTAAGCATTCAATGCCCAGTTGTCAAAGATTAAGGATTTGGTGTCCACACTGAAGTGTGATAGTCAGCAAACAAAATGAATGGGGGGAAGGCACCACATGTGGCCACCCACAGCCAAACTTTGTCTGCCTCAGAAAATGGACAGGTTCCTACTTCTGTTCATTTAGCTGCTTTGCCGTGAAATCAGTTACTTTTTATATTGGGCTGATCTCCATGGCAGCAGAAGTGGTCCAAGTATGAAGGCATTTGAAAAATCCTGTTTCACTTTACAAAAGTAATGGTGTTCCTTACTGAAATGCAGTACTTGAGAGAGTGGCAGAAAGACCTTTTCACCTCTTTAAGTTGGTGGTTTGAGTCCCACCATGTTAGTGGAAAAATATGGTGATGCACACGTAAAATGGTTTGGCAACTGGCAGTTCATTGTCAAGCAGACAGGGACGCCACTACAAAAAGTCACCTCTCCTTTGTCAGCTGCTACTTCTATCAATAAGACCAATAATTTCTCATTCCAGTATAAGCTCTTCCGAAACAGGATCATGGTATATTGCCATAGCAGCAGGCTGCTGACCCTGTTAGGCTTGACGTGTGTATTAATAGGACTTTAAAGGTCTTAGGCCCATTGACACACTGCCATTTGTGGGGGAAAAAAATGTCTAAAATAAAACCTGTTAAATGAGTTAGTTATAACTGTTCTTGTGTTTTGAGATGCTTAAATTAACTTCCTAAATAGCTTGAAAACACTGTTCTGAATAGGGAGTAATAGAGCTTGGTAGTACTCAGGTATTACATGATGTTTTATTGCTCTGAGCATTTGCTTTGATTACCAAGGCATACACTGAAAAACAACGACTGCTCAGGTCTAACTGTATGTGCTTGTTTTCTCTCCTTTCAGGCTGATTACAAAAAATTACTTTTGATTGTGTAATTTCATGGATTCTTTCTTTGGATTTCACTGGGAAACTCCTGATGAAATGAGTTTGGCTGGTGCAGAGTGGGAAGTTTGACAAGTACTGCACGTGTAGTTAGTACCTTTATACACTGGTGGGGAATCGGTAACTGGCAGCATGCTTTACAATTGAAGAAAAGGACTTTAAGGAACTAGTACAATGTTGGTGGTGTCGTACAGCCTCATTTGCTGCCCTACCCTAACTTTTCCTCAAAGTAGCCTGACCCATACCTTTTTGATTTTTTACAGAGTATACTTACATTCTTGTAAAAGCCCTAAAAAGCTGATACTGTACTGTATAATAGGCACCTGCAGAAAAAAGCAGCAGTATATTATGCAGGATCACCTGCTGAAATCCTGCTTACGTACAGGAAGAACGTAATTGTTTTACACGTATAAAGAGCGTGTCACACTACATTTAAATATGAATTATTACCCATAGATAAACTACCCACCATGAGAAAGAACTATTATTTGGCACTTCACATAAGTTAATGTATGATATTGTGTATCTGAAAAACATTACTTAAAACATTCACCTAATAATTACCCATTGGTACTCTGATCACTTCTGTGTTCAAATCTAGAAAGGCTTTTCCAGGCAGCAAATATTTCAGATCTGTGAAGGAAAAATAAGAATATTATCATAAATGAACTGCAAATCTAATACAAACAAAATGTGCAATTAATATGTTACCTCTGTATTAATGAATAAAGCTCAAACAAATATGGAGGAACTGGAAGTCTTCATACATGACACAGCTACATGATTGTTATGACTGAGATTTGTTAGCAGGACTTACATGACTGAAGTGTTGAAATTATTGGTGAAGACCTATTTACAAATTGGTAAAAGGGGTACAGTATATTGTTGATTTTGTCCGATTTATTTCTTGGAGGTCAGGTTATTGAGTCTGGTAAATGACTGGATAAAGCACTGGTAGAAAAACTTTTAAAAAACCCCAGTGAATTCAGACTTAAGAGCTAGCACATTAAAATGCTCACCTCTTCTCTAAGGCACCAAAAGAAAGAGGTTGGTATCCAGTAGAAGTGCAGTTATGAAGATGCATGCTAGAGGATTTGAGCTGCCACCACCACTAATAAGGCTTTGGATTTTCTATAGTTCCCAGAAGTTCCACTTCCTCTACCACCAAAGTAATGCAAAAAAGTGACCAATGCTGTGTGACAGCTCTTTCTGGTAATGCTGGCATAAATTTAATCACTAAATTGGCAGTAAATGCCTGCAAATGATTAATGACCTGCTAATGTCTTCTGTGCAAATTGGACACATACCCATCTATTAATTTATGTACTTAACACCATGGAATTGCCAGTGTTCCCATGAAGAAATTAGTATTGCAGGGAGACATTTCTACAAAAATGTAAATAAAACATAGTTATGTTATGATAACCTATAACTGAAAAGAAAAAAAAAGAAGCTCAAAATTCCTTATTTTTGAAAAATGGGCTACTTCCATTAAATACAACTTATTAAACCAACAAATGCTTGAAGCATGTGTGCAGTTCAAAATCTAATCAAGAAAATATTTCAGGGTAAGCTTAAATTTCTACTCTTCTGTATGATAAGATGGCTTACCTTTTTCTACCAATTCTATTTTTCATTTGATGATTCTTTTTAACCCAATTTTTTAAAGAGTCAGCTTCCCAGGGGGGGAAAAAAAAAGGTTTGCTTGATAAGGGGTAGGAGAGATAATCTTACTCAAAAGGCAGCTAGGCAACAGAGGGAGGCAGTCATGCAAGCTGCAGTGCCCCCTGGGAACATGGCTCAGAGATTATATGAGCTACGGCGCAGCTAAATTACAGCTTCTGCATGGACCAAACATGCAATTTCCAGTTTCTGGAGAAATGGGGAAGGGAAAAAAGCAGTTAGTTTTGGAGAAAACTCACCGTTCTTTACCTTAAAAATTCATTAGAAATACTAGTGAGAAAAACCCCCCAACAAATGTCTTTATATGTATACATCTAGGAAATTACATATTGGATGCAATATATGCCATATATTTTAGTAGGTACCAAATATGCAGCTAGTCTCCTAGAAATTGTATTTAGCTTCACGCAGGGATCATTACTAACTACAGCTTGGAAAGATTACTTTCCAGAGCCTGGGAAGAACAAGAAAAATAATATGGGAATACTGGAAGATCATATACAGGAAACTCGTTACTCAAGTGTTGTCTCTGAGTAACACCATTTGGGAGGCATTTTCCATTCAGATGAATTTACTTTTTTGTTGTAGGTGAAACCAGGCTTGAAGTCCCATGGGCCTTGCTGAGTTCAGGTAGCATGAGGGGGAAGATAAACACCAGTGAATTCAATCAGGCCGTGTCCTGAGGGGGTGACAGGGATGGAGGTCCTGCATCCCAAGTCCTCCTTCCGGCAACCTTCAATAATAATCATCTCCTGTCATGACAAAACAAAGCTGATGAGTCAGGACTCTGTTGTAGTTGTTTTGCCCTGCTTAGCCACAACTCAGCAAATCCCAACAGATGGCAATTTATAGCAAATACGCTGTTAGCTTGCATAAGAACAATAGAAACAAATGAGTGGCTTGGATGTGTGCCCAACTCTGTATAGTGCATACAGTAGGGCAGGGGTAACCTACGTAGTCATCTCTTCAGGCTTCCAACCTTGGCTGGTGAATGTGCACATGCAAATATTATAGCTGACTTGAAGATCTCCCAAAGCTTTGTTTTGAGCGTTTTATAAATCAGATCACTGGGATAACACTCTGTAACAAAACTCATTAAAGTATATTTTCCTTAAAAGTCACAAGACAGGCCCCCTTCTTCCTTCAAATCTCAAAAATAATTCTCAGCATTTGATGGGTGATGTAATGGGACAAAACTACATTGTGATGAAGAAACTAGTATGGACTAGGAAATTCTGCAGCTACGATTTAGGGAGGATCAGGTCTGTGTCTGATGCATTATCATTACTTACTCAGAACAGAAGAAACTCGGCCCACTTTAAATGGCCCATGCTGTTATGTAGCACATAAGGTGATACATACTTTGTAAATTGCAAATGACACAAATAAAGAAACAAAACAGAGAAACAATGCTTGTATGAATTTGTAAGAGGAAGCCCAATGGCAGTAGGGGTCTCACTCCAAAGCAGGGGACAGGCGACCACTGAGCCACAATAAGATCTTAATGTAACTTCACTTATATTACATAACAAATGTAACAAATAGATTTAGCACTGAAGCAAAAGACTAATATACTAACGTACCATCAGCCCAGCCTAACTATAAAGCCACACTGAAACTGCTGACATGCATTGTCATGAAGAGATTTAGTGTTCTGCTCATTTAAGATTATTCGTAGAACATAGGACAAAAAGCGCAATAGTGGCATGGTTAAGATGCCTAGGGCAACGAGGAAAGCAGTGTTCACCTCTGAGCTGGTTTCAGGGGATGAGCTCCCCTGGGGAAGAGCTGCAGGACAAAGACACAGTAACAGGAGGGGTGCTGCAACTGGTCACTCTTGGACCAGCTCAGCAAGTGACTCAGGAATGACAAATCTGTCCAGAAAATGGAGGAAAGGAAGCACAGAGGGCTATAGGTCATGGTGCCCTAAGCAGCTAAATGGACAACCCAAGGATGACAAGGGTGGGGTCAGCAGAAGAGAGCCAGCATTGATGATGCTGGATCATAAGCATCAGCTGCTATGGTGGCTGTCCTCTTTTCCAGATCATCCTGGCCACATGTGACAGCCTGCGGCCCCGTGCCATCAATGTGGATGCTCAGGGACAAAAGAGGGATCTTGCAGACCTTGCAGCATCTGAAGAATTTGGGGATTTGTGAGCAGCCATCATAACCATAGCAGTGTACTGCTAACTCTTCCATGACTGCATGCTGCTAAGCTTGTTGTAGCTATCCACTGCCATCGTCATAGTTATCTCATGGGTATCTCACAGTTGAATACTGCTAAACCATAACTGTAACCACTATTGTCATGCTTGCATTATTATATTTATGTATTACAGTTGTATGAACTATCACACTGCACATGCCATTAAACGTCATTATGCAGACCTGACACAGTCACTGTCTCTTTTCTTGCTGGGTGATACCTCTGCACGCTTCTGCTTCCCTGCCACCAGAGCTCCTCTTGCTACCCCTGAAACATAGTTAATGTCCAGGACAAGCTGTGTAAAAATTTCTGCCTGTGCCTTCTCCACCCACCCCTAGGGGCACCTGTAAATCATATCCCCTTTACTGTGTCAGCATTCACAGTGACATTTCAACATGTTAGAGTGGGCAGATGGTTTGTAAACAAGGTCTGCCTTTCCAAAATGCCCCAGGTGGTCTAAAAAAGGAGATGTAAACCCACCAAACTAGAAAAAAAAAATTATGAAGCAAAAAGACTAATAGAAGAAGGTGTGCTGTGAATACCAGTGATGGAGCTACTGTTTTGTTTCATGGCATGTTAAATTTATGAATTAATTCTAAGTAACTAGAGAAACCTGTTTTGATGGAGGAGTTGCAAATACTGACATGAACATGATGCTCAAATGCCTCTTCTCTGGAAAGGTGCATTTTTTGCTCTAATCTATGAAGAGAGCCTTGATGCATAAAGATAACAAAAATTTTCAATAATATGGAAAAATTTCTCTGTGCCAGGTAGAAATCTAAACAGTTCCAGTGGCTTGACTAAACGACTCTTTACCCAACCATTTTCTGGGATAGCTGTCTGGGGGCTAATACATTGGCCTTATAGCATGGCTCACTGAGTAGCAGACTGAGACATTTTAAAGCCAATGTACAGCTCTGACTCCAGAAACAATATTGTCTTTGCTGAGTTTTCCACTCACCCGAGAGACTTTAAAACCCAAAGACAGCTGGATGAAACCATTTCCATTCCAGTACTGACACATCAGAAGGGAAGGGATGAGTAAATCTAACCACAGACTGTTTCATAGAGTAATGCCAACATTTGAATTGTTCTACAACCAAATCTCTGAGATTTGGCATGAAATTTTGCCTCCATCTTCAACAAGATAATGGAGTAGTGAGGTGCTGAAAATATGAGTAACCCCTCATTCTCTGCCTTTCATACAAAAGAGACAATCTGACATTTGGGGATGCTGTCCTCCCCTCTTAAATGATAAAAGAAGGGAGCAAAATTTCCTGACAGTTTTGAGTGCATGAGAAAAGTCCATCTCATGGCAAACATGGAAAACCCTTTACTTAGAAGGTGTTCGTTTGTGCTTCTGCTGGATGTGTAAGGTGTGCTATTAACAGTTAAGTAGTCTTGCCAGTTCCTCAGAGAACACTCAGTTAAGCTTCATTTAGGATTCCCTACATGCTTATAGCTTTTACTCTTCTAGTAAACAATACAAAAATCAAGACAAAAATAATCGTGCACCAGAGACTGGAATTGTAGAAATTCCCACCTGAAGAATTCTCGCCCAGAGATAAAGGAAGCTGAAAACAAATACAAAGGAATCTAGAAAATATAAAACAGAACAGCACTCTGCCTAAAGCAGAAAAAAAACGAGGGAGGGGAATAAAAAAAAAAAGAGAAAAAGATTCTGAGCCATATGGAGCTGGATATTATGGCTATTCTTGCCAGACATTAAAAAAGTTAATCAAACCACAAACATTTTAGGTACAATTACTGTTTAATCTTGCAAATACATTTGCGTGTTCAGTTCTCATTTAGTCTTTATCATGAATCCCAACACTCTTAAGAAAAGGCCCAGCTCCTCACCTGTATCCAAGCTGTGTCTGCGACAGCAAGGGAAAGGAGGCTTGGCATTACAATCAGCAGCTGCAAACCAGAGGGTGGCTTCACCTTTCTGCGTCCATCTTTCCAATGGACGTCCCAGTCACCCAGTGTCCTGGTTTGAAGTAAAACAGAACCAATTTTCTGTTCAGTAATTTTACGTTGCAGCTAAGCCTCTTCTAACTAACTGAACTCTCTGAAATTAACAGCATATTTTTAAGACAGTAGTCCGCTTCCAGAGTAATAAGACCTGGTTGTTTCTAATTTATGCCAAGGAATGGGATGCAGAGAGGCTTCCGCTTATACTTATTTCTACAACAACCAAGGGCAGCCAACTTTGTTACTTGCCCTGTTGGAGGGTTGGAAGCGGAAAAGCGTAGAGGGGTCACACCTGTGGGGAGGAGCGGACAGGACAGGTGACCCAAAACTGACCCACAGGGTATTCCATCCCATCTGCCTCATGCTCAGTATAAAAGCTGAGGGATCAAAGGGCTCAGCCTCTTTCTTTAATGGCCAGTGTCCAAGGAAGACTCTGTCTGTTCATAAGCCTTTGATCTCAATCCACGCATTCCTGAATCCAGATCTGGAATCCAGGTCCCGTCCATTGCTGACTGCAGTCTGGGACTTTCCCAGTGCCTGTTGGTGATGTGATCATCATCCTGGGAGCTTGATACAGTTTTTTATATACTGTATATATTTAATTATTTTCTTTTTATTATTTTATTAATATTTTCATTAAAGTAGTTTAGTTTCTTTTTAAACTCATAAGTCTCTTTTCTTTCTTAATGTCCTGTCCCTGAAGGGAGATGCTTTCTCTTCTCTGAAGGGGAGAGAAGTAAAAGAGAGCATCTGTCATTCGTTTTAGTGGCCAGCCCAGCCGAAACCATGACACCCCGCCAAGCACTGCCAGGGCACAGCAATGCCACGGCCATATCTGCTTCCTCCCAGCAGACCATCAACTTCAGGGGTGCTTGGCACTGCCAGAGTAGCAAAAATGGCTAGGGCATACAATAAAGAGAAGCTAAGCCAAAGTATTTAAAAGCAGCTGTTAGGACATTTTGATTTGTAAAAAGGTTATTTTCAAATTGAGGTGGCTGAGGGTCTATGAATTGGCGGTATCAAGTTTCTTTCTTGAATATTGAAAGTATTAGACAGTCTCCTCTGACTTTGCAAAACATACATCACATAAACCGTAATACATGACTGCACATTTGCCAAGTGTCTTGTTCCATGTATGTCTAAATTTCTGTGATCTTCATTTACGCAGCAGTTCACCACCATTGTATATCATAAATTACAAGCACCAGTAAGTGTATTTATCAGTTGGATTAGATTTAGTAACTGGAATCGAATTAAATTCTACATCCTGCTTATTCTGGAGATATATGGATTTCCAGTTCAGAGGAAGTGTCAGGGCTACTTTGAAGGGAATGATACCAATAGCATGATGGCTACAGATAAGTACAGCGGGTGATAGGAGCAGAGGCCAAAATATACACCTTCACTTGTTTAGTAATTTAGCTCCATAGTCCTCCTAAGGGTACCTCATAGCCCTAGGTACACACATCAGCCTATATGTGCATCTGTGTCAATATATACAGACCAAAACAATCATCTATATGTGGGGGCTTGTTTTTGTACGCATGGGCTCAAAAATCACATCGTGATCAGCTGGTTTGCGGTATCATACATGGCACATCCACAGCTGTTTTCTTCCTCAAAACCACTTATTCCCCAGTGACTGTGTCTCTCAGCCACTGGCATAGCTTACGGCATGAGCCAGGAATTGAAGTGTATTTCTTTCCTATTCTTGTTCTCCAGTATTGGACCCTCTTGACACTAGCTTAACAGAGAGAAGGGGCTAGAAACACTTCTGGGAGCTGCCTACTACAAGGGTGCAGCTCGTACTGCAGTTTGCTGTCTACTGATATCCACCAATGTCCTCTCATTTCTTCAGCCCATGACATATTCCCTGCCTGCCTTGCTGCCTAGCAGTATTTCTTTGGTCTCTTAGGAGGAAGTCCTCCAGGGAGAAGGAAGATAAGTATTAGATTTTCTGTTCTGAAGAACAATTACAGCACTTCACCTTCACAACAAGTTCATGCAAGTGCTCAGGTTGCTCCTGCCTCTGTTCGCTTACCTGGCTCTCTCATCACCAGATGTATATCCATAGTGTATAATGCTCCTGCGTGTTGGCTGGAAACAGGTACAAAATGCAGTTTGGTGAGTATGCAAAAGGTCATGGCTTTGAGGAGGAAGACTGGAGGTAGTCCTGACCTCTCAAATCTGTGTAAATTTGATCCATAATGATGTTTAAAATAAGAAAGTGCTATTTGCTTTTCCATGACTTTATGTCTGGGGAAGGGCGCTGAGTTCTCCAAATGGAGGGTGGAGGGGAGAGCAGGAGCAAAAGGAAACACCACCTCTTGCATGGTGGACAGTAGTGGGCAGTCACCTGGAGGCAACTGGCGGCCAGCGTGGAGCTCGGCTCAGCCCTCTGAGGCAGTCACTGCTGTGTTTCTGATGTCAATAATCTAGCTACCTTCGATCTTCCAAAGCTACAAGCGTCTGTCGTGTCAGCACAGCTGCTGCATACAGCAGAAGTGTGAGGCACTAATGGGCTGAAAAATTCCTTTCTTTAGGCCTGTATTTATAAGCCATCTGGATGCAACTCTGGCTGTAAAACTTATTTTGAACAGAACTTTGTTTCCTACATTTTACTAGGTGCCTCTGAGAATGTGATTTCAGTAGCACGATGATTGCGGATAAGTAAAGCTGATGACAGGAACTGAGCCTGGGACAGAGATATGAATCTGTTTAAAGAGGGAATACTTGGCAGTACATGAAGGAGTGGAGAAGGAGTTGCCCTGTGAGCAGCACAGCTAGCCAAGGCTAGTTTTACATGATGTGGGGAGCTATGCCCGCTTTGCCCCCTCCTCTCACACCCCATCCTCTCCCAGGAGGGGAGAACCCCGGTTCTGAATGGGACCCCACTCCCTCCCTGGGCAGGGGAGAGGGCATGGCCAGGAGGCCCCGAGGGCATTACTTGCACAGCTGCAAGTGATGGCTGGTGTCTGCAATCCCCTCTCTGCAGCACCACTGTCAGTCTCCCTTCGCTGCCTGTGTGAAGCACATCTCTGAACCTTGCTGCATCAGCTCAGATTTGGTCAATGGGTTGTTAGGGAATGGGCAAAGAGAGGAATTAATACAGTTATTATTAAGCAGGGTGGATTCAGCTCTGTATCATGAGGGAAAACAGGCTATATATAGAGAAGCAGTGCCTGCATAGCTAAAACACATAAGGCTGGGGAGGGAAAGAGGTCAGAGAGCTGCAGTGTCCCTGCCAGCCTCCTCAGTGCTGTGCGTGCATGACCTTTTGTGAACAAGGACAGGGTGCAATTCTTTGTCCACACTACTGCTTTGACCACCTCTCATGTTAAGCAGTTTTACTTCCAGTAGCATTTCAGGTTAATCTTTCCGTGGTTAAAACATCACTGAGCACCTTACACTTGTCATCACTGGGTTCCTGGATTGGGTTATTTCACACGTATGTCCTCAAATGAGTAAAAAGATGATATGTTTGATTAGGACCACTTGAGCTGCTAGTATTCTGTAGAATTTAAATTTTTTTTTAAATGTTATAAGAGTTTTTCCTATTTAACCCTCAAGGTTACACAAAGACAAGGCTACAAGAGAGACGATGCAACCACAGACTACTCCAGGTCAGTTTCATTCTCAAAAATGATGTCTTGTCCTATATATCTCACATGTCTCTGTATGTTGGCTCAAGTTCAACAAGATTTTGAGCCATCCCTCTGTCTTGGCAGGCTTTCCTTACTTTCCTTTCTTCACACTTACCTGCCACACACACTCTCAGTCTGTAATACTGAATTGATAATCTCAGTGTCTGCTCTTATAAATCGTGGGTATGTGTGCTGTGCGATGTTTTGTTTCTCAAAGATATGGCCATTCCAAATGACATTTAATTTCTTCCACTCTCCAAATCCCACACCTTCATCACATTATCATCCCTGACTTTGGCAAGCAGGGGCTTAGATCCATTATTTTTTTGCGGCTGCAAAAGATCACTTTGTTAGATAGCAGCTTAGACAACCTCAGTCTTTGTCCCATGTCACAGCTCTCCTCTTCCTCTTTCTCACCAAATACAGGTGACTTCTTGTCACTGTCAAGATTCTTCATGTTCCAGTCTCTATCTTTTCTCTCTCTTTTTGTATTGATAAAGTGTTTGATACTGCAGAGTAGTTCACAGTTTGCTCCATTTCATTTTCAGGTGAACATCTTCAGACTTTCTCTCTTGTTGCCCTTCACACTCAGGAGAGATCAGCAAACCACATCAATGATACTATTACCTGTGTCACACTAATAACATGATAGCTGCTTCTGCATAATTGCCTTGCTGTGCTTCATCAGCTCTTAAAAAGGCTGTTACTTCATTCCATGTTTGCACAGAGTACAGTGCAATGAAGCTCGCTTAGGTTCCCTGACAATACAAATATAACTTAGAAGAGAAGGAACTCAGATCTCCTGCAGTTTTAGCTACTGGTGCTCAGAACCACTGTTGCTCCCATGTTTACTGCAGGTAGAACAAAACCGAACATTTTCACTTCTGGGTATGAATTACGATATTATGAATTCAGGTCTGTGCTGAGATGACACATTACTCACATCATTAACCTTAAGTCCTCAGGCACTTTTCACAAGCTTAAAGCTGAGCTTGTTTTTAAAAGGCTTCAGGAATGTGCCTGTGATCTTTAAAATTGCAACTGTACTTTAGTTTTCATGAAACTTGTTCACATGTAACAAATTCATATTTCATACAGTTAATTCCAACAATAGCTAGTTTATTTTAAAACATCACTACAAAGGTTTTATTTAAAGGGAACTTCAGGACCAGTGCAAATTAGACCAAGAGAATATGTAAAGAGGAAGCAAGTTACTTTTTCCAACAAGAGAAAAAAAAGGCTTTTTTTTCTTCTGGCGGAGCTTTTACATACATTTGTTTTGATAAATCCTTTATGTGCACGTTGTCTCTTCATTGTGAAAAAAAGACATGGGGGCTCCATGTGATACAAGGCAGGAGGGAGCTGTGAATAAAAAGACTGGATCTGTCCTACACGAATTTGGGCAAGTCATTTCACTTCTCTAGGTCTCAGCCTGTCCCACCAGAAAAAAACAACGCTTGCAAGACTCTGTGGTCTACAGAGGATGAACTGCTGCAGGAGCACCAGCTAGTATTACTGTAAGTTTCTGACAAGTCAGAACCTCTAAGAAAGCAGAGAAAAATGGTGAATGTACCGTTACATCCATAACAAGGCTATGACTTCATTGCACAGTCATGTGGGAGGAAAGAGACACTATGAGATAACTGGCCAAGAGGTAAAGAAAATAAGTAAAAACAAGGCACGTGAACTTCTGAATGTGCTGCTGTTGAAACACTCAGGAACAAATTCCAACCAACCTTTCAGATGTTTCAAAAACATTATGTCAACCTTTCCATCTCCCCCCCACGCAATGCCTCGCACTCTTATGTGGTCTCTGTCCTCCTCCATAATGCATCAGAAATATCTAATCACCATTGTTATCATCTTTTGTCATGACATTAGATCAGTTCAATCAAGTGCAGACAGTGATGTCAGCATAAAGGTTTCAAATGATGACAGAAGCAGTTTGCTATGCATAAAGGAGTGGGTTATTATATCACATGTTTGAATTTCTATGTTTGGTTCATCTTTAGCTAAATATCTAGTTATTTAACAGCTGTTATGAGTCAGCCAAGAGAGGATTATTTAAAAAAATGTAGTGGTAAGAAACACTTTAATCTTGAGCTACAATAGAAGAGCAAGTCTGGTCAGGTCATGTCTAATAAAGGTGTAGTACTTAGTACAGTAGTACTTAGGAGTTATCACTGTTCATACAAAACAGGAGATGGTTTGATATAGTTAATCCTGCCATGTTCATATTAACCCTACCAATTTCAGAGATAGGAGAGATTTTTTTTCAGGGCATGGTACCATGCTTAAACATTTTCAGATAAGAAAAGTTTGCAAATGGGTAATAAAGTGTTTTGTCTTATGCAGAGCCTTGTATACTCATAATTCCATCATGACTCAAGGTTCTCGGGGTTTTCCATGATGGCGATATCTTAATGACTTCTTGCTTGTGTGTCTTCACGTCACGTCTCTTATAAACTTAATGGAGACATTGAGATATGAAGTCAGTGTTGCAGGTTTTGTCCATATCATTTACCTAGCTAAGAAGCATAAAGAGAATGCAAAGCTGTAAATCTCTCAGAATGGCTATTGAAGATATCCCAGTTTCATGGGTTTCCAGTCTAATTCAGATTGGCAACCACAGGTATAGACTGCCAGGAGAACAGGCATGGAGGAGAGGCATATCCAGGCACTGCTAACCCATTACTCGCAAGCTTCAAATGGTCTGATGCAACTGAGACATGTTAGAGCAGCCAAATAAGAGCAGCCCCAATACAGCACAGAAACACAGGTATGAAAATGCTGGCTTTAACTTCTCTCCAGACTAGAGAAATAAGTTTAAGAACCCTCACCTAACGTAGCTGTGCTAAATGTCTCTGAGTTTTGGGCAGGGTGTGAAAATCAGCACAGCAGCCGAACAGCTGCAAGGCTGAGGATCTGCCAGCCTCGACCCCTGGCAGCCTGTAGCATTATTGCCTCTGAAAAACTTTTCTGGAAACTGGAAGATCTGCAGAACTCCCCCTCACACAGAACTGAAATCCCACTGCTGGGAAAACGTTAACTCACTGAAGTCCCCATGGAAAAGGTGGGCTTTTAAGCGTTTCAAGCATTTACGCTAGACCTTGTTGTTTGTTTGTTTTTTAATTCAGATTACATAATACCCCATAAAAAAGAAGGCAACATTTCTTCACAAGTATTTATGAAAATAAAGACTGCTTAGCCGATGTTCAGGGACTCACTGAGGAGCATGCTACAAACCGGAAGCTAAATAAATACAACTGAATTGCTAGTCACATTTCTAAGGATGTGTTAAACTCAAACTGTGGCTACCTAAGGCAATTTCTGAAAACACAGAGTGTACAAGAAGTCAATCACAAATCAGACAAAGGAACCATGAAGGCAAAGCACTAAAGCAAAGAGAAAGTTTCTGGGAAAGTACAGAAACTGCATAGTCTCTGTGCCACTTGTTCTTATCTTTTCCATTTACTAACTGGGAAACAGGATGGTAGGAACCAGCGGACAGCACACTGGTTTGCATTTGGACATGTAAAAAATTTCTGGAATAGAAATTCAATTTTAGTTCAAATGTGAGCCCCACTGATTTTTTTTCTCTTCTCATCAATACCCCAGTGGTGTCATAAAAGATACTTCACGTAAGATCTGTCAGAATTATTTATTTTCTTTAATGATAATAATGCTAGAAACCTGCAAAGAATTTGCAACATTCAAACAGAAAAACAGTGAATTAAATCCAGGGAATTTATACTGTTCAAGCAAGAAATCCAGCTCTGTTCTTAAGTAAACTAGAAAGCCTGAGGGAAACCCCTTAAAAACTGCTCTAAAAATAGGTTTACCTTTTTTTTACAAGAATGTATGTTTCCAGTTTATCAGTTTCCTTATTATTAAGAATTATGTGCTGCACTCAGCCTGATATGCAGCCTGAATACTTTAGAAGGAGTTTTGGTATTGGTTCTTATCATGAGGTCATACCCACGTGGAAATCAGTATACTTCCTGGAAATTTAGGGAAGTGCTGGAAGCTGATTTAAAATCTAACATTTTCCAAAGACAAATTCCATATTTGTGTTTAATGTATTCAGGATTTGTTAACCTGTCAAGTTATCATCTAACCTTTTGATGATGGCGCTTCTCAAAAATAGACCTCCATTCACACTGGCACACAATACAAAATCGTATTTAATTCTTGACATGGTTGTAGAAATTATCTACATCAGGAAGGAACGAGGAAAAATCAACACTGAGTTTTTGCTGATTTTTAAGGCAATAATTTTCCACCTAGAAACAAAGAGGGAAGGAGAACAAAACAGAGAAAAAATTAATGTGCAAAATTACAGAAACACATCCTGCAAGTGGAATATGTGCTTCTGTCCTTTGATGGACAGGGACAGAAATAAGGGTGCGCTTAAGCGCTTTGCCATACTTTACCTAAAGACCAGCTTGCTCCTGGGAGATGCTGTCAAATGCACAACTTCAGGCACACTCAATTTCAATATATTCCACATTCAAAGCCTTTCTTGGTTTTAGTCCATTTCTTTTTAAGACTATAAAGAAAAAGATATTATCAACATCTTAATAGAAAAGATAGTTTAAAAAAGTAATAAAAAGAAGGTACGTCTTCAATTCTCATGGAAATTTCCATGGTTTTTTAGAGAAGAGCACAACGCTGAGCAATTAAGTGCCTGAAACATTGATTCGGATCTCATGATTTAATTAGCAAATTACACCTTTGTAGAACTTTTCACAGAATGATAGAGGAAAAGAAAGTAAGTCTTTAATTAGTCATTCTAAATTATCTCCATATCGGAATTGTTATTTAATGAACACCTCTGATTAAGTTTGTTTCATTAAATTATGAGATCTGAATCATACTATGAGACCTGTATAGACTTATGAATGTTAAAGGGGAAGGAAGTTAGTCCAGTATGTGTCAGCTTGACTTCTAAATTCTTCATCTTTTTGCTAATGTTCTCGTGAGTTGTTGATAACTTATTTTAATAATAACCGTAGCCTTGTATGGCTGAATTCCTGTCGTCTTTTTCTTTAGCCTGGCTTTATGAAATAACAGTTAATACACAGGATCCTAATTTGCAGTCCCTTAGATGTACTTGACAACCCTCAAGACCAAGTGATTTTCACAAAAAATGGTTTGAAGTATTTACTTTGTTTTGGACCACATAGTGGTTTGGAGTTTTTTTCTGATTATATATTTTTTGATTAAAGCTGCAAGTTATAAAAAACCAGAAAATGAATTAAAATAGTTACACTGTAAGAACCTTTACTGTGGTGACAATCAAAACGAGATAAAGATGGGTTTTGCCTTTCATTAGCAGAGCAGCTGTGGCAATCTAAACACCCTTAACTCAATAAAATTCTGATCACAATCATACTGCTTTATCTTTTCCATTAAGTGTTTTAACAGTTTAAAAGTTCTTTAAAGATCAACTTTAGGCAATTTATGTCGCAGGAATTAAATGAGAAATGTTACCACACAGAAAATTCAGGATCTATTGCATAGCAGTGTAAGGCTAAGGATTAGAGTCGTAAAGCTGAGGCATTCACAATAAATATGCATCTTGAATAGCAATTAAAAAAAGACCCTTGATTCATTATCATCCTGATAGTTTTTCCTTTATTCATTCTGAGTAACAGTTTATCAAACTGCTTTCAATTCAGATACTTCCATAGTAATGCAATGTACAAAATAAGGAAGGTTAAAGGAAAGAGTTCTTACTGACAAAGTTATTCAGAGAAATAAATAGGTTTTGCTTTTTTTTTTTCCTTGGAAAGATTTAAAATTCAGCTTCCATACATCTCTTACTGCAACAGACATTTCTTAGAACTACTAGAATTTATATCATTGTGTCCTTAGAATGCCTAGAATAACTAGGATTTACTAAAATGCCTAGAATTTACAGCATTATCACTAGAAGGTGCTCCAATGAGAGGACAAGGAACCTCTTCATTTACAAAGCAAAATTCCAAGTTCATTTCAAGGAGCGCAAGCTTGGAAAAAAACTATGAACATTAGAAAAATCTTCCTGAATATCGCTTCTTTAATTTAAAAATAATTTTCCTACCCCCAAAAAAATATATCCCTAACCACAAGCAAATCAGATGATTCTCCATTCATAACAACACACTGAATGGATTTATTCATAAGGTGAATTTATTGTCAGTGTCATCACTGTCAGCTATTGCCAGAACAATATCCCAAATTTTCTGTCAAGTTTGGTCCTGTATGGGTAATTAGAGTTGTGTTCTTCTAAATGCCTTTGAGTCCCTCTCATACAACGTTTGACAGGGGCAGCTTTAAGGGTAGACAAGAAGTTACAGTGACAAAGAAGCAATTTCTTAAACTCAAGTTATCAAACTGCTTCCATTTGAAATTATTAGCTTAATTCATCTAGTATTTCATAGAGATATTTTAATGGGTGGAAAGGTGAAAACTGTCTCCTATCCCCCTTTGAAAACAGGCTGGTTCTGGTCTAAATTGTATTCACAAAAGGTTTCTTGATATATTGTGTATTATGCAAGCCTATTGCTATTCATCATTCACAGCAGCTGTATGTTTTCACCTCTTTTTGAACATTTTGATTTAAAAGAAAAAAAAAATTATGCCTCATTCTAGACAGAATTAATAATAAAATCAATAGGAAATTATTCAAGTTTAATATCAATTCTATTAAAGATTAATCCATAAGATTATAATTTTAAAATAGAAAAAATGAAACTAAAAATTTCTTCAGGATTATATTGCCCTACACAAATGGTTTACGAGAGTTTACTGTATCCCCTGATAGACAAACTACGTAGTTTGCAGCAGTGAACTGCTACACCAAAAACTCAGCATTGGATTTATCCCTCAGTTAAGCAGCGATGTAAGAGGAATCAGCTGCGGTGCTGCAGCACCTCGACACCTCAGTAGCAATCAACCACTCCCCAGCTTCCAGGCACAGCCCTGGTACGCTGGGGAGGGCACCACGCCAGGCTCTGCAGATCACGCTCACACAACCCACTGCAAGCTGGAGCAGCAAAAAAGCAGTTTCATTACCCTGGTTTACAGATAAGAAACCAAAGACCCAGGAAAATAAAGAAAATTATAATATAAGGGGTCTTTGTCAGAGAGAGGATCTGAACTGAGATCATCCAAATTTGTTAGCATTGGGATACAACTGGCCACACCTCCCTTTTATTACTGAACAAAAGCAACTACCTCTTTATGACAGTGAACAACTGTCATCTGTACTGGACTGTAGGGCAGCCCCAGGTCCAAACATGAGTTGCCACAATCCAACATGCAGATCTTCTGCTGACCAGAAATTTAAAACTTCCGGGTAATGCGTCCCGAACTACTCAGCACAGGGTTATAATGGAAATTTCCCCCAGTTTTCCCTATGGAGTTATTATTGTAGCTCCACAACATGGAGCTAAATGACCCAAAAGCATGTTAATGCCGCCGTAGGACACATGAAAGTCATACAACAGCATTTTCCCTGAGTGGGTGTATTCAGCTCATTTAATGAAGATTGTGAGTGACTGCACCCTTTTTTTGGCTATGACACAACTCAAGGATAGAGAAGTTTAATACCATATTAGTCATCTGCCCAGAGGTGAAGTATTTCGTAAAGAATTGAAAAGCCAGCAAATTGTGTATATGTGTGTGTTTTAATATTACTCCGTTCCTACTAATGAAATTTATGCAAAACACCACAAAAAATGATGAGTATATATCCATAATGTGACTGAAAGACATTGCAGGTTGCGTTAGGATGAGGTGTTAAATTATTTATTACATGTCAAGTTTGGGTTTTTTCTTTTAATCGCTTTCCTGGTATTTTGAAATTATTCCTGCAGGTTGGTATGAAGCTATTAGCATAAAGGTCAAGAAAAACATCACACGTTTTTGTTTCTGCTGTACCATGTGCCTTGCCCAATGAAGAACACAAAGGCAGGGTTATATGAGGAATATCCCAAAACATCTGTAGGCCACAAACTTTGATTTTTTTCCATCTTTTAAAAAACATCATGCAAGCTAGGTGTGCGTAGAAGTGAGGGGGAAGCAGGGAAGGACACAGTGATTCAGAGGACTGGCAGTGGAATAAAGAATACGTGGAAAATGAGTTTTGCTTGCAGGCGTAAGTATGAGTGATGGCGTGGCTGAACTGCCTGCTCACCTTTTGAGCCCTGCCTAACACACCCGCAGCCCTGCGGTTTGCCCCATGTGCCTCTCAGGTGTTGGGCTTGGCTGTGGGTGATGCGCCGGCACCATGACCACCACTGACCCTGCCCTTGGCTGTCCACCTTGCCCACGGACCACCAAGGTGACATTGCTGGCAAGCACCGGAAAGCTGGTTTTCCCACTGTCTTGGACTTAGTGTAGCTGTCTACACTTCTGCGTTGTCGACCTGATACTGAGGAGAAATGAGAACATGCCTTTTACACCCAGCTGCGACTTGAAATCAGCTTAAGGTCCAGCAAGCCAAGAGGGGCCAGCAGATCTGCAGTCCCGGTACCTTCACCCGAGAGGAATTCCTTCCCATCCTACCTAAGCATAGATACCACTGCTGCTCAAAACCTCTGCAAGAACTGGTCTTGAGAGCCCCACATGCCTGGTGAGACCCTGATTCTTCCCATGGAAACAGCTGCTCATTTTGGGTTTTGCTCAGGGCCTGAGGGACGAGAGATGGCTCCCTTCAGTTGGAATGCATCCCCTGCCGGAGGATTACTCACAGTGCCCGGGTGCCAGCCAGGAGCCGGATGGCAGAGTGCTGCCTCGCCGGTCTAGTGCTCTTCCTGCAAGTACAGATCTGCGAAAGCTGGCATGTTCCCTGCTGCTGTGAACAGCAATCCCCAAGTCGGGTTGGTAAGCGTGCTGGAGACCAAAAATGTCCGCAGCTTCACCTGGCCTTCAGCTGAAGGCATCTGACACATGGCCAGGGACAAGCTTACATGACATCTTTTGCAGCAATCAGTTCCTTGTGACAAGGGAGAGAGAAAACAGGGGAAAAGAAAAAAAAAAAGTCTTCCATTTTTGGCTAAAAGTTTTTTAAAACTCACTGAGTGCCTTGGGCACTAGACGCTAAATTGACGTCTTTAGATTTCATTTGTCTGCATTTCTACTGAATAGTTTTTAATAGGATTTTTACCAGTAGGTGTATTGTTGCCTGAGCACCTAGTGACTAATGAGCATTTTAAAACCTACGGTGATTACCAAGTTCTCCTCCAACCATCTTCATGGCAAACTTTGCTCTTGTTAACAGTGCACAAATAAGAAGAGGGTAAGGCTTAGCCTGGAATAGCCTCTTGTCCATATCAACACACAATACTTTGCAATGAAGAGCGGCAAATTATTTTACGGAACAAACAGTAAAAGCTACAGATCCAGACGAATGTGCAAGTATGTACTGCATGCAGCTATGCATATGCTAAGAGCAAGGATGTGCTTAAATGCATTACTGGGCTGAGATATGATGGTACAAATTATCCCCCTACTACCAAATTTGAGATTCTTAAATCAGCTCAAGTCACATGTTTGATGTCTTAAGCACAATACTATCATAATTTATTAAAATGGGTCATATACCAACAAAAAATACTCTCACTCTCAATCACCTCCACGGTATGTCTGTCTATTTTTTAATTGTCCAGAATGTGCATTTTGGGAGAACCAGGTGTGGTAAATCCAGAAAACTTTTTTCAGTTGATTCTGAAATTTTTCAAAAGCAGCTCTCCCCATCTTTGTATGCTTTTGAGTCATGCTTAACACTAATGATCATGTAAGGTTGAGTGAAAAGTTTTTGCCTTTTTCAGGTTTTGAGGTTTACATAAAAGCTTTTTGCAAAGATGATAGCCTTGGTCCTGGGAATGTCTCATGCATGAAATTTCAGAGTACTTGAAGTTTTTCTGTCCTTAGTCAGGGCAAAGCATATTCAGTCATGAAGGAGAAGAGAGAACTCTTTGGCGTGTTGAAAATCACCTTTGTGAATGCATGCCTGGGCAGAGGTATGCTATAAACTGCTATTTCCAGAAACCAGTGGAAAAATCTGTAACAGTATAAGAAGAAATTATTTCCTTTTCATGTTAGCATATTTATGGAATTCTAACCCACCTGTTGCTATTTTAGAACATGTATATACAGTACATTTTACCTAACTGGAGGGAAGTTTGCTATTCTCATTTTTAATTATTGTTATGTAGAAACAGTCTCAAAGGCAAATCTGTGCAGCATCAAAGCACCGTGCTACAAAGGGCCTGATCCTGTTATGTATTGACTAACATCAGAGATAAATCTTACTGACTTCAAGCAGGATTGATATCAGCCTGTGCTTCTCTAACTACCGCTTACTAATAAGGCATTGTTTATAAATTATGCACTCCCACTTACATAAACCACTTTCACTTCATGTTATTGATTCTTTCGCAAATTTCTCCATTGAAGCCAACAGGGAAGCTGGCTGCCAAGCTACTAGTAGGAAGCTCAGAGATAAAGTACAAGCCTCTAAAAAAGTTTTTCGTCAGAAATTAAAGAGTTATTTTCTGTACATTCCCTAAAACAAAAGTGTGGCTCCTGGGGCTTACACTTTACATGTCAAAACTTATCTTTTTGTAATATTCCTCCTGATTTATGGTTTTAGGACTGATTCAAATACACACACACACCCTTTTTTTTAAGGCAGACATACAAGCATGTGGTTCACAATTTTTTCAATCTTGTCTTTTTTAATTTGTATCGTGTTGGTTTTGTTCTGTCCCAAAATAGGTCATAATCACAAGGAAGTAAAAATGTCCACTTCTCTTTTTTAAAAAACTATTTCAATGCCTGAGAAAAAGTGTAATCATTGAGAAAGAACTAATCCATTGGCATAGAAGTCTTCAAAAGTCACATAAGGTAATAATCATACATGATGAAAATAATTTATTACAGGATATTTCAATTTCAAGCTTCCATAGAATTTCATTGAAAAATGAAATAAGATGGTGATGTCACAGTGGGCTATGTAAACACCATTATGTGCATAGGTCATGTTACAGTCATGCGCACAGAGTAATGAGAAAGTGTGAGCAGGCTCCCCAAGAAAGGCCATAGATTTTGCAGCAACTTTTGCATCTTGCCCCACCAACAATTTATATACAGGAGGGAAGAAAGAGACCTAAGCAAGTTGTGTAACCCAGATCTAAGACAGTCCCAGACATTACATACCATGACTTCTTTTTAAAGGATCCCATAGCAACTTAAGTTACTTCTGAAATTTCTGTTAATACTTCTTAAAATTTAGGTTAAATTTAATACCAGGTTTCTTAAGCATTAGTAAACTGTCATGAGTCATTCTTACTCATGCAAGCAACCTGTCTTCAGTGTAAAGAGGTGGTAGACTCATGCACTGCAATTGTACCTCTTTTGATTTACTTTTTAAATACCATGACTAGCTCGCTTACCATGTACCTTCTTGTTAGGTGGGAGGGAATATGCCTTAAAATGTTATAAATTAGAGCGGGAATATGAAGTTCAATCACAGCATTGCATAGTCTTATGGGCAATTATTGGAGATCTGTCAAACCAAAAAATATCCAGTGATTGCTCAGAAGACCACCTTTACTCCTACACAGGAACACTTTCATAACAACAAAGGATGTAATATAATAAATACTGTGCTTCCTATGATATTGGAAAACAAAGAAAGAAGGGAGAACTAGTGTGCAAATGAAAAAATATGAGAAGTAAGTCAGGAAAGAAGAGGATGCAATTACTTTTGCAAAGCCTTTAACCTCCCCTGTAAGTGCATTCACACATCTGCATTGCTGTATGTAAGTCTGAATAATCTATACAGACAAAGAAAGCAATAAGTAAAGAAAAAAGATCCAACAAAATACCATCTAAACAAAGTTCTTCCAGGATCCAGTGTCTTGAATTCAGGAGAAGAACATAATAATCCGCTTCAAATATATCAAATTTATAAGGACACTGGCATACATGGAAGAAGCAAAAGAGGATCAGCTGTGGTATTTCAGAGAAAACACAGCCAACAAATTCACACCACAACCTATTATTGGGCAAACAACACAGACTCCATCCTACAGCTCTTTGGGGCACAGAATGTGGACCCGAATCAAGAGTCTGGGAGCAGAACGAGACTTCCAGAGAGAGGCTGGAACCATTTAATCTCAGATACCACTCCTCCAAACCTGACAGCTGGCGGTGGCTCTGAAGCAAGCCGAGCTGGGACTTTACACAAACGGCTGCAGGCAATGTGTACGAGCTGGGAATGGTCATTTCTGTACCAGGCACTGGCGAGGAGGGTCCAACGGGGCCACAGCCCATCCCTGAGGAGCAGCCTACACCACTCGGCTCACGCTGTGGTTCCCTTTGCCACTCCAAGCTCTATCCATCTGTTTGAAGCTTTATATTCTGCATTTTTCTTTGCAAAGTGCCTCTGAGCACAGTGTCAGGCAGAGAGGAAATGGGGAGGAAAAGAAGTGAAATGAATCTTTCAAAGCTTCAGACACTACCAAATTGGAGGACTCCAAAATGACAAAAATTGGTTTTGCAGCCCACAAAGTCAGTAAGTTTATCTCATTTCAAGGAGAAGACACTTGTTTTTCAAAGTCATCAATATTTTATTGAGCTTTATAGGCCAGCCTTCACTTTTGCTATTTTATGTATGCTTATACATAAATATATATGTTTGTGTGTGCATATTTCTGTGTTTGGTACTTACACAGAAGCACACATACATATAGGCTCCCCCTCTTTCCTTTCCCTATTCACACAAATGCTGACATAATTGCTTGTAATGAAGCCTCTTACCATAAAGCTATTTTCAGTGCTTTTATTTAAATTGGTATCCAGAAATAAGGTGGACAGCCAGTACCATAGATGAGTCCTGAGAAATCTCTGCAGGGACCTCTGGCCTAAAATCAACTCAGTTCCCTCTAAAAACGGCCAAATACAGAGGAGCAGAGACTGCAATGACAAATACACTGAAAGCAAGACAATTTGTATGAAATCTTTGTCAGTGTGAAACAGGCCTTCAGCATTACTTCAGCACTGAATTAGTGTGCCAGTTTCTTAGTTTTTAAATGCACATTGAGCATGCCCAGGGAACGTGTGAGACTTTTCATGTTAGGGAAACCTTCAAGCCTGTTTTTGCTACATTGATACTCAAGGGGCTGTGTTTATCAGGTAAAATCCTATGTAATGTTATGTACCCAATTCTGCAGTACAAACTGTGGCTGCACAAATGGTTCCGTCCCAGCTTTATGGTGCTTCCCTGCCATGTCTGAATTTTGCATAATGCCAACATGTAATTTATACATATGCATACATACACATGCATGCATGTGTGCACATGCTTATATAAAGTAGAGGGAATATTCTCATCCTTGTCATTCCCTGCTCAAAAGGAACTTTGACCTAGAAGCAATGCTCAGCACACTCGCTCTATTTATTTCCAAAACATTAATATCTGTTTTGATGACTTACATGAGTCTTAGATGATCACGTATTTTTACTGCACTTCTGTCTGCCATAACCAGCAAGCAAAGTGAAAATCCTGTTAGGTATTGTGGCACTGCACACGTCCAAGACTGAGTTTTCAGCACTGTGTACCTCTGTCAGTTCACATCCTCCCAGTTTTCTTCTCAGTGTAGATATGATGCGCAATGATGCCTGCTTTCAAAACGAACTTTTAAGACCAATGCCTATTCTTTTAAAAGCAACAGAGTTTTGCCTTTGACAGTGTAACATGCTTCAAATTTGTCTCTGACATTAAAAAGAACATGAAAAGTGCAGCTATTTTTCCACCACGCTGAGCAATTAATATAATCAAATGGACTGTTTCAAGTCATACCAAAAAAATAATTATTCTATTGCTCTTCAGCTGATTTCTTGCCTGCTAGTATTTAGGGAAAAGCTTTAATCTCCCACAACATAGCTCATAAAAACCCAAATAAACATTCTGTTATAATTCCAAAATTAAGCCATGAATAGAAAAACTGTGCACCTTTCGTCTACTCTGGCATATTTTGTAAGCACTGTAAATGCAAATATTGCAACTGTATACAATGTTTGCTCGTGCTAATATTTACAGTTGGAATTTGTCATGTTTAATGTGTTATAGTTTCTCTGAATTATGAATACAGCATCAGATTGGTAAGAGTGGAAAAGGAAGAAGAGTACAGGCAACAAGCATCACATCAAACCTAAACAACTAAACTGTGATATTATTGCAGTAGTTGACTTTTGTCTACTTCATATAGTCTTTTTTGCTGTTAACACTTGAATTATCTCTACCCTTTTGGAAGTACTGAGTTCTGCAGGCTGAAATTCTCTGTCCAAACAACATGTGCCTCCCAGACAACAGAATAAAACTGTTTTCTCCAGCATGCCAAGTGCATGGGTAACCTTGGAGTTAAAGGGGATCATTGTAACAGTAGTGAAAATATCATCGGTCTCTCTCCCTGCTCAGTTTATTCCACTGCTGAGGGCAACAGGAGTCTCCGCAGGCTGACCTAATCTAGTCATACCACAGAAGAGCTTTCATACAGTAAACATAGCTTTTGGGGTAAGGAATGGTGTATGTTAAACATTTTGGTACAAAATTTGTAAAAGGATCGTCAACGTAAATTCAGGCTGCTGAAAGGATGACCTCCAGTAATAAGTACTGTGAAGTGAGAGTATAGGAAGACAATTTTTTGCAATATTTTGCTTTTCTGTTCTGTAGAGTACAGTAACTAACACATCCCAGCAAGTGCATCTAAATGCTGCATTTGAATAACTTATGTAATCCCCCAATTTTTTTTTGAGAGAGAGTATGTTCTCTGAAGTGCAAATTGTGCTTAGGAAGAGGACCTGAAACACCAGGCAGTCCAGCAGTATAACTGAAGGAAATCATGCAGGGATTGCAGTGGATGACAATCTGAAAATTAGCCAGCAGGTCAAAGCTTTTGACAACAAACAAAAAAACCAACCTGCAAGCAAAACAAATGAAAACAAACAAAAATCCCCTCCAAATTGCTGTCAATGGTGGAACTAACAAAATGTGAAATTACATTTATTCTTTTCCAAACCAAGTGCTGCAGCTACTCCCTCCCAAGTTTCATCTTCCGCAAAAAATACTTGCAGGCACTGCCACGTTTTTCAAATTCCGTTTTTATGCTCCTTTTTCTGCCTCACACACCTAGGCGATGGGGAAGCCAGATGTGAACTGTAACGATAGAGTGGATAGGACATACATGCCAACCCCCAACAAGTGACATATCTCCAGGAGGGTAGCTGAACTCTGTTACCTGCCCAGCATCTGATTTTCAGAAAACTCAAAAGAACTATGGATCCTCATGCATTCTTCTGTCAAATTTGGTTGAAATAGACCAGTATGTTAAGTATTTGTTCAGGAAAGCTGGCAGAATATAGATAGGGTGCAGCATAAGCTCCTTAGAAAGAATCAGGAAAAGGAATTTCTCCTCGGATGTTATTCAGAGGCGTGGTATATAGCAGACTTAGGAGATAATTATTCTAACATTCATTACAGTTTAAGTGCTGTATCCTTTCTTGGATCTGACATTTTAAGAGAGACTAATTGCAAAGCACTCAGAAAACAAGAATGGTAACAGACTGGGGAAACATAATCTATGGAGTAAAAAGTGAGATGAGTGGGTATGTTTAACTTCGGTGTAAAAAGACAGAGATGGGAGGTTATGTAAAAAGATTTTAATGAAGTGATCAGTTGCTCTCCATGCCCAGGAAAGGAGAGACTAACTTAATTATCAGCGAAGAAATATGGATTGAACATCAGAAAACAAAAATATGCTGGCAGAAACAGTCAAACAAGCTTTCCAAGGCAGCGCACAACCACCTACCATAGAGATTTTTAACAGCAATTCACACAAGCGCAGTCTTTTGTAGGGACTTTCAGCTTTATGTTTCTGTCACTGCATCTTAAACATTTTTCTTTGGGGAGATTCTGGGGATGCGCTGAGGACCACTACAGTTACAGCAGCATGAGTTGGGCTCCATTTCCATAATATGCTAGATTTCTAAAATGCAAATCATTGCTCCAGTGATAAATCTGAGAAAAATCCAGTCAAGAAAATGGGAATCTTGTCATAGGCATCAGTTAATTTAGGTGCAAGATCTGAATACATGAAGACAATATACCTGTGTATTTTTGCATCTAACAGGGAGAAATGCTCTTTGTTCATGGTCTTTGTTTTACAACACCAGTGAAAGAAAATAAATTCAAACAAAGTAAAAAAGGGAATACTCTAAAGCTTTCCTTTTGTGAGGATTTCAGTCTAAGGATTAAAGCAATGAAAATTAAGCTGTGGGTGCGAAGTCATGTAATCATTTCCCAATAAAGATTAATAATAAGCTTTGTTTTGTGGTTATTTCCCTTTTCACCCTCTCCCAAAATACTTTTTTAAAAACTAGTTAATGACTGTAGAGACACCTCTTCATTTATGGAGATTTTAGCCAGTGCTTCCATATAGGGCAAACTGGTCTCAAACAGTTTTGTTTTGTTTTTCAACTAGCACACAGTAAAGTTTCAGTCCTACAAATCTGCACATCTGATAATCTTCAGTCATGTAAGGGCTTACTAATTTCAAGTGGGACTTTTGCACGAGTAAAAACCCATAAGCAAATATTTTCAAAGATCATGACCTAGAACTACATTCTGAATATAAGAATGGAAAGGCAGATGCTTTCTTGCTTGTTATATTGCAGAGTAGATTTTACTACAAAGCACTTTATAAGATTCAAAAAATGCAGAAGCTGGACTACAGCGGACATTATTTTTTGAAAAATTGAACTGCAATAAAAGTAATGTATAATTACTTTATAAATACTGTATTTCGTTCATGCTAATTCATCCATTCATATTAATGCATAATGTGTATGAAATTTGGTTTTTTAGGTTTTGGAAAAAGTAAAATGCCAGAATTATGCTCCCTCTTACATATACACTTAGTATCTAAATAACACATAATTTTCTGGTTCTTACTATATTAGATTGGACAATAAGTAATTTATGACTACGGTCCTGCAAACCAAGCTGCTAAATGAGCAATCATTCCAAACTTTGACACAGGAGGAACTGAAATATGAGAGAAAGACACAGGCACTTGCTCAAACAGCAAAGGAATATATAGGAGATCTCACATGTTTGTACTCAGCATAAATTTTATTTAACATGGCAATTGAAAGGTGGATCAAAGGATTGACCAGAATGCATAGTATCCCGATTGTCTAGTGAAGTGTGCCCATATTATTCTCTTAATACTCTGTCTAATTTTCAGGGAAGAAATCTCTCTAAATCCAATGTTTTGAAAATCATAGCTAATGGTACATGAGTCACATTGCTTGGCAGCTTTCAAGGTGTTCTGATTGGTAATGTCATGCAACTATCCTGGTATGAGAATTTCAGCTCTCAGGGACTCAAAGCCTTTGCCACATGCATTTTTCTAAGCATATGAGTAGTTCAATGGGAGCAAACTTGGTAACTCCCATGCAAAATGTGTGGCTGGATCTGAGGCCAAGAATTACACGTATAAGAAAGGGAAGAGAGGAAATTCCACAGTAATGACTGGAGCACAGTCAGAAGGGTATAGGTGCCAAGGCAGCAGCCGCTTCCTGAACCACAGCACTGAGTGGCACCATTTAAAGTTATCCCGTTTGGTCTCAAGTCAATGGACACATAGGATCAAGGGTTAAAGAAAAACACCTCCAGGAAGACAGTGCCCAATTTGTACCACCACAGGAAGCCAAGGCTATGTTTGCACCCCCAAAAATTAACTACAATGCTTACATGCTCAAAAGATTTCAAAATCAGCAAATGTCTCGCTTTGTTAAAAATTCCACTGCCAGAAGCCATACAACTGACTCAAAGCAAAAAGCATTTTGAGTGAATCATACATCCAGGCAAGCCCAGACAGGACACTAAGTATCAATTGGCCATCACAATGGTTATCTCTCTTTAGGAACTTCAGTGTCAACAAAACCCCTGGCAAACACAGATCAATCTCACGTGCTGGGCCCAGACCTGTACTCTTTCCCATGGTAAAATTCCCACAGAGAGCAGTGGAAATTTTACCTTAAGATTGGCACAGTTCTGCCATTTATGTGAAGGTCAGACCTGAGTCTTCTATAGGGAACAAATAGCTACACATATCTTCATACTGCTCTGCATTGCATCCTAGCTAGAGAGCCTCCAGTGGTGCATCTAAGGAACAGGGAGTGAAGGAAGAGGAAAAATGTGGTGTCCCTCCCCTGATGCAGTTTATGCATCAGCTTATCGACTCTCCTTCCTAATCACCCCTCTACAACCATGCCCAAGTCACTCAACAGAAGTTTTGTCCAATGCTCAACATTTATTTTCTGCCATGCTTACATGCCAAGTGGGTAATTTACAAAAATGTAGCAGGAAAGGCTTCACAAACCTGATCTTCTATGATAAGGTGACCCGCTTAGTGGATGAGGGAAAGGCTGTGGATGTTGTTTACCTGGAATTTAGTAAAGCCTTTGACACAATTTCCTACAGCATTCTCCTGGAGAAACTGGCTGCTCATGGCTTGGATGGGCATCCTCTTCACTACGTAAAAAAACTGGCTGGAAGGCCAGGTCCAAAGAGTTGTGGTCAATGGAGTTAAATCCATTTGGCAGCTGATCACAGGTGGTGTTCCCCAGGGCTCGGTATTGGTGGCTGGTTCTGTTTAATATCTTTATCAACAAGCTGGATGAGGAGATCGAATGCACCTTCAGTAAGTTTGCAGACGACACCAAGTTGGGCGGGAGTGTTGACCTGCTTGAGGGTAGGATGGCCCTACAGAGGGATCTGGACAGACTGGATCGATGGGCTGAAGCCAACTGCAGGAGGTTTAACAAGGCCAAGTGCCGAGTCCTGCACTTGGGTCACAACAACCCCAGGCAACGCTACAGGCTTGGGGAGGAGTGGCTGGAAAGCTGCCTGGCAGAAAAGGACCTGGGGGTGTTGGTAGACAGCCGGCTGAACATGAGCTGACAGTGTGCCCAGATGGCCAAGAAGTCCAACAGCATCCTGGCTTGTATCAGGAACAGTGTAGCAAACAGTACTTGGCACTGGTGAGGCCGCACCTGGAATACTGTGTTCAGTTTTGGGCCCCTCACTACAAGAAAGACATTGAGGTGCTGGAGTGTGTCCAGAGAAGGGCAATGAAGCTGATGAGGAATCTAGAGAACAAGTCTTACGAGCAGCGGCTGAGGGAACTGCGGTTGTTTAGCTTGGAGACAAGGAGGCGAGACCTTATTGCTCTCTACATCTACCTGAAAGGAGTAGTAGTAGAGAGTGGGGGTTGGTCTCTTCTCCCAAGTAACAAGCAATAGGACAAGAGCAAATGGCCTCAAGTTGTGCCAGGGAAGGTTTAGGTTGAATATTAGGAAAAATTTCTGCACAAGAAGGGTTATCAAGCATTGGAACGGGGTACGGGTGGAATCGCCATCCCTGGAGATATTTAAAAGACGGGTAGACGTGATGCTGAGGGACATGGTTTAGTGGTGGTACTGGCAGTGTTGGGTTAATGGTTGGACTCAATGATATTAAAGATCCCTTCCAACCTATACCATTATATGATTCTATGATTCTATGAAAAATGTATTGCTTAGTTAGATGGTTCTACTGTCAACACGGTAGGTGTGAGCTCTCTGATCTACAATAAGCAGAAACTGGCACACAGCTTGGGCCAGTGCTCTTATGGTTAAGCATCAGCAATTCAGGCTTATGGGAATATATCAGATGGTGTCCCCTCTCCAGTCCTTAACTAAAACTCTATCTATTTCTCCAGTGGATCAGGCTCTTCTACTAAACCCAGTTGTAGGCTCCCTTAAATGGACGTCAGCTGATGGTGAGGTAGTTACAGGAGCACTACGAGAAAAACTTAACTGGTAACCACAGTGAGGAAAACACCTAAAGTTAGCTGAAGCTGAGGCGGAGGAATTTTGCCTGTTTGCATGTTTTTCTGAAGTTCCCACCACTGGATTTCTAATATCACATTCAATCCAGAAAGATAAGTAGCCTCCACCTGCAGGACTGTCATACTATTCCAATCAGAACTGGGATATTTCTCTTCCAGCTCTGTTTAACTGCCCACTTGGAGGCAATTGTCCTCACTGAAGGCAGATGTATATGGTGGGACAATGCTTTGTACATTTGCAAACTGTATAGCATGAGTTATAAGACTTAACCCATAAAAACTTCAGATATCATTAGATGGAATATAAAAGCAAAATCTTTCTTACAAGTAATTGTTAGAAGCCTTGCAGCTTTTCTTCCAAAGAGGAGGCATCTCTCTGTTATTTCATTGGCACAACAATCTTGCACTAGTTGTCAACTGAAAACATTTTTTTGTACTCCTCCTAAAAATTACCACACAATTATTTTGGTGCCAAACCCCTCCCATTTTCTACCTCACAGACAGTTGCAGCAGATAGGTGAAGCAATGGCAAAATGTTGCCTTGCGTCTATGAAATTATGTGGATAATAAGATTGTTTTCCATGAAGCTTTTTGGGACATTCATTGCAGAAGCTGCTGTCCAAAATCAACAGAAGGAACTTGGACTGTAAATGAAAGTGGTTCAATGTAATCAGTGCATAACTTCTATTTTAATATTTATTAACTTTTAAGTTCATTCATAAAAAAAAAAAGCATGTTAGCATTTTAAATTAATAAATAATCAGTAACTAAAATAAAGTCTCTTTCATGGCATGAAAGCAGAGCTTTAGGATGAAATAGCTATTGCACAATAACCATGAAACAAAGCCAAGCCCAGTCACAGTGGATCATCAAACTATCAGAGCTCTCTTGCTATGACCAAGTAATGATGATGTTTCATCTTGGGCTTCAGTGATTAGCCAATATGCTGGCTTTTGTGGAGTTACTTCAATATGGAAGATGAACTGATCATATGAATAATATTCATTTTTATGGATATTTATTTAACAAAAAATAGATATATACAAAGTTATTTTTCCTGGAATCTAACAGAAATGAACAACAGCAATAAATTTCAGTCAACAGTGTGCTCGGAGGGGTCTGCATTTGAGAGAACCATACTCACAATTGCTTCCTTTGCTGGCTTAGTGGACAAACACTTCCCTCCTCCCTGTGTTTTTGCAACTACTACCAGTTAAATGCCTGAAACTACACAACTTAGCCCTGCTGTAACTTTCCAGCCATTGCTATTCAAGACTGCATTTAACTGCTCCTCCCCCTCAGCCTGGCAGAAAGGATGCCAAACATAGCTATTGACCCAAACCAAGTCTCCAGCTGTCTCTAGTTCAGCTTTTGATGTCTGGCAGTCATCGACACTCTCCACAGTAACAATTCCTTCCCTGCAACTGCCGTTTCTTCCACTGAACCTGGCAAAACATCACTAGGTCTAACACTAGAAGTGTAGACATTCAAAACAGGTTCAGGCAGCTACATTTCATAGACTGGGATGAAAAGAAAAACAATCAGGAAGTATGATATAATTACAGGGTAATAAAACTATAAACATTGTTAGTACATTAATTTAATACTTGGCTTTCTCATCTGGTTGTACAAATCCACAGACATCCAATTGTTTCCACTTTAGGTTTGAAAATAGTATTTTTCTTTACTGATGTCCATCAGTTGATACCTAATTTTTTCATCAGTGATACAGAATAAAACATATCAGAAATATTACCAAGGGAAGCTCATCTCCCCAAAGAATATGCAAAAAATATAAAATAAAAACTCCCATTAAATTATAAAGATTTTATTTGACCACATGTGAAAAAACCTCTACTAGCAGAAAAATGTTTATAGAAGAGTAAGGACGGCAAAATGTTACCCCTACCATAAAAAATGTCCCAAACATCCAACTTTCTGACTCCTTTCTAAACACCTGTGCTGAAATTCTGAAACCCTTGAAGAACACACTGTTTCAGATGAGGCCCATAAAAGCACTATTGTCACAATTGTCCTGGCTAAAACCCTCTCATGCTGAAAACAAGGTCTCCGTAGACAATAGAGGGAAGATTGTTATAGTCTTAATTTCCAGAGGGGCAAGAAAGTTGGCGAATGACAGCGTGGCTAACAAGCAGAGATTTGCTTTTACCCCTCGTGAAGAGATGATGATTGCAGGAAGGGACAGCATGACACAGAAGATCTGTGACTCATGGCAGAAAGGGTTGGATGAGAGGGAACAGAGTTGAAGGGAGTGAAGTGAGTGAGATGCAGGATCTGTTCCAGGGAAGGACTGCAGATGAGGACAAGAGGGAGACTGCAGGAAGCAAGGATGGCAACAAAATTTGGAGAGACTTCAGATGGTCATTCACCAAATTCAAAGCTGGACCAAACCTTACTGCCAATAGAAAACTCGCAGAGGTTCACCAGTTGCTGGTTTGAATAAAGTGAGCAAATGTCATCCTCTAAGAATACCAGCCATTTTTATATCCAGAATGAGCCTGTGAAACTTGTTTTGCTTTGTTTAATTTAAGCTACCTCTTCAAAGAAGAAGCCCTGAGACTCCTTGAGCACTGGACACACTATTATTCTTCATTTAGTTCTTTTTCCACTTGAAGAAGTACAAGGAAAAAAATGCTTTGAATGAAGAAAGAAACACCAATAGCATTTAAATGGCTGATCTTGCGTGTCAAAGTAAAAATTTATGTGCCTTTTCCTTGTTACAACAAATGCAAAGCTGCCACAAAGCACTCCACCCCTTATTTAAAGTGAGAGTTTCTGAATATGAAAATCACCAGACCAAAAGATGTTTATGCGGCCTACAGAGGACTGAGATGTTCCAAGTATGCTCCATATCACTTATCAACAATAATAGGCCTGCAATTAACTCATGGTTCTGTTGAAGTCTGAAAAGTCTGTTGCAGTTTTTCAGAAATAAACCAAACAACCAACAAACTTCCTGCAAAATGATATTAAAACAATTGCATACATACTGTAGGGAATTCTGCATATGCCTATTACAAATAATTTTGAATCACTGACAGGTAGGGCAGAAGCCTCTGAATGACAGCCAGTAAGATAAAAGCTCAGTTGAAACAGCTAGCCATTAGATCAATGATGTACAGGGATTACCTGGTGAGGTTTAGGGAGGTAATCCCATTTTGTCCGTGCAGGATGGAAGGAATGTGCCCTACTGTGGATGTCACTGTGTCCTCCAGAGTCTTCATGTTGCTTTTCTGCATAATTGCTGGTGTTGTACAAGTTGAGAACAGAACACTATATTTTTCAGACGATCAAATGCCCCTTTGCAGATTATCACTTTGAAAACTCATTATTTAAGAACAGGTCTGAACAGAGGACACATCCTAAATCCCTTCAATGCAGGCAGCGATCTTCTCACAAGCCATTTTACCCCATATTTCCTTTGAAGAGGACGCAGTGCTTGCCTACTTTTATAACAACAGTATATTGTCAGCTTTGGGCAATATTTGAAAAGAATATGAAAAACTGGAATAAAGTTAAACAGTTGAAAAACTGTAATTTCTTAGGTAATGGCTATAAAAATCTGTCTTTTCAGCTATGCATTTCCAAGTGTTACTATGAACAGGATCACAGTGCCCTTTGCTAAAATGAATTATCTGAAAAAAGATCATCACAATTACTTACAAGGATCACAGTACTTTTGTATCATTCCACCTTAAAAGAAAAAGTAAAATAATTTTTAAAAAATTCTACAGAAAACTCAAGTCAACAATATATTTTTATGGAAATTTCCCTCTGTGTATATATAAAATATATATACACATAGATATATGAATTTATATATATATATATATATATATATAAAAAATAAACCCCAGCCTTACCTACAGTGAAAATCTTGCAGAAATATAAGAATGAAGTGAGATGAAGCCCTTATTCATAATGAGAATCAGATCGTGAGAGAAAAGAAGGTGAAATCTGGAAGCTAGTTCCTACTCGAAAAGCCACGACCGTGAGGAAGGCTGTAAGTTTCTCTATGAATCAGCCAAACATCTGATCTCTGAGGATAATTAACTGCCTGAAAATAAATGCATCTGGAATCTTTTTGTGGAATAGGAGGTAGGAAAAAAATAGAAGCAACATAAATAACAAAGCTCAGGAGCTTTTAGTAGATAGCTGCTGTAAAGGATTTCACAATTCCTTGGTAGAAATCAGTGACTATTGAACACAAAGGAAAGAAAGTAAAAATTTCAGCAGCGGCCAGTACTTTTTGATCAACACAAGTAAAGGAAAAAGAAATTGCAAAATTACTGAAATAATAGTATCACGTTTTTTAAAACAAAATTGCCACAAATTAAGATGTTTATATCCTTTTTTAGCACAGGCATAATGACCAGCTGGAGTGCAGGCTTCCTGCAATACACAGATAACACGGATGTTTCTTCACAAACTGACAAACAGCAGGAAATACAAATCAAAGCCGAGACACCATTTCTAACTTGCACAACTGAAGCAAAAATGTAAGGCCAGATAAATTCCCCTAGGCAAATTTGGTGGTCTTACTCTCCTTGTGCTCTGTAAATACAGTCTAAATGATGATGACTGTGACACATGCAAAAGTAATGGGACATACAGTCTCAGTGAGATGTTTTCTTGCCCCACTATGTATACTGTAATATGTGTTTATGTATTACAGCTTTATCTTCTATAGATTATTTAAAATTGCTTTAATTAACTCAAAATATGAGAAATACTTTGAGACGCTTAAATATTTTAACATCTTTCTGACACATATTGCAGGCAGAGGTTAAAAATACTCACAAAAGGAAAAAGCCCCTTTAATTGCAAGTTGTTTAATTACTTCAAACCCAATGTAAGGGCCAGAGCTGCACCATCCCAATGATGCACTTTCCTCTAAGACCAAAAGCTTGCAGAACTGGGCTGTTTTGTTTGCCCACTCCTGTATACAATGTGGATATTCAAATGCTACTCTCAAATTGAGAGGATGCTTGTTTCCTTCAGAAAAATCAGATTCCTGGCTCTGAAGTGGCTATTCTTTGACTTTGGAACATTCAATGCTGCCTTAAGACACCAAAACCAACGGATAGCTGCAATTGCCATATTATTTTTTTTTTCTTTAATCAGCAAATCCCTTTAAAAAGTGTTAAAGAAAGAGACAAAAGGATTACAAGGTACTCAATTCTAAACAGTACTTTACACGATTCTATAAAAAGGAGACTAAAATAAGTTCTGACCTGCTCAGAATGTGACTGTTATGTTCTAGGATTTGCTCCTGCTGTTAATAGATTTTAAGGGAAAGGCAGTGCGAAACACTGAGCAGCTACATGTACTTACCATCAAAATGTACAACAGCAGACAGCAATCACACCAAAACAGAGCATAAACTAAGTTGTCACAGTTTCTGAAAAACATTACAACAGAGGAATCTAAGAAGAAAGAAGGCAAAAAGCACTATGCAGAAGGTACACATGAAGAAAATCAGATTCTTCCAAGGCTGATCATAAACCTTTGTCCAGGTGGTAACATAACAGCATTTGTTTCTCATCTCCTCCACCTTTTCATCTCCCACTAGTTTCAGCCTGGATGAATGCATGGATGGATGTAAAGCCCTAGTTGTGTGCACAGCATTACACAAAGACTTTCCTTGGAGTGCAAGTGAACTTTAAACCACTTTCAGTTCCCAGCTGTAGGACATTGGTAGAGGAAGCTCTGGAGGAGGACATTTTGGTACAGCACCCCTGAGGACTGGAACTCTCTCTGAAGGACGCTGAACACAGAGTAGTTATGGGATGCCACGATGGGTTGCTACTACGCAGGGGTGCCTGCACCACCACCAGGACAGACGTTTGACATTATTGTGTCCTGTGGGACAAGGAGGGTTAAGTTTCACAACCTAGCACCTCCACAACAGTATGGAAGGAATAGAGGACAGCCCAGACCTCTGCAGTGGGAAAAATTATTTCAACAGGAACAGGATGAAAGCTTTGGTACACTCAAGGTGCACCACAAAAGTGTTGAAATTTAACCTAAGAAAGCAAACTTGAGGGAAACATGTTGAGCTTGCAGCAGGCTAAAATCAATTACTTTGACACTTTTCCCTTGTATAGCATAGCTGGAGACCGGTGCCTCTTCAAGAGCAGCTGGCGTCGGGCAGTGGTGCAGGGTGGTAAGGGCATTATGAGGCTTTGCTTGCGTGGAGACAGAGCACTCATGGCTCCTTCCTTATGGGCAGTGCTACCTCCTAAATGTGGTCCTGCCCTTGAGGCATAACCCAGTCCACTTTTCATTCATGCAAAAGTTATTTTCTTTCAGTTCTTATTTAGATCTTTCTTAGATCAAGTAGCTGCTTGTTCTCTGCTACCATAATACTTCAATCCACAGCTAAGGTCCATTGATGTCTCTGGCATTTTGATTACTAGCCTATTAGCTAGATTATAGGTCCAGTAGACTTGTCTGCTAAGATACGAAATAAAACCTTACAGTCAACCTCTCCAACTGGAGGACTTCAGTCTGAACAGGCAGAGACCCAGACTCAACTGGGTGCAAATGAACTCAGGGTATGACATATTCACCTTCACACACAGAGATCCCAGGCAGAGTCATCAGTTGCAGGGGGCAATCCTTAAGGGATGGGATATCCTCCCCTGACTAAAATTAAGGCAGTCCATCAGAGCAGGGCTGCCAACCATAGGCATTTCCATTCAAACGTACAGAGCAGAAATGCTGGCTATTGGGGAACATCTTTCTGTGTTTCAGTCCATCAGCAGCACACGGCTTGACAAAAGCCTCCCTTAACCCCTACTGCATACTCTGAGCAGCCCACCCGTTCCTCAGGTACCTCTCATGTGTCACTGCTAACTTGGTGCTCTGCTGCCTGTCACACATCCCATGTCAGTGAGGAGGTTTGTTCTAACCACACCCTATTTTGATTACAGCTAGATTGTGTTGTTATTCCTCATCAAAATGATCATATGTAGGTGGATTTTGAAAGGCCCTGGGCTCATCTCTGCTTTGAACAAACTCTGCTGCCATATGTTGGTGCTCAGAGGGGCTCCTGGAACTGATCGTGAAGCCAAAGCCAGTGCTCAACAATGGGGCCCTCTCCACATGCCCCTGTCAGAAGAGCTAAGTTTTATTTGTGCTTTATCAATAGTTCCTTGCACATCTTCTCCCTGGTCCCTTTTTGACTGTTTATATCTTCTATGGGCTAGATTCCTTTCTGCAATGTCTGCGCAGACCCTGGGAGAACCAGCTGGGGCTTCCATGCGTTTCTACAAAACAGAGTAATATGCATTTTTCTGCTGGATTTGTTAGAGCTAATTTAGCCATTTTTGTACTTACTGTTTCCTAATTTACATACCATCATATATATTTGCTTATACAGATGCAAATATCACTGGCGGCAGGAAGTCTGCATGTGGATCATCATTTCATCTAATTTATGAATTTTGTCTCTTGTAGTCCCTTCAGTCCTTAGTACCATGATGATTTCCTTTTCTCCCCTTAAAAGATTTTCATTAATGAGGAGACAAAAATGCTGTCATTCCAGAGGCGGGGAAAACCAGACATCTGTTCAATTGGGCCTTCTCTTTCAATTTCCCTTAAAATTGCACAGTCTTTGCTGCCTCTTATTACCTCTGTCTTTTTTTTGCCATAAGGGCTAGCCATTACTAAACGATGGCAGGGAGCCAAGTCTGAATATGCTTTATATTAATTTTTATTCCCCTCATCTGATTAGCAGCCATTCTGGGAAGAAAGCAAGGAGGAAATTTTGCACATGTTGGAATTTTCAGAAGTATATTTACTGTATGTAATGACTTTTGGAGATTTCTGACCTAACTGAAGAGAGAATTATCTCCTTACATGCAGGGGCACTGGCAATATTGCCTCTCTGATCATCTGCTGTTTACAAAGAAGTACATGTTATATATATTTATCTATACATACACACACCAAACCACAGATGGGATAGATTCCGCTCCAAAAGACTCATGGTTCAACCCAAAGAACACCATGGCATGTATCCATCATTCTGGAGGTGCTCCCACATACCTGAAGCCACATCTTGTGTAAAGAGACAAGCCAGCCCACAGAGGTGACATTAGGTGTTTCATAGGGTCATAGTCTCAGGGATTCCTTAAGTCACCAAGACTCCCCAGCCTCTTCTTTCTGAGTCATAAGGACCAAAATCAGCCATATGTATCTCCACTGCTTTGAAAAAGCAGCATAAATCCTGATTTGGACCTGTCGAATACATATGGACTACTGCCTCAACAGTGCTCCAAGGCCACTCTCAGGGTCAGATCAGCTACCTATGCAGACAGCAAACTTGTCACTACAGCCCCAAATCCAGTCAAGAACATTTTTCCTTGAGTTTTTCTGGCACATGACAGGTCTTGTGCTGTCTGGTGGCCATCAGGTTCACTTAGGCAGGCTGTCCACAAGTTGCCTTCAAAACCGCTATGTGGAGAGGAAGATCTGAAAGACTTGGTCGCCCCCAGGCCTCTCTCAATCACCTAAGCGTACCATAATGGCAAAACCTCATCTTTGGCAGCTGAATCTCTCTTGTAGCAAATATTCTGGATACTCCTTGTTCTCAACCAGGACAGTCAGACAACTCTATTTGTTAAAAGCCTAGCAAGCCAGAAATAGGCCCCTGACATCCCTTAACTATCCCTATCAACATCTATTAGCAAACAACATTCAGTAGATGCTGGGGCTTTCCATAAGAGGCTTCTGTTATTCTAGGCTTCCTCTTTAATACTTTTGGACTGCCACATAACTTCTTCATTGTAAAATGAGACTGTTCTGCTCTTACTACCACATCCCAGCACAACTCCACTGATGACCAAATGCACTGTAGAGACAGAAATGTTCTTGACCTGACTCACTTTTAAATGGCACAAAGTTAACAAACAGATTACCTTTCCACTGATATGCAACTGATGGGGCAGTTATTGACTGGCAACCTGTAACATACCAACTGCTCCAGTGCAATTGTCTGTGTCCTCTGAAAGTCTGAGAAGACAGAAATTACATAAGAAGAAGAAACTACCCCCTGTCAACTGTAATTACTAGGAATAGATAAATGAGCTTGTCCAAGATGAGAGAACCAGTATGATTACCAATCTGAAATCTAAATCTAAAAGCCTGGATGTGCTTCAAGCCTTCTCCTCCTGTCCCAGGCCACGTACTCATTGCTGACGAGTCACAGACCCAGTAACTACAAGGTTTTCTGGTGACTCATACCCATGAAAATTCCTGGCATGCAACATCTAATGAGTAAATCCTCTAATGAGTACATCCTCAAATGAGCTTGGTCACGGTGTTGCCAACCAGGATAGCTGAGAGTCCTGCAGAAGGGTGTGTAAGAGACAAGAAGGTCATGGGTAGCAGCATATGGACATGGGAAAGTAGGTGAGATTTGACTCAATTCCTTCCACAGGACATAGGAAAAGCTGTGGCTTTTCTTGATTTTGTTAGCTAGACCAGCTGTGCAAGGAAGAACAGTCTAGTGGGAAATGAGAATCCTGTTGGAAGGTGAGCAGAAAAACCAGCACCTTTATCTATAGGGATGCACATAGAAATGGTCCAGGTATGATAAGCAACAGACTATAAGGTGTTATGGGATGGGATAATATCATGATACCTCGAGGGGAGAGGTGTCATGATATGGATGCAATAGCTAGATGGCTATTGACTACAGGAAGGGGAATCTGGAGTACCAGGTGATTAAAGGATGGCTTAAAAAATATACACCTTACACATATTTGTAAGGCAGTGTCGTGGTTTGGGCCACATTTGCCCAATCAGGCGGAATGACAGATGCTCTCTCTCTCCTGCTCTGCTTCCGAAGGCAGGCAGGAGAGAGAGAGAAAAGAGAGGCTTAAGAGTTTAGAAGGAACTAAACTGCTTTAATGAAATATTAATAATAAAATAATAAAAAGAAAATAATGAAATACATACAAAACCGTATCAAGCTCCCAGGATGACAATCACGTCACCAGCAGGCGCTGGGGAAGTCCCAGACTGGACTCAGTGATGGACGGGAACTGGATTCCAGATCTGGATTCAGGATCGGGATCAAAGGCAGACACAGAGACAGAGTCCTCCTTGGACACTGGCCATTGAAGAAAAAAAAGGGCTGACCCTTTGATCCTTCAGCTTTTATGCTGAGCATGAGGCAGATGGGATGGAATATGCTGTTGGTAAGCTTTTGGTCACCTGTCCTATCTGCTCCTTCCCGCGGGTGTGACTCCTCTACGCTTTTCCGCTTCCGACCCTTCAAGGGGGCAAGTAACAAAGTTGGCTGCCCTTGGTTGTTATAGCAATAAGGATAAGCAAGAGCCTCTCTGCATCCCATTCCTTGGCATCAACTATAAACATGGGTCTTACCACTCTGAGAGCGAACAGTTTTCTGCACAACATGCTGTTAATTTCAGCAGTTAGAAGAGGCCTAGCTAAAAAGTAAAGTTACTGAACAAAATTGGTCCTGTTTTACCTCAAACCAGAACAGGCAGGTTGAGCAATGTTATGGTTTGAAGAACCCATTGTTATTGTTGTTTAGACAATTATTATCTGACCCAATGGCCCCTCCCAACCCACGAAGGGGAATCGGGAAAAAACAAGGAAACCTGAGGGTTGAAATATAAACAAATTTAATAGAATAATATTAAATAATTAACATTAATAACACTAAAGAACCAATATTGATCCCGATATCAATATAAAATACACAAGGATTATAATCAGCCAACTCTATCAGTAGGAAGCTGCACACTCCCAGCAGAGGACAGCAAATGTCGGACACTGCAAGCGCTACAGCTTCGGGAGGAAGGCTCAGGGGTCCGGCACCGGGGCAAGAAGTTCTCAGAATTGCAGCCATCATAGAAGAGAAGAAGCTCCTCAGCAAACTTTCAGAAGTATATTGAATGCGATGTTCATGGTATGAAATAATCCTGTTGGCCAGCTTGGGTCAAGTGCCCGGGTCTCGCTCCTCCTCGTCCCTGCACCTGGTGAGCTTGAAAACACTGAGACCTTGAAACCCACATACCATAGCTGGCTATAGAGTAAATATTTTCACAAATTCAGACACTAGAGGCTTCTAAAAGTGCAGTTTTCCCAAGCATTAGAAGGGACCTTACTGAGAACTAAAATTACTCAAAGAGAAATTAAACCTGTGTCGCTCAAACCAAGACAGTCAGGAAGGGACCAAGCTGGGAATTTTTCAAGGTCCTGCTTTTTTCATCAGAAAATGACAGTTCATTGAAAACAAATATTTGCCAGGAAAAGAGCAAGCTTGAGGACTGTCATCTGTTCACACAGGTTTCACCCAGCTTTCCAAAACATTGGGTTTAAAAGTTTGTAACTAAAAATATTTTATTTAACTTGGAGAAAAATAAACCTATATTGTAAGTAAAACTAAACTGAATTTTTTTAAATTTAATTTCTTTACATTTAAAAATCTTTTATGTGTAAGTGGTCAAAACCTATATGAATAGTTTCAGTGCTCTCAAAACGTCTCAAATGATACAAACCATTGTTGTTTTTCAATGTTCATTAGTAAAACAAATCTATATGTTTAATTGTTGGGAGGAATTATGTGCTATTTAGCTCAGTCACCAGCCGTACTCCTGATGCTCTGGATAGAAAATGTTAAGAGGGGAGGTAAATCTCTTGAAGGACAGAAACACAAATATAACATTTGTATCATTGCAAGCGACACCATGAGGTTGAAGATCTTCTAAAAGAGAAGCCAGGCCCAAGTAATTTTTTTTCATCAATACATGTCCACCCCACGTCACAGCCGATATGCATTTAGACACCTGCTCAACAAAAAAGAAATAAAAATCAAATAAAAACCTAACTGGGATTAAGTGGAGCTTGAAATGGCCCAATCCAGGCATTTAGAGCTTGGTAAATAAATAAAAATATGGAGCACAATTTTTTTCAAGGCGATGGAGGAGGGAGAAGGAGAAAAAGCCTAACTTCAAGAAGCAGCATCTGAGTCATCATGCAATTAAAGTCTGTGGGCTGATCTTGGGTCTGTTCCACCTGCTTTGCACCAGTTCCAGTGGTATTATACAGTTCAAAACCTACTTCAGCTGCCCATCAAATGATGCCTTTGGCGTAAGGAAATCCCCAGGAGTCAATCTTTAAACATTCCGTCCCGGGCTTTTGTGTAAGGGGCAGGGCCAGTGAAAGGGAATGTGGTTTGGGACATCCACAGGTTCCACCTACTCTTTGGCTTCTGGGGTGGTCCCTTGGAGCCACAGGCAGTGGATGCTAAATTCACTAGCCCATGGCTACTTTAATTTACACTGGTAGCTGTTATCAGGTAGCACCAAAATATGGCACATAAATACTATGAACCAGAGACCAACCACAGGAAGAAAGCAAGCTGCACTTCATGCCTGCAGGTAAGATAAGTTCACTGTTCATGAATGCAAAACTAATAGACTGATTCTTTTAAAACAAGTCTCTTCCTTAGATTGCAAGGAGATACACAAAAGGAGCTGAGTTTCGACTGAATCCACTTAACTCATGCCGAGTTACGCAAGCACAACATTCAGGGGTGGGATGTGGAAGACCAGAGGAGACAGAAAACAAAAAGGATGAGGTTGCTTCAACATAACCGTTCTTAAAAATAAAGTGGTGCAATGCAAAGGCTGGGATGAGTCTTATTTCTGTAAAAAGTTCACAACAGCATGAGTGAGCAATAAAAGGAAAGAAAACAAGGAGGGCAGTTCTGCCTGGCCACCTTGAGGACTTCCTTGCAAACCCAGATTAGCATCTTCTCAAAAATATTAAAAGATGTGTCAGAAGCTGCACAATAGCATACGATATTGTGAAGGTACCACAAACACCTAAAGTCCATAGGTCATCTTAGAAAGATTGCCAGTAAACCAGAACGCTCCCTTAAGCCCAAGTGCTGCTTAGAGAAAGACCTTCCGTTGCCCCCCCGCACCCCACCAACAGGTACAGCACAAAACAGTGCAAAAATTCCCAAAGCCCCAAGCTCCATTGCAAGCAAGTACTGAATCATACATTTTAGAAAGGAAATAAAGGAGCTTGCTCCTAGTATTGAAGGTTTTATCCAAATAATAACTGAGAAAGATTATCTGGAAAAAAAAAAGAGAGGCTTTCTAATGAAAGCTATATTCCAGTTTGCAGCTTTTGCTGGTAGTGTAACACATAGGAACCTAGAGCTTAACAATCATAACTGCAGTCAATTTTGCCTATTTCTCACCAGATATCCCAATGAATTGATAATTCCTCATTCTAAAATATTAGTCACCACATAAACTGTTTGACGCGTATCAGGAATCACTCTGAAACAGCATGCTTTTTTCTACTGCTCAGTTTACCTTGTCAGTTCCATGAATATCTGCACCAGTTATCTTAGACAAGGAAATACTAAAAATCTTAACACATTGGAAAGATAAATCTGTATGCATGTGTATATATAATATTTTTATGTATATATTCATACATGCACAGACACATACCCAAAAATACTTCATTGAAGCATAGTGAGTTTTGAAGAGAACTTGGCACTACTGAAAGATTCATATAAATGAACCTGAAAACTGGTTGTCAAATAATGCAAACCAAGGCACAGAACACCATATACCATATTAAATACTTTGAGCTTACTGAGTTGCTTGCTTGGACTTGCAGGAGAAACCTGAAAACTGAGATGTATAGTCAGTATGAAAGAGCACTTAGGAGTATGTGCTTTGCCTCCTACTCCTGCATATTTTATCATTTATGTTAATTATGACTTTTAATGATGAGTAATCTTCAAAGAGGTATAGGAAGATCTCTGAGAGAGAAGTTGAATACAAGGGATAGACTGGGTAGAGTCACAAATCAAGGGGTGGAGTCAGGAAACAACCTTGGATCTGTGGGACAAACACTCGATGGCATGAGGAGGCTAAGCATGGCAGTGAGTCAGAGACAAGGCAGATTTTCTCCTAGGGGAAAGGGAGGGGAAGATCAAGGACTCCGGTGTGGGGAGGCAATCTGGAAAGAAGAGTTTGTATGACATGGAGAAGAAGAAAGATTTAGGAGATCTGTGGGTGGCAGAACAGGGATGTAAAGCCATTGTTGAGACAACAGAAATTTCAGATTTTGTAACCTGCAAGTCTAAGTCATGCTCTGGAAGTATCCCTCAGTGTTGGCCGCAGGTAGTGTCTTAGCACCTACTTCAAAGTTTCAGTTAGGAGCCCAAAGACAACTTGAAAAAAACAAGTTTTCAGCAAATCAGCATATAAACCATATTCAGGAAAAATGTAAAAATCCTCCCAAACTTATTGGTACAATGTATCCTAGGCCTGATCACTGCTGTCTTAAAAGAAAGGAAGAGAAAAATGCCATCACAAGTTATCACACAAAGACAAAGCCCTGACGTTTTATAACCTTATACTCTCTATATATATATTTACAGTATAGTAGTGTATATGATATAGTAGTACTATATACATATATATATAGTAGTACAAACTCTGTCCTCTCCTAGTTTCGAACAAACAGATGAGAATGGACTGGAGAAGTAACAATGATCTTGTAATCAAAAGTAAAAGCCATTGGCTGTTTACATCCATCTATAGTTTGGTTAGAGCAGAAAAACACTAAACCCTATTAAAGGACAGATTGCAACTGGCCGTATGTCGAAATACAAGAGACTGCAAAGCAAACTCTTGTCTGAACATGTGTTAGTTAGTCTTCCAAAATTATCACAGTGTGCCACAACTGCAGCACAGTCCTGCTGTGTTAGCTGGTAAAGTTGCCCTGCAACAAAAGGAGGACAGAGAAAGAAATTGGAGCCCCTGCATCTCCTTTACTCTTAGAAATGTGGCTTATAGCCTGAACCTGTGGGAGGCCTTGTTTGGTAGCCCCTCTTGCTTCTTCTGCTAAACGTATGAATACTGAGGCAGATGGATGTGAACCAGAGACAAATTCCCTTCTCACAAATGGAATGACGATCTGAGATAACCACATCTCACTTTAAGGAACTTAACTCAGAGCTGAGTTTTATTGAATACCTGTATTTCAATATTCTTCATCTGTTAAAAAGAGGTATATTACTGTTTTTAATTTATGTTTTCAAGCACTATTAGGTGACTCATTTGATGAATAATAGCATCAAATAGTTCACTTCATGTTTAGTTCTTCCTGACTTTCAATGCTCTTGTTTTCCATCAATATCAGCAAACCTTCTATTGTGTGGAAATGCTATCTTTCTATATCCAGGAAATTTGGAGTTCAGAGCAATAAACACAATAAATGATTGCTGCTGTGATTCATCCTATTTAGTATAATCAAGAACCCACTCCAGCAAGTTTCTGCTCAAAGGAGTCCTGGTGATTTTCCATGGGAAGGACAACACACCCATGAGGCCAGCAGGTCAAGGGAGGTGATTCTGCCCCTCTACTCCGCTCTCGTGAGACCCCCACCTGGAATACCGTGTCCAGTTCTGGAGCACCCAACGTAAGAAGGACATGGACCTGTTGGAGCAGGTCCAGAGGAGGGCCATGAAGATGATCCGAGGGTTAGAGCACCTCTGCTATAAGGACTGGCTGAGAGAGTTGGGCTTGTTCAGCCTGGAGAAGAGAAGGCTCCAAGGAGACCTTACAGCAGCTTTCCAGTATCTGAAAGGGGCCTACAAGAAATCTGGAGAGGGACTTTTTACAAGGGCATGTAGTGATAGGGCAAGGCATAATGGCTTCAAACTAGAAGAGGGTAGATTTAGATTAGATCTTGGGAAGAAATTTTTCACTCTGAAGGTAGTGAGACACTGGAACATGTTGCCCAGAGAAGCTGTGGAGGCCCCATCTCTGGAGGTGTTCAAGGCCAGGTTGGATCAGGCTTTGAGCAATCTGGTCTAAGTAGGAGGTGTCCTTGCCCATGGTAAAGGGGTTGGAACTAGGCAATCTCCTCCAACCTAAACCATTCTATGATTCAATGAGGCTCCCCTGCAAAGAGCACTGGACAACCATCATGTGCTCTGAACTGGCACCACTCCTCACTTGTTTCCTGAGATTTCTAAAACTAAATACTAATGATTTAAAGGAGTTAGGGCAACCTCTAAAACCAAGTCCTTTGAACTGATACATTCCAAAGTGCACAAAATAGTACAGTTGTGCAACAGTCTGGATTATCATATGAATACAATGCATTTGGAAAGAACCACTTTCTGTTCAATACAACCCTACAAAAAGGAAGAATCTCCACTTCACTTCTTGAAAAACAGGCACAGAAAAAAAAGAAATTGCACATTATCAGCCCTTGAAGCTCCTTCACACACTCATTTATCTCATGGAAATTTATTAATCTTGTTATGACTAAAATAAAATTGCTGAAGAGGACTAGCGAATTGAAGTCAAACACATAGATCCATAGCTTTCCTTACGCAGACTAGGTAGCATTTGAGACCAGGGATCTCTATTATGATAAAGAATGCTACTAGTACACTTACTTGGCAAGAACATGCAGCAAAGCAGCACTGAAAAAATTTCTGTCTGGTCACAGAAAACTGGCTTTGTACAAAAGAAGATATAATTCTGCTGAAGAAAGAGAAGAACTGAGACAGGGCTCAGTGAAAGCAAGCACTTCAACCTATTTGAATTGAAGAAATCTTTTAATTGTATGTTCACTTCTAAGCTGTGGTGTTTTCTTGGCACAAATATTCAAGAAAAGCAAATATTAAACTCCAGTGCTGGAATACTAACTATGAGTAAAATACAAGCCTGAGCAGGGTGTAGCATTTCATTTATGCAATATTTGCACTTCCACATATGCCTTCAACAAGCAGGGTAACATATTAAGTAGGCCTGCTCTGCACAATGGCAAACTTCAAAGAAAATGCTGAATTCTGTAGTTCATATGAATATTGTTACCTCAGGGTCCGACTCTCTCCTCCTTTTGCAATTTGCACAACAGCAGTTTACCACGTAAGTCTTTGAGTCAGCAAGGAGAAATAACATCACAGCAACATGGTGCCTATTCTGCTTGCAGGCTGCTTGTATGGAAAAAAAATATTTTTGCCTGTATTTCAATAAAGAACACAAATGTTCTGCAAACCAAATCAGCAAATCCTCAGTAAGAGGTAATAGTATGCATAGCACAGGCAGCTCGCTTTAGGTGTTGCACTGACTAGTTTCTATTTTTTAAGCCTTAGCACAGCATAGGATGAATACAAACTGCTCTCAAGCAATGAATATCTGACTCGGCACTAGGTGCCAGGTACCTGTTTTTATGGGAAGAGAACCATCACAAAATGGTTTTATTGTCCTCAAGTTATTAACACTATTAGGCATAGATAAGTAGTACTAAACAACAAAATCACAAGTAAACACAATCTTACTTGTAATTTTTGGAAAGCATACTGGGCAACACAGATTAAAACTTCATATGTGGGCCTAAGTTTAAACATAAAGGAGATACTATTAAGGTTGTTTTGCAACATTAGTTTCAGCAAGATTCATCGTATGGTTAAAGTGAAAGGGTTCTCTGGGACAACCTTGTCATTTTTCACTCCAGAGAGTAATTCCTAGACGACGGTTCCCCACGTCGGTGAAGCCCGGAGTCCAGTGAAGCCATCAGCAGTTTTGTCCTTGACTTTGGTGAGGTCATAGTTTCATACATGTGCTCAAAATTTAGGGCATGAATATGAAAGCATATACTGGCTTTCACTGTAAAAGTACATTTGTACCTCACATGAATAATGTTGACAAATTCTACCTACTTATCCCAGACTGCCATCTAGAAAAGAGTACTGCCTACTCCAAAAAGTGCATGCCTGTGGTGTGGCTCATTTAACATAATCAGAGTAGAGATATTTTTCATACATGGTATTATCAACGTTAGTAGGCTGAGAGCTGAAAGAACTGAAAATGATTCTAAAATCAGGCCCTTATCCAGCAAAGCACTTAAATATGTGCGTAACTCTAGGGACAATAGCAGTCTAATTCACCACAACAGCACTATGCAGAGTTACGGACATGCTTAAAGGCTTTGCTGGACACATTTCAGTCACACACTAAAAAACTTACACCCTCAAAGAAAATTACTACACTGTTTATTTCTTTATGCAATCCTCCTATGCAGGGGCCCTTTGTCAAGAAAAAAAGTAACAACTACAAATAGAAACAAAACCAACTCCTATTAAAAAAGTCAGTAGGTACCATTTTAAACCCCAAAGCACTGTGTCTCGGGGCAGGGAGGACATACGATACCTTTCTGCTTTCTCCCGACCAAACACTAAGCTTATGCTCCATCCTGAAAACTCTGCTCGTTTTTGAGGTGGTCAGTCCTCAGTGAGGTCCTGCTTCTGCACTGCCAAGGCTGCTAGCAGCAGGACCCGCTTCAAAGAAATATCGGCCAGGAAGCCCTAAAGTCTCAGATTGCTACAGCAACCCCGGTTAGTCCATAATGTAGCTCTTCCTTTGGCCAGGAGGATCTGGGAAGTGTCTATCTAATTTCATCCAGAACAGGGGTAGCTACCAGATGCTTCTATAGTGGCTGCCAGCTTGGGTCACATGTCAACCAGTGATCCCGCATGGACACTCTTCTAGTCCAGTGAATGTCCCTGGCCTTCCTCACCTGCCTCTTCCCAGCATGTTAAGATAGGCCACAAATACAAATCAAAGTACAGTCGTGGGTTTTTGCTTTCAAAAAGAATCACTAAGTGGAGCGTGTTATTTCTTTTGATGTCAACAAAGAAGTATAAGGAAAACATAAAGCTACACCACATGGGTTAAAATGTGTTTTAGAGCACACACACATATTGTTCTTGGCACTAGCATAATATATAAAATTAAGACAAATGTTTACAATTTAAATCTGAGTTTAATTTATGCTATTTGTTTTCTTTTGGAGGTCAGCTTTGACAGCAAAATTATATCAGTCACATAAGTTCTTATTGTTTAAATGCTAATATGTATTTAGTTTTCACTTGCCAACAAGGAACAGGAGTTTAAAGTATTTGCATTTCACTGGTATGAAAACATGTATTAGTATTATAGTCATAAATGAAAACCGACATGGCTATTTTGCAGACTTTTTTTTCTCTCTCTCTTTCCCCAAAGAGCACCCTGGTTCTACTAAATATAGTCAGAGGAGAAATTTTAGTTACAAAAACAATGTCAAAGATATCCATTGATATATAAAATTTATGTTTAAAAGCACAACTGCAACTCAAATGAAGACAACCAATCAGTAAAAAACAACCACTCTGCAAAACTTTGGCATTGTATCTCTTTGGTGTTGTACCTTTCAGAGGTTTGAGCTTCAGTAAATAATTTGTACTGTATATAAAGCTAAAATAAACCATAGGACACAGAACAAACTGTAAGTATAATGAAGTCAAATTTTAATGCTTTACTGCCTTGATATTGCGAACTTTAATTTACCAATGCAGTTCTGCAAGTTTGTTTAACTCCTCGCACATACAGACATTTCACAGAAGCCAATGGAATTGCTGCCAGGAGGGCAAATTAAGATAATCACAGGCTGTAGAAATTGCTTATATGTTAGGATTTACAAAACCACATACATATCACCACATATGCGCGATCCTGTACATATAATGCATTGAGCTTCTGCTATTCTCTTCATTACAGTTGTGTAACTAACACAACCTGTTACTAAATCTCCAAACTTTGCATTTTAAGGAGGTGTGGAATTTCTGTTTTGTAGAGAAGTAAAGAAGAAAAAAGGAGAAGTAGGCAGTTTTTCTTAACAGGTATCTTGATCTCCTTTATCATGGTGGCCCAGTGCCAGCACGTAACAGATCATACATGAGGACAAAAAGAAGTTAATTACTGTGTGTAAACCTAGTTCTTTTTATGACTCATTTGTTCTCAAGGAGGTCTTCCTTATGCCAACTGTTCAAACAGTACAGTCACTGCATTTTTTACAATTAATGCAAGTTCCAGAGCTCTGCTGCCGTCAAAAATGACAACACCCATCCAATGTTAAAACTTGAATACTTTTTTCCAGTTGTCAGAAGATACAGTTATATTACATCCGGTGCTTGATCCTACAGTCTCTATTTGTTTGAGTGTTTTATCTGATTAATGATTTTGACATAGGTGCCCTTGAGTCAAAACTGTTGCAATGTAATTGCTTTCTTCAGGGTGACAGAGAGCTGGGATTCCCAAGCGCAGCCTGCAAAACTTTTGCATGCAGTTTGGAAAAGTACTTAATAAATCTTTGCCATCTCAAGTCACACAGCAGATACAGTTTGCTGCCTACTCTCTAGCGACATGTCCCATTCCCTATCTGGCCCTCCCTGAATACAGTTTTGAAACCTCTGCTTTAGGCTTGTCCCCGCAGGGGACAAGGAAGACATTCTGAACATTGCAAACCCTTCACTCAAAAGCTACACAGGGAAATGAGTCAACACATGAAGGACAGAAAGGAACTGTTGTGCTCATGCTATATCCAGCGGCAACCTCCCAAATCTGCCCCCAAAAACAAACTCAAGGACAACAGCACCTACAGAAACCCCGTATACCTCAGGGTGATTGGGCTGTTTTTAGAAAGAAACAGAGCTTCTGTTTTACAGCAGAGAGAGTTCCTGACTTAATTTTGCTCTGGCACTATCTGCTATGGGTCTCTCAGAGGGGATATCACACAGGTATAATTTGTTAGATACTCACTAGCAGTTCTGGTAGAGGAGACATGGCCTCCATTGCCAAATTTGTCTGTTTTCTCTTCGTGACACTAACATTCTGTTTACCTCTCTTTTTTTTTTTTGTTTTCTGCCTTCATGCCATTTGCACTGAAAATATTTAAGGGAAAAGAGTTTGAAGACATAGAGGAGGAATTGTGAAAGTAACTGGAAATCGCTTTTCACAACTGTTTATTTAGTATAAGATGACCAGCTTGCATAGCTTTACATATCCCATTACCTCACTCCCATCCTTAAGTTATTATTAAGTGCTTCAAAGACTATAATTTACATAATGGCCATGCTGCATTTTGTCTAGAACAAATGAAAGACCACAAGGAAGGGAGCAAAGACAATGAGTTTATGAGATCCCATATTTGTAAGATTTTATGCTTTTACTGTACAAGTCTTAGATCTGTAAGATTTTCTGCTACTTTTGACAGTCTAGACAGCATCCTGTAAAGCTTCTACAGATGCAACTTGTTATTTTATATATTAAGTAACTATATATGGAGAATAAGCAATCATCAAAATAATACAGAAATAATTAAAATATGTTTCCAGAGAAGGTCAGGACACTGTAACTGTCCCAGAAATTGAAGGGACTGAAAAATTCATATACAACAAACCTTGAATCAGAGCAAGAGCAAAACAAACAAACAAAAAATGGTAATGGAGCTATCTTATGGCTTCGAAAATACACTTTACTACCAGGGAATCCCTCTGTGATGCAGGGCACGTCACTCATCAAGAACACATTACAGACTGAGTTGCCAAGGTTGCCATTCCATGGTTTAGAAGGCTATTTGCAACCCAATTCATTTCACTCATTAAATTAAAGCACACTCCCCACACGTCGCTGAGGGTGCTGATCTGATGAAAAGCTTTAAACCAGATTTATCACCAAGAAACCATGCTGTGGAATCTCATCCTAATGTGCAGTGCTAATCCAGCCTTTTAAGAAATGTTGCCTGACAAAAATTTACAAATATTCCCTTTGATTTGCATTTACAAAGAGCTCAGATAAGGTTCTTGAACATGGATGATGATCTTACAATCTTCATGATGAAGGAAAACCATTCCTCTCATTTTCCAAACAGGAAGGATGGATGCAAAGAGAGATTAAAAGCATTGTACCAGTTTTCAGTGCAGTCTGTGATAGAACAAGAGCACTGTGAAAACCACGAGGAAGGTGAATATTGGAGGAGGGCCAAAGGGCTGAACAGGTCAGACTCCCCCAACAAACTACATTTGAATCAGTGGGCAATATTAAACCAAATGGGACAGAAGAACAGAGGCCTCAGAAATACTACATTCCCACAGTTTTCATAATAGGCAGCAATGGACAGGAGAAAAAAATCTATTTCTATCCTTCAGGGCCGGAGCTTAATCCTTAAAAGACTCAGTCTTGAGGTACAAACTCACAGGAAGACAGGATTCCTGATTTCTGGTGTTCACAGAACTGTCTGATTGTTCTGTGGCCACTGTACATTTCAGTGGGGAACTCACAAAAATCTTTACTCTTTGAAAGGACATGATCTACAGCTGAACTTGTCAGATCCAGTTCTTCCCACACCACGAGTAGCAATGGTGACATCAAGCTCTGAGAATCATTGTATTTAGTGTTGCGCACTCATCTTGCTGAGGATGTACTATATCTCTGCTGGTCCTGACTCCCTAGATCTCAGATGCCCTTTTGAAAATAACCTTCCAGGACCATGATTTTGCTAGGACCGGAACATGGCTGCTGAAACAACAGTGTCTCAAATGGTCTTTTTATTGATGAGGCCAAAGAGAACATGACCCAAAAGTAAAATCAGTGCTATAACACCTGTAATGATAAAGACGGGCTCTTTCAAAATGAGAAAAAAAACCCTATTTGTAGAACAAAAGAAAGCAAAAATACCCCAGCACAATATTCAAGCTGATAGAAAAGTATTAATGCTTGTTTTTCAAAAGTTAGAAATGCAATTGTCCCATTAATCCATAGCGAATGGGCACAGATAGCTTCTTGCAGAGGGCAATTCAGATACCTTACAAGGAGTATCTTACAAGGAGCTTCTTACAAGGAGCAGTCATCCTCACTGACTACATACAAATATTCTTCACACAGCAATCCATGAATGAAAACTTATCTGCAAGTCATGGCCATCTAACACACTGAGAATAGAAGTAAAGAGGTTCACAAAGACATCAAACCCAAAAGACAAGCAGTTCTTCCATGGGAGGAGACAGACTCCAACTGCATGTCAGCCCTCGTAAGGATAATGCAACTCTATTTCCACCCTAGTTGCTGAGAGACATCATCCCTTGCTGAGTAACTAATTCCCTAATTCAATCCTATACTAACCCAAAGAGTCTTTAATTGAGGCAGGGCTCATTTTTAAGCTTTGTCTTAAACTGCTCCTTTCAGCTCTAGCACTGGCACACACTTGTGAGGCAACACCTCCTTCACTAAGGACCATACCTCCTGAGCACAGCTCACCTGCACCCACAGCAGGACATCTGACTAAGGGATGATTAACACCCTTAAAAAGTGATAGGCTTCCACTTGAATGTAACAGGGGTTTAAGACAAACACATAAGGGCAGTGACAATATCTGAGTAACCACCTGTGTTAATGCATGTTAACTAGTATATTTCACAACCCTAAATCACTGGAGATAACACTTTGCTCAGGCACTGCTGAGTAAATGAAATGTAAAGGGGAGGGAAATTAATTTCGATTCATTACCTCGAGGGGAGAAGACAAATGTTCAGCAAGCAAAGTAAATCCATGGCTTTGTGCCACTTCCTTTGGCAGCATTCTTGCTCCTTGCATACACCTTGATATGGAGTAACTCTGATTCAGACTAATTCCAACTCAGCTTTCCTAGGAAATTTGGTGCGTTTCCATTTGCTGCGTGTCTCAATTGGTTGCCAGGCCTCTCTTTCCTGATCCAGTTTGAACCCCATAGTCATCAAATAAGTAAAAGTGTCAAGACTGGCAGAAACAGAACCATGCGAATTATCCCACAGTAAAAAGGGCAAGTAAATTAGATGACTCTTTCATAATACAGTCCTCCTTTTGGTTAGCTCTGAGGACACTGACATGCCGTAGGCATAAACACTGTGACTGAGGAAGCGAAGTCCAATTTCTCTGCTATTTATGTATTGCTGGATATACCATTTAGAACCTTGATTTTTGCAGAAAAATATCTGGTGTCTCAAGTTTTGCCTGACCACTTCATCATTTAGTCTGAAGCAGTTAAAATGTCATCATTTCACCACAAGTTGCTAGGCTTGAAGATACTTGCTTCTCAGGTGACTACATGTTTTCCATCTGGCAACACCAAGAACAAATCAATCCTTATACCTTTGCTTGCAAGGTTACATGTATAGCTTTCTTCAGAAAGTTGTAAATAATAAAGGTATAAGTAACAAAACAGCAGAAATATTTACAATCAGAAGCCTGGTTGTGTCCCTTACATGAGATGGCAGTTTTATATTTTTATATACAGCTATATTTAATTATATATATATAAACTTATAGAATCAGTTCACAGGGACGAACAGCTCAGCCTCCTCTTAGAAAGGAAAAGCTGTAGAGAGGCTGTCAGGACAGCTTAAAAGATAAGGTTTTGAGCATCTACCAAAAAAAAAAAAGTTCCAAATACTTCAAAACAGTCAGAATGATGTCTTGTTCAGTCCTGGTATCATATTTCCCTGTTTCCCTCCTCCTGCCTCCTAGACTGAGGTTGAACAACCTCATCCCAGCGATGTCATTCAACTCCCTTCCTTCATTCACTCCTGGTCTGGTGACGGTGCCACCACATTAACTGCTGGGCTTGGGAATACTGGGTTCAAAGCCACACTCGCTAATCAGTGATTTTTAAACAGAATCTTCAATCTACCTCTTGCTGAAGTGAATCTTGGTGGTACAAGCAAGTTGAGTATCACATCGCTGAAGCCACTGCCTACACTTTTCTCCCCAGGCAAAGTTTCTCCTGGAGAAACTGGCTGCTTATGGCTTGGATGGACATACTCTTCGCTGGCTCAAAAACTGGCTGGAAGGCCAGTCCCAAAGAGTGATGGTGAATGGAGTTAAATCCAATTGGTGGCCAGTCACAAGTGGTGTTCCCCAGGGCTCAATATTGGGGGCAGTTCTGTTTAACATCTTTATCAACAACCTGGATGAGAGGATCGAGTGCACCCTCAGTAAGTTTGCAGATGACACCAAGTTAGGCGGGAATGTTGATCTGCTTGAGGGTAGGATGGCCCTACAGAGAGATCTGGACAGGATGGATTGATGGGCTGAGGCCAATGGTCTGAAGTTCACCAAGGCCAAGTGCCAGGTCCTGCACTTGGGTCACAACACCATGCAGTGCTACAGGCTTGGGGAAGAGTGGTTGGAAAGCTGCCTGGCAGAAAAAGACCTGGGGGTGTTGGTCGACAGCTGGCTGAATATGAGCCAGAAGTGTGCCCAGGTGGCCAAGAAGTCCTACAGCATCCTGGCTTGTATCAGGAACAGTGTAGCAAGCAGGACTAGGGAGGTGATCGTCCCCCTGTACTAAGCACTAGTGAGGCCCCCACCTGGAATACTGTGTTCACTTTTGGGCCCCTCACTACAAGAAAAATATTGAGGTGCTGGAGGGTGTCTAAAGAAGAGCTACAAAGCTGGTGAAGGGCCTAGAGAACAAGTATTATAAGGAGTGGCTGAGGGAACTGGGGTTGTTTAGCCTGGAGAAAAGGAAGCTCAGGGGAGAGCTTATTGCTCTCTACAACTACCTGAAAGGAGGTTGTAGCGAGGTAGGGGTTGGTCTCTTCTCCCAAGTGACAAGCAATAGGACAAGAGCAAATGGCCTCAAGTTGTGCCAGAGGAGGTTTAGGTTGGATATTAGGAAAAATCTTTTCACCAAAAGGGTCATCAAGCATTGGAACAGGCTGCCCAGGGAAGTGGTGGAATCGCCATCCCTGGAGGTATTTAAAAGACAGGTAGATGTGGTGCTGAGGGACATGGTTTAGTGGTGGTACTGGCAGTGCTGGGCTGATGGTTGGACTCGATGATCTTAAAGATGTCTTCCAACCTGGGTGATCCGATGATTCTAAAGGCCAAAATGGTAGCAAAATTTACTTTAAGAAAATTTGTTCCTGTTGTGTTGGTTTTGGGAAGACAGACCAGCTCTTTGGGACTCCTTCCTTATATTACTTTGCATTTGGAATATGAATAATAACATGCAATTGTATGAGACACACCAGCAGATCTCAGAGTCCTTCAAAGAACTGAAAAGCAGAACAGGCTTTTCTTAAGCAGAAAATGCTCTTCAGCTTTAAGAAGAGTAGATCTACTTCTCTGAGATACTGCAACCCGTAAAAAGTTACTTCTTAATAGAAACTAAATATTAAAAAATGACGTCTTCTCCTTGTCCAGTTAGGATATTACCTTTAAATCTACAGCTTTTGCTAATTTATTTCCAAGAATATTCCATTTATAGCTTGCAAAATGAGAAACTTTATAAAGGAGTTATAAATACAGGAAATTACATAAAACCTTCACAGGATGCAAAAGAACTTTTGTAACCTCTATAGTAAGTCTGTAAAGTGTTCAAAGACTGTGGAGGTAGACTTACTGTAAGAACTGTAATAAACTACGTATCATGTAAGCTGAAGCTTCTCTCTTTGAAAAAAACATATGCAACAGTTTCATTTAAGACTGTGGTTTTGTAAAGCAATAAATTTGCCTTTAGGGTTTCTCCTACCCTCCATGCTGTAGCCACATGTGGCAAAGTGCTGATCTAGTATAAAGTCATTTTGCTGGTTCAAATTAGTTCAGAAAATTTTGAAGCTTTAATTTTGTATGAAAGGTTGTAGTCAAGATCAAGTACAGTCAGTCTGCACAATTCTAATTTTATATGGGGTCAAGTATCATCAATCATGCATAAAACTGACACGCTCACTGTATTGAGTAGCAATCCCACAGAAATGCAGTTGTGTGCCCAAGAATATTTGGATCAGCTCTAGAATGATAATAGAACTACATCCAAATACCTTGGAACAGGGAAAAAGGTTCATGAGTCATGAGTACTTCCAAAAGGATCAGGCTTATTTTTGTTTGGTTGTGTTTCAACTGGACCTAATGACACATTGAGATGAAGACAATTCTGCTTCCTCAGACAGTAGGTTCAGAATTTGTCATTCTTCAGATTGCATTTAGATGCAGATACAAAAAAATACAACAACGAGGTGTGCCTGGCAAACCCAGGATATGAGTCATTTTAGCTGATATTTGCATTATTTTCTTCCTACGTAGTAATTACATGAAAGAGAGGAAAAAAAGAAAGGGTAACAGAAAAGGGTGGAAATATATTCCCTTGAGGTTGGGTTTTCCCTTTGTCCATAAACACTTAGACTAATCCCTCATCAATTAATTAGAAGAATCACAAAAAGGATTAGTGAGAAGGATCACAGCAAACCAATCACCAGTGAGAGGACAATTTGTTGACTAAGAATTACGTGTCTCCAAAGACCATAGCTCAAAAGTTCTCCCTCTGGATGGTAGGACTCATTCTGCTCAATTTCAAACCTACCTGAACAGATTTATCTGTGGTTTGTATTTATTTGGTCAGCCAAAATGCAAGCACGAAAGAGAAACAAAGCTGAGGAGTATGTATACTTTAGAAACTACCAGCAATAATAATGCCGTCACCTTTAAAGACACTCAGATGCCAAGCACAAGAAGGTAAGGGCAACATTTCAGTGATTTTTTTTTTCTTTTTTATTATTTTTTTCTCAACTGGAGCAGTGATGGGCATTCCGTGCAACTCTAAATATTGATATTAATATCATATGTATTTGCATGTGGGCATTACTGTTGTCTTTATGTGAGTATGTCTGGTGATAGAAAGATTCCGGGCAGTGCTAGTAAACATTCAGAGATTACAGCCATGTTTCACCAAACTGGTTTTTACTTGAGCGAAATTTAATATATGTCATGGTATTGCTTTCTATGATATGGGGATACACATACACTTTGAATTAATTTCAATTAACCACAGAAGGGCAACGAAGCTGGTGAGGGTTCTAGAGCACAAGTATTATGAGGAGTGGCTGAGGGAACTGGGGTTGTTTAGCCTGGAGACAAGGAGGCTGAGAGGAGACCTTATAGCTCTCTACAACTACCTGAAAGGAGGTTGTAGCGAGGTAGGGGTTGGTCTCTTCTCCCAAGTGACAAGCAATAGGACAAGAGCAAATGGCCTCAAGTTGTGCCAGAGGAGGTTTAGATTGGATATTAGGAAAAACGTCTTCACCAAAAGGGTCATCAAGCATTGGAACAGGCTGCCCAGCGAAGTGGTGGAATCACCATTCCTGGAGGTATTTAAAAGACAGGTAGATGTGGTGCTGAGGGACATGGTTTAGTACTGGCAGTGTTAGGTTTATGGTTGGACTCGATGATCTCAAAAGTCTCTTCCAACCTAGATGATTCTATGATTTATCCACCCTTCCAAGCCTTTTGTGATGGGTTTTTCTAAAACACAGTACTGTAGGCTAGTCCGCTCTTACCTTATCCTGGGTTACTGGCCAATGGGTCCTTATAAACTTTGAACAGGTCAAATAAACAACAGAGATTTATAGAAATAACAAGTTAGTGTGAAAATTGGTATCACTTGAGCAGACAGTGAATACTTTTGGTCCTGAATATTTTTTTAATGGATGACAGCAACGTCCTCCTCCTCTCCATCCATGTCAACTACAGGATGTAAGATCGATCTCCTTCACCTCTTAAATCAGGTTTACACCCAGAGGCCAGGATGCCATCCAGAAAACTTCAGATTTGTAAACATATCTAGAATGATTAAAACATATTGTTTCACCTGTCATTTCACCCCCTCCTTTTAGTTTAAAATGCACACTAGAAATATTTCCTTTTTAGGTAGGGTAATAGCTTTTGTGATATCATCCAATTATACAGCTAGCTTGTAATCCCACATCTAACACAAGGCTCCCCAGATTTATAGATCTTTCTTCAGGGATATTCCGTGGTTTGGATATAATGCAATTCTGGTTACGAATTAAGATAGGTGCTTTTAAGGCACTGTTTACTGCTGTTGGCCACCTAGGATAAATCCTACTGAATTTAACAATGTAAATGACTCACTTGTGCAAAGAAATGCCTGTGTGCGTTGTGACATGTGCTTCATGCTTGTTCACCTCCAGCTCCATTTGCCTTCATGTCACTGATGGTGACTTTGTATAAGTACCAGCATGGACTTTTACAATTTTACTGCTGGCTTTGGAAATTACTGTGGCATTTATCTTTTAAATAACACTAATTTGTACATTTGAACCTACCATGAATCCGTTGAATCCTTTTTCTGAAAAGAATTAAGTGCCTTACATTAAGCACGAACATTGTTTCACATCAGTTTGAGTATTCACATGTATGACAATAACACTTGCAGAAGTCCGCCCATGGTCAAAGCCTGCTTAATAAAAGGAGAAAAGACACCTTGTTTTTAAATGAAACTTCAAAATAAACCAATATTAAGAGTCCTGGAGAAGCTATCTGCAATGCCTGAAGAATGAAAAATATACCCCAAAAAACCCCACTCTTTTTATCTGCATTAAGCAACTCATTCATTACAGAAGTTTTCAGTTCAGCAGTTAATTCATTTTCTGGAGAAAAAAGAATATGAAAAGAAAAACTGCACAGCTGTTCATGTGTTACATTTTTATAAATTCTTACCTTTAAGTTTGGAACAAATTCTTTAGTACACATAAAGGAAATAAATGTTGCAGTATGCCACATGTTCTGAACAGCATAACTTCACATTAGTCTTTGGAAAAGCTACTAACATTCTAAATATACGAAAGATTGTATTTTTTTTACAAAAATGACACAAATAGAAATAGATGCCAACATTTTAAAAAGTTGCAAAGCTGCTTTAAGAGCTTGGTAAGTAAAATAGCAAAATTTTGTTCTCTGCTAATGCAGTGTTTTTACTTGAACAAAGTTACATCTTGATTTATCGGTTCAGCAAATGGTATTTTTCAAAATACTTCAGGCAACTCGAAAAATATTCTTATTCAACGTTTTAGCTGTCAGTAACCTAATTACAGTAGGTGGTACTACTGCAGACCTCTGCTTTACCTTTGAATTTCAGGACGTGATCACTTTTCTCTCTTAAGCCTGAGTTGATACAATTGCTCGTACAGTGTCTGCACAATAGATCTAGGAGTATAATGCAAGCTTTTCTTTGCCTTTTGTAATCGGTGCACAAAAGTTTCACCTGATCTCTTCCATCAGGCTTTACCAGTGAAAAAGCAGATGGGTTGGGTCACTGTCATTATGCTCCAGAGAGCAATAATCAGGAAACCAGTAGAGATTAAATAAAAGATATATTTAGTGACTCTACATGGTCTACAGTCACCTCCAGTCTTAAGGGGACTCTTCTTATGACAGTCATGTACATAATCACAGCAAGTCAATGCTGTAAGTCTTAAGTCCGTTGGAACAGGGACACTTTGTTACTCTTCCTGTCTTTAAAAACACCCTGCATGATGCCTTGCTTGGAACTTAATGAATTTAGTCCTGCAGAATGGACAGATATTGGAAGTAGGTGATGGCCTAGTGAATTGATTACAATTAATTTTGCAAAATATGTAGAAATCACAGCAGATACCTGCAATGGAAAGCCACAACAAGTAGCTATTCAAAGCAGGCTTAAAACTGGAACTGAGCAGTATATGTTAACTACAGCATTCAAATTTTAAAAATAGATAAGCAGGCCAGCCTAGCCTGCATCTATCAGCAGAATATTTTTTAGGACTTTTTTTTTTTTTTGGCAGCCCAGGTGCTCAACCCTAGGGTAACTGTGGTAATTGCTATTCCAGCATGTGTGTCAATCATTCTGCAGCTGAAGCTGGCAGAAACCTCCCCCTCCTTGTCTCCTACAGCCCCACCAAGAACGTGGTACTTTCCAAATTTCCTCCAAAGGCAAAATATTAATAGTAAGAAAAATCTACCTTGAGGACACCACTGCCTCTAAAGCCCTTTTCTCCAGCTGCAGAGTGAAAGGAGAAACATTCGTGCCATAAAGATTATTGCCTATCTAGCACAGAGGGACTTATCAAAGAGAAACGAGTAAAATACAAAAGAGAGAAAAGCAGGGGGAGTTGACATCTGCCTTGCAGCAACAGAGTTAAAGCCAGCTGGGACTTTCATCAGAAATATCATGAGAAAATATACTGGTAAATGCAGAGAGTAGACTACACCAAGAACCTTGCTTCCGCCACTGCTAAAGGAAGGAAATGTTAGTCAGATTACTTGCAGGCAATAGATGGCTTAATCCAGGGCTTGCTGCTTAAAATAAGAAGAAACAAAGCAGATTCTCATATAACACTACAAACAACTAAAAATTTCAAAAATATTCATGTTAGTATCACATTTGCACAATAGGCACTATAAACTGCAGTTTATTAATTGATGTTAAGTCTGCTCCACCGAGCAAACTGAGGCTTAGCCTGTGATTAGACTGGAAGTATTAGGAGGAATCAAAAGGGAAGAGCAGCTCAGCACCCATTTAGGATGAGGAGTCTTACTGGTCAGCAATGTCTTCACTGAAGTGTTTTAATAGAAGTGTATCGCTCACTGACCCGTCTCAGCAGCTCCACATCTGTCCAAATGCTTTTTATCAGATTGCTGACATAAGAAGTAACATTTTAAAAATATTTGGCCACTCAAGTCATGTTCTGAAATACATTTATACAGTAAAATACTACTTTTTTTCTCTTAGCCATTTAGAACAAAGCAACACTGTGTTTTGGGAAGGGAGAGAAATTACAAATGTTAGTAATCTGCTATCCTAAATCATATGGTTTTGTCTCTTAAACGTGCTTTCTGTTAGAGGTTCATTAAAGCAAGCCATTAGAATGCCCCTTCTGTACAGAAAAGTGACTTCTGATGGCACAGAAATACCTGTAAACTCAGCCAGGGTTCCCCCATTACAGGTGAATTTCCATGCTTTTATCCCAAGTGGAAAAGACCCATTTAGGAGACTGATTTTGAGAAAACCACTAGACTTTTTCCTCAAATAAAAAGTGAGCATTTCTCAGAGGAGTCTTCTCTTCAGAAGTATGAGTGGTCCAAATAGCTGGTCTAGGCTTTCCAAGGAAAAAAAGAAAAGAAATTTTTGGCCAACTACATCTCCACGGTCAAAATGATGAAAAAAACCTCCCTGAGTATGGCTTGATCATTAGTTAATGTTTTGGAGCAAATATTTCTCTTCAGAAGGACCGTAAAAGCGCTGACAGCCCTTTATTCCCTGTGTTGTTTCCTCTGAAGCTTTAAGTCCTCTCTTTAACTACAAAGTTTTCTCAGAGATCTCAGAGTTCACTTATCTATGACCACACTTTCCCTAGCTTTTCTAAGCAGATAATTTCTTCATTCATATCCCCTAAGTCCTGACCAGCGTTGTCTAGAAGACTAACAAGTTGAGGCTTTTAAATTAAATTACAAAATTAATATCACTATTAAAATGTCAGATTTGACGAACCATTTATTTGACAGCAAAGCACAAAACATGCCCAAAACTCTTGGGAAAAGGTCTTTGTACACAAGAACTCTCAAGTATAACCATGAAGACCCCTATAAATCCAATTCTGCTTTATGCATTACACTTAGTGGTTAAAGGAAGTTTTCACAACATTCATTTGCTGTTACTTTAAGGTCCTTTTCTGTGTTCAGAGAGAGGCAAAGGAATTTTGTTGTAAACAGAACAAAACCCACATCTAACTCAAACTAAGGACTAAATAAAAACAACTTGATGCCAAACAATGAAATTCAATATGGTTTTCAGAGCAATCTACGTGATTTACACACACTACCCTTAATTTAAAAACACACTGAATTATTTCCAGTGCAAAAATGTGTCTAGACAGCTTTGAAAATCTCTGTGTTTAGTGTAATATGAAAATCACTACTGAACCATTTTGTTAGGTGCTGCATAAAGGAATTTACTGTTGAGAATTATAATACAGAGTAAAAGCTAAATCAAATGGCAAAGGCAGCCTTACTATGGATCCATTAACCTCCATTTCCAATGTAAGGCTTGTATTATTTCTACAGGACACACAGAAGATATGGCACTGACTGTGTATAACTCAGAACATTTATTGACACACAGGGTAAATTCTAGTCACAAGTAAAAGAAATTAATAATACAGCAACCACTGATCTCAATTCATACTGGCATAAAGTTGACTTTTTTGTCATCCTTGGGTTTGTTAAGTAGGGATCGAAATGCGTCCAAGAGATGCTGCATACATAGGTGGGTTTTTGTAAGGTATTTCTATTATTTTAAATTCATTCAGTCTGACCTCGTAACATATTAAACATGTCCTGTTGGCCCTAAACCTTCTTTTGTCCTACAAAAATTGTTAAGGATTGAAGGTATTCAACATCCAGCCAAAACCCAGCTATTATCTTTCAGCATTGGACACAATTTCATGGATTGTGTGATGAAAGTATTTCCCAGGTGTACATAATATGCTGTTAATAACTGAGAGACGGTGATGACAACCGCATCTATGCTGAGCATATTTTCATTTCAACTGGTGGTTAAAATTTATGCATTTCCACAAAGACCCACGAATGCCAGCTCATAACAAAAATATTTGGAATAACAGACCAACTTTATTAAATTGTGGGCCTGATCCTAATTTTGCAGTGTGTTGGATTTCACTAAACTTGACAGCAAAGTAACTGCCAATAAAGACTGCTGTATCAGAGTGCCCCAAGACAAAACCTTTGGTGGATAACATGCACATACAGCTAAATCAAGTGCTCCATAACAAGCCATCCAAGCTGAACCAGGTGTCACAGAGAAAGAAACAAATCTAAGGATTAAAATAGCGTCAAAAGTAAGTCCTTTCTTGTATCGTTCGTGTTAGTAAGAAAATGCATTACTGTTGCATGGGTGGAAACAAAACCATCCACTTTCTTCAAGTAATTTAAGTCACTTAGAACTGGTATCTACAACATACTTAAAATACATAGAGCTTAAATCTGTAGTCTCTACGAAAATATTCCTTCTCATGCATTGACAGCTCTAGAGATTCAATGAACAAGTGGTTACAAGGGAAAGATATGCAGAACTTGATCTGCTTCTCTAATACAGAAATCTTTCAGACAGTACTGATGACATCCTTAAGCATATTTTCTGTGGGATATGATCTTAACAATAGCCTTAAATCTCAGATAAACTTGCCTCTAGAGAAAGCAGGAAGGAAACAGAAAACCCCAAACTGAAAGTCCCTCCGACAACAAGTTACCCAATATATGATGTTTATTATTGTGAAGGGCAAACATGCCAAGAGATGTGCAGATAAATCTTTTCCAGAAAATTCTAAGCATAAAATTGATATATTAAAATAATCATGTCTAAACAAGCCTTTTCTCATGGCTACCGTTAAGGAAAGAGTGATTATGTCCTTCAACAGTATTTAACAACTTGGAACCATATTTGTTACCCTAAAAAGCAACAAAATATGGGTTATAAAGGAAAAATGGCAGGAAGTTAGGGTAAGGCAAGAACTACACTTTGCTTTCCGTAATAAGAAAGCTTGTGCTGTAACCCTTATATAACACAAAACTGAGAAGATATATATGTATCACTCATGTTATATAACACAGAAGTGAGGACTTCAGTAAGGTAGAAGAAAGAGTCCAGTTTTCCTGCTAATCACTATGTTTTATAGAAGATGAGAATCAGAGTGGGGACAACTAATACTTGAATAAGTTGTAAATATGTATTTAAAATATTCCACCAAAAAACCTGTCCCTCTAAAGCACAGAAGACTTTGCTTATTACTTCTGTGTCTGACACTTCAGTATCACTAGAAGAAAGAGACAGTGAACTTATTTAGTAGTTACCATCAGAAATGGCTATGCAGAAAGAGCAAAAAATTGTAAATGACACCACTCCATTCCTCCATGCAGAGGAGCGTGAGAGCAGAGCCACACTGTTAAGAGCAGGAACCATGCACACTGCCACCAACTGAAGTCACCCTAGAGGGCTTGGCTGTGTGTGCTGTTTGGAAGTGCAAGTAACAGCTTGCCTACATGGGCAACCTATTACAAACTAAAGTAGGGTGCACTCTGCATGCATCGAATTGTTTCCCCACCGATTTACTCCAGAACAGGTCTCAGTAAGGTTTAGCTCAGCCCACCATTACAGCAGGCTTACAATAGGAATTTCCTGGGTGCCCTTGTGGGCAGCTAGTAGGGAAAAACTATTCCATAGAAGGAGGTTGAAACTAGACACAAGACCCCATCTACTCTAATTTGCAGTCTCCAGGGAAAGGATTGAAGAAGCTGTCTGCCTTTCCTACACACAATGTATCTGCTGCTAAATGCAAGAGTCCCCTTCAGCTCCAGACTGCCCTGCTTCACTCTTTTGTCTTGCTTCTTGGCTGTGCACTCCAAAGCTTGTTCAAACTTCTTTATACACCTTTATGATTGCATAAGGAGAAAAGCTTTATGGGTTTTTCTCCCTAGTTTTGAAGGAAATAGTTGCTGATCTTTGTCCATCTGCTCACAGACGTTTGTAGGCAGACAACAGGAATGGTGTAGAAAAGCCAGAGTGAGAGGAACCACAGGAATGCCCACCATGGTCTTTCAGGGTCACTCTTAATGCAAGTGATTACAATCAATCTGTTTTACTGCTTCTTCCCCGCTTCCGTCACTGACTGTCTTCAAATTGCAGGAATACCTAGAAAACACAGAGAGAAGACCCAGATTAGCATTGCTTAGGTCTGTAAATCTCCAAAACTACAAAAATCTAATTTTCTTGTTACATTCTTCTTGTTACAGGAGGCTGCAAAACTAGAAAAACATTGAGAAATAAGTAATCAAAATTCAATAGCAGACACCAGCAATTTATTGCAGCTGCTGATCTCACTCACAAACGCATCCAGTAACTGCTTATCACAGCAAGTTGTTAATACATTACAATAAATTGTGAATTAATTCATTCTTTTAATTAGAGCTTATTTATGATCAGTATCGGAGCTAGTGGTTGGTTAAAAAAGGAAGAAAATGAGGTAAGACAGAAATACCAGGTTATTTGGAGAGAGAGAACATGTCACAGGAACCATGAGAAATTACTAGGATAACGTTAAGTGCATGCTTGTATATTAATATTTGGTTTCATGCTTTCAGATAATACTTCTGGCTCCTTTTCTTTAAAATAATTTCATCTAACTTGCAGAGGCTTTTTTATTAAACACATTCATGGGCTGTTTCACACAGGCTTTTCTCTATTTATTAATACAAAAGAAACCCTGCATTTGATTTGTCATCAGAACTGCGTTACAGTTAAATAATGCTCATGATGGATCAGTGTACCTCTAGCTGTCCCTGAACACCTACTAAAGAAAGAGTGGCAAATAAAGCTACAATACTTCTCCAAATAAAAACCTCACTACTTCAGTTCTGCTTATCTAAGAGTAATCTGAGACTTGGCATAGGCTCCTTTCACCTGTATTTAAATTAAAGCAGGTCAGTGGCAACAAATACATAGGATGCAGTCAGATTCCAGTGTTTTCTAGAAGGTTCACACAGATTTACTCCAACTAGAATAAAACACGAGCATCTTAACCAAGGGTCCTTTAGTTCCTAAAGGTATGACACGTTGTGGAAGGATCAAGCCACCAGATGCCCCCTATCTTCCAAGATGTATAAATAAAAACAATTAATAAAGCAAAATGGTATGTTCACTGTAATTATCTTGCAATTATATACAGCATATTCCAATGATCTCTCCAAACAATCTGTGAAGTCCAGCTACTCCATTCTAATAGCTACTATGAAATGAAGCTAAACCAAAATATCTTCTAGCTTACAAAACGTGCCTAAGTGTCTGCAACATACTCATATTTGAGATAGATCTTGACTAGTATTGAATTAGTTACTTTCTTGTATTCTCTGAGTGTCACCCACCTTTGTGTCAGACCTGGGCCACTATTTGAAACTGGCTGCTGTTTATGCACCAGACCTTCATCCAGCATGTGCCTTTCCTTGTAAGTGAACTCCACAGTAAACGTGGAGTTTTTTGTTTCTTCCATACTGCAGTTGAGAATCCAAAGCTGTGTAATGACAACACAGAATACAGACAAAAGGATGTCCAGAAAGAGTATTTCAGAATAAAGTGACACCTCGATCAGTTGAAACTGATCTCAGATTTCATAAGGACTATTGATTAAGAAAGTGGATACACTTTACCTAAGTACCAGTGACGCAGGGGCAATCCCGCTATGTCAAGCAGTTCTGCTCTCCTTACAACACTTTAAAAACAAAACAATTCAAAGAATAAGAGGTGCATATGTGGCACACTAATAATTATTTCTACCACCAAACTTGGGAGTGGTTACAATCCTACAGATGTAATCTCTCCATTCAGTGATACAAGTTCTATGAATGTTTATTTTGGCACTCATCTGTAGAAGCCACATTGATAATGAAAAATCGAATTACTTGCTCCCACAGTGGGTGTGGACATCGTGAGATAAGTAGATGCGTGTTAAAAGAGATTGCAAAATACTATTGTCTGTCTTTTAGAGTCATGTTGAAGACTGTGAGAAAGTGGTAGAAATTTTGATCAATTTCATTGTAAAATTTAAATCTGGTAGGTTTCATTATGATTGAAATTCCTCTTGACAGATGTTACCACAACAGAAAAGTAGCCACTTTCAGAAAGTTATAAATACAGCATTTTCAGGAGCACTCAGGTAGTTTGTGGCTATTGTATGTAAAATTATACAGCAGCCTGTCACAGAAAGCAAGCTAACCAGTCAGCTCAATAGTAAAATTGGTTATTGAGATTAGGCGCTAACTCAGGTTTCAGAAGCCATATTATTCCATTTACCATTGTTATGTCCAGCTAATTGATTCCATCTCTCAGAGTAACTGTCAGAAGTGCTGTGCCCCATGGAGCTAGCTCTATGCCTGACAGGTTCTGAAACTTGCTCATTCAGTGCCACATCTGAGCATGAGCATCTTCGGGACTCATTTTAATGCACTGTTTCAGCATCTCCCCAGTCTCCGAAGGAAGCCAAGAACAGTTGCGCTGGATGGGGTTTGTGCATCCGCGTCCCTTAAAATGTTTGCATACCAGCGGCAGTAGTAGCATGAAACTCAGCAGACTGCAAATCCTGCTCTCCAACAGCTGAGTAAATATTCATGCAGTAGCCTGCACCGTGCTCACTCCATGCTGCAACAGTGACTATGCCAGCAGCGTCCAGTTAGGAAGCTTAACTCAGGTGTGCCCGCAGGAGCTGCAGCAATCGCAGTGCAAACACACCCACCAGCCCTTCTAAAAATTCCACTTTCACCGAACTAATTGACAAGCATCATCTGAAGCAAAACGAATTGCATGCTTCAGCATATGACAACTTTATTATAAGATAGGCAGCTCTTTTAAGGATGCTGGTTGCAGCTGCTTTCTGTATGCATATGCACACTATGTTCAGGCTCTGCCTTTTTCTTCTAGACTTTTAAAAAACAGAGACAGAGTTTATTAAGGCAATATCCTTGAAAATGCTATTGACAGTTTTCCAAACATCTGCTTCCTTTAAGACTTTACAGAATAACCTAAACAGATACGGCACCCATATTGCCTTATAAATGGAGCCCTCCTTTCCCAACAAAGTTATAGCACTGAAGTCAAAAAACCTTCCTTCACATATAATGGCAAAACATCCCCACTATAATAAAAAATCCCAACTTATTCTGGTCATTCTTATTATCTTATTCTAAAGTTTTCTTAAAGGCTCTAATCTGGATGCATATAGCTAGCTACGTGTATGTGTGTAGTCCAATTGAATTAAGTGTGTGCTTAGACAATGCAATTTTGAAATACAGGATCCATAAAAAGAACCCTAGAATAACATGAATAGACACTGCAGCACTAGTTCTGTTCTTGACCATCAAGACACAGGATATTATTAAGACATCAAATTAAAAAAAAATAAATCAGTTTACATGAACTAGATCCTTTCCTGTCTACCTCTATCATTAAAATATATCATAGTCATACTGTCTAATCTCATGCCATCCTATAATTCAAAACCCTTTCTACACCAGACAACTCTGTTCCTTAATGTGTAAGGTTATGAAGAGACTCTGGGCTGATTTTCTGTACCTTTTTGCATTATAGTCTCTCATTTAAAGTTCCATATTAGAATTTAAATGTATAACTGAACCGCTGTAGAGTAATAAACTCCACAGCCTTTGGCAAAATCCTAACTATCTGAAGAGACAGAATAAATGCATAGAAATAAATATATCAGAACTAGTAAAGGTCTGCTGTCCCAGATACCAAAGAAAGATTTTAGGACAAGAACCACAAACATATACAGAGGGAAAACGAAGAAGGGGGAAATAATCTGTTTTCTATTTCAAGAAAATAAATGAAAAAAGCTGAATTTGCTTTCTAATGTCTTGCTTTTTTAAGTGTCATACTTTTGATACTGTAGTCCTATTGAAGTTACTAAAGATTAGAGAGTGAAAACAAGAAGATTAAATAACCTCCTGACTCAGTGCCTTTGTAGGGCTTTCAGAAAGTACCTCCTCGTGTGGATGCCAGTTTTTTGACTCTCCAAGCACCAACAGGGTCTCATCCAATGTTTTTTCTGTTACACACACCAAATTTTAATAAATATGCTATGAGGAAGTCTATGAGTAAGCACAAGCAACTAACAAAGCTGATCCAATGTCACCACGGCTTAAGTCTGTGAAGTTACTGCAAGGGTAAATATGGCTGATTCTGGTGGCTCATGCTGCCACATCTGCACAACAAACTGCTAAGTGAGCTACCTCAGCCTCTGTAAGAAGTCTCAGGTTTGCCTGCACAGACCTTAAGCTGTTTTCAGCCATGGCATTCTCCCTTTTCTGTACAAACACAGAATGGCAGGGATGCTTGGAGACATCTGTTATGACACCCTGCTCAAAGCATGGCCACCTGACATCAGGTCGTTCATGGCCAGGAGGCATGAACAAATCCAAGAAACTCCCCAGCACCAATAATAAAATTTGAAACTCCCCCAATGCCAATCGTCCAAATTAAAACCCAGTCTATGAGACCTGAATTTTCATTTCAGTCAGCAGCACTCCTAAGTTTTTATTTAGCTCTGACTTAACTCAGTACCCTTATTAAAAATATATGAGATAAAGTAGGAACCAATCACTTATAAATTCACAGCTATGAGAAGAAAACTGCAAAGGGTGTAGAGAAAAGAAAGGGAAATTCTAGCTCAAGCATGCAATCCTAACTGCCCTGTCTTGTCTTTTCTTTTACTACTGCTTGGCTACAATAATAATACAACAGGCCAAGAGTACTCTAAATGAGATGAGACAATCTGAGCTCTCAAACACCAACACCCTGGTGAGAAAGTAAAAGGATTATTCTAAAGCAGTGCAAATGAGGTAAAGTGATCTGACACACTATCTGCCCACAGAAAGAGATTCTGCTGTATTTTGAAGTGTGAGCATTTTATTTCTTGTAGCAAGAGCTTTGCCTCCATGATCCTTTGCAATGCTGCCAAATCAAACAACAAAAATGATATATATACTTAATACACATTTTATGTATGTTTTACATATGGCCTTATATAATTTACGGATATATGGAGACGCTGGTGAAAATAACCCTGTTCATTCATGGACAACAAATTTTGACACTGACAAAAAGGATCTGGTTTAGCTGTCACCGTGCAGGACTCTCAGACTATTTTTCTTTTATTCATTCTTACAGGCAAGCCTGTCAATAGTTTGAAGTGAATATCATTTTCTCAACCAAACAAGTTCCTTATCCTTTTCCTGTTTCTTTATTCAGTTCTCAGAATACTCAAGAAAATAAGTTGTTTCAAAATAAAAAAATATTATTCCTGTTTTCAAAAAGTATCCAGGAAAATCTAGTGCAAACATACAGAAAGTTTTCTCCCTTTTATTTCTGTCTCATAGAGTCTGCCCAAGAACTGATGTCTAGGGACTGAACAGTTCATTATTGACAATAGACCTGAGACCTCTCAGACCTGCTGTGTTTTCTTCATCTAGGGCCAAGAGAAGATGCCTCAGCTATTTGGAAATGAATCAATCCTATCAACAGTAATAAAAAAATCTTGGGGGAAAAGGGGAGCTTAACATTAATTGAAATGATGATTGACTAGTAAATGGTCAGAAATTGCTTCCAGAAAGCCTAATTCATATTCAGTTAAATTCAAATGGTGCTTTTGTACTGGCTTCAAACGATGATAACAGAGTACAGTAAAATACCCTTCTCCTAATCCTCTCCCCAGTGCCTAGAGGTATTGTGTATTGAAGACTCTTTCTAACTATTTTTAGCTGATTTGCCTCTTACAGGGTGTTGTTCTCCAAAAAGTGTGTTTTAACTATTCCTCAGATGCATCTGGTTAGAAACATTATATATTCTCAACGTGTTTTATCAGACACAATACCTGTATTAAACAGATAGCTACAATTTAGACTGAGCTTTCAAAAAGAGCCTTATAAATTGAATGTGCAGATGTATAATAAATTTATAAGATACATAACAAATTTAGCACATTTCCACTGCATACAAAATAAGGATTTTGTTTATTATAGTAGCTGATGTTAAATCATCCCTCTCCATATGAATTTAGTTCAGTCATAGAAAGTAAATAGCAACTTCTAAATGTATTTTCATTGAATGCCTGTAGTTTGCGTGACCTTTCCATGAGGCAGTAAAACACCTCTGCTTCACTGGGAATGGCTAATACCTGACTAGAAAGAGAAAATCCTCGTCAAAAGACGAGAGTTAACTCTATGTATTAAAGCAAGGGTTCCAAGGAAACAGATCTAAGCATGAAAACAATTAGGTAGGAGTATGCAAGATACGCTAAAAGTTTAGGGATGAAAAAATTACCACTCCAATCTACCAGAGACAGCTAGAGAAGGAAAATTAACTTACGCTTGATTAGCTTTCATGCTTTTAATTTGAATCACACATCCTTTTCACCTCAGACTGAAAAAGAAGAGCTCTAGAAGCACACAACAGTTATTCAAACATGCAGAAAGGCAACAAAAACTCCCCTCCAATGCTGCAAAGTATCTTGCATGCTTCGGTGCAACCCACAAAACACAGAGGTAAATGCAGCCCTGGGTGTTACTTCTCACAGATGTCCCCTCTCATTGCTGCTTTGAGGACAGAGTTAAGAGGGAAGGGATAAACACTACCAGCTGTACAAACCCTGGGGATCCCCAGAAAGAAGCACCTCTGCATCCACAGGCAACCCTTTGCCAGATCCAATAGCCATGCCATCATTTTTCTCCCTTCTTTCCACAAAACATGTGGATCCCATATAAGACAAGCTGCCATTGCATAGCTCCACCATCCCAGCGGATCCGTAGCAGCTGTGGTGTAAAGCCTGGCTCTCTTTATTCCTTTCTGACCTTGCTGCTTCCTGTAACACCATCTGCATAAAGCCCCCAAGGGGAGTCAGCCATGAGATGCAAAGAAAGACCAACAGCTTTTAGCCTGTCAGACATTCACTGCATAGGTCTGGAGGGAAAAGGGAGACCAAAAAAAGTGTGAATACTCTGCTCAGACCTTTAAAATCAGACAAAGCCTAACATAAGTAGAAACAGTAATTCTGCTCTGTAACTGATTTGGTTGAAGAAACAGGAGAATCTTGCATGATATCCTTCTAGGAAGTTTCTTCCTGATTAAACTTGAACAAGACTTCCCAAATCAGTGGTGCTGACAGGCTGATGAAGCCCATGCAGTTAAACCAAGTGATTTGGCTCAAAATCTAGCATTGTTGTTTTTGCTTAAATCAGAGGAATTCTATAGATGTCTCCCGCGTTACAGTTTGCCTGACACCAGTAGGGGTCTCCTAAAATTGCATCTATGTGTGTAACCCACACAACAATATTGCTCAAGTAAGCGATGTCTTTTCTAAACCTCAGTTTCACTTCCATACAATATCAAAAATCACTGACCTATCAGTATTATTCAGTCATCATTCTTGTCCTGTTGCTTGTCTTCAGTGGTCATCAAGTTCACAGCAGCTGTGAAAATCATACTATTCACAGCAGGGTCAAACATGACTCACCCTACCCCAAAACTTCTGTCCCTTAAGAGAGCAAAACTGGCATCTCTGTTTTAATGCAGAAAATAGAAAAGACATTTTTATGACACTGTTACATCCTCACCCGAATTAACTATGTTCTCTGGTCCTAAGCTTCCTCATCAGTGAAATGAGGCCATAATACCTACCTACTTAATGACACTTATCAAGCATTTTGTGAGTGCAAAGTACTAAGGCCAGTCAGTAACACAGGTGAAAGAGAAGTGCTGTTGCTTCTGATTCCTACTTGAACACTATGGGCACTGGAACTTACAGACACTTAATTTTCCAAAATTGCAGAAAACTGGTATTGGATTTTTACAAAGACCTGGATAATGAAAACTTACATAGACAGAGCTGTTTGATTATCAGTCCAGTACTTCAATTCAATAATTATTCATGTCAAGCCCGTATGGACAGATATTTACAAACATATACATGCAGATATACTGTATCTTTCTTTCGTGATATACCGTGCTGTAACTTTCGTATCTATTCTACATGAAACATACCAAGAATTTATCAAACTATGGTCTGAAAAAATGAGCAAGCACAGAGCTGGGGCTCTTCTAATGAAGTAAGCCTGTGGAAACAGTAACCCACAGGTTCCTCACTGAAGTGTGTGAGGAAGCTAATACATATTGTAGTCTTGCTTTGTGGGAGAATTTCCTTTTTTAGCCGTCAGCCTCATACATACTGTTATTGCATTTGACACATCTGCAGTCTCTCATAATGCTTCTGCAGGGGTATGCTGGAATATGTATTTATGAGGGTTTAAAACTCTTAGTGAAGAACTAACTGGTAGCTATGAAGGAGAAATACCTGCCACTATTAATATGAATAATAGCACAGCTTGTTTTGACCTCACTGAAGTCCTTCACCTTTTAATGTAAAGCAGGGTAAAAACAATGAATGCTAAACACTGCAAACCTTAGAAGAGGCAAAACACTTAACAGAGGGCATTAATCAGTATGCGTATTACCAGAGTAATATCTGCAGGTTTTCATCTTGACTTGAGATGACACAGGGTCTCCAGCTCCCATCTAAACACAGAAGCAGGGGTGAAAAGACCAGACAAGTGGCCAGCCTACCCGTTGTCCTTGTGTCCTGCTCCCCGATATGGCCAATACTGCCATTCCTCCCACAAAGCCCAACTGGAAAACGGCTATTTTTTGACCTCACAGAGGTCAAAAGTGTCAAATCAGGTGCTTCTCTCCTCATTTGGGTCAGCCAGCAGTGCCTGCCAGCTACGTTAGAGACAGAATTGCTACCCACTAAGAAAAAGCGTGGCCCTCTTTGGCCATCTCTACAGAGGCAGCGCTGGCAGCTGTTCCATCCAGTGGTGTGCTCATACTGGGGAAAGCAAAAATACCTGTTCAGGGCTGCTTAGTACCCATGTGAGGGACCAGACAGGTCCATATAAGCCGTAGCCTGGGCTGCAATCTGTCCTCTATTTCAAGCAAGCACTCATTCTAAGCAAACACAGCATTCATCAGTGCTTCCGCACAGACCCTAAATTCCAGAATCCACAGGTTGTTATTTAAGTTTGGAGAGATTTTCTGAGGAATTTTTTTCCTACATGAAGGAAATATTTTAATTTTAGCAACTTCTGTTCTTTTATTCATATGGCTTTCTCATTCCTGAGATATTTTAGAGTACCAGGAATTTTCTCTATTTCAAGTATCCACTAAAAAAGGAAAAGCTTCACTGTATTTCTTCTGCCATGCAAAATTTAGTAGTCTGACTGTTAACGGTGCTTAGCTCTTGACAAGAGAACTGCCTTATACACATTTAAAGAGGAGGATAAAAGCAGCAGCAAACTGTGTTTTGTACGTTCAGTGTGAAGCTGTTCAGTCACATTTTGTATTAATAAGCAGAATTTACTTTGAGCTTGGAGAGAACAGTGGAAGTTCTGTTCCACTGTAAACCTACGTGAAATGCTGTGTGCAATGTAATGAATTGCTTGCATATTAAAGAGACACTGTGGAAAATTGGTTCAATTAGCTGTTCCTCAGGTAAAAGGCTCTTCAGTTTTATTGAAATACAACCTTTAAGAAATCATTTGCCATTCTGCAGGCTGGCAGCACATTCATTTCAAGTTTTCACACTGTTACCACGGTAAGTAGCCGGCTGGAACATTGGTCATTGAGAGATAGCTCGTATGTGCTATTCATGCCTTTATCTTATAGGTAAATTAATTGATTTCAGAAAGAATGTCTCTTTTACCCAGAAACTAAGGACAAAAGAGTATCAAAGAGCCACAGCCAAACAAATATTTTACCAATACAGACCATATGGTGCTGAGTAGTTCTTTCATGCTCTCTGCATCTCTGCATGCATCTTCCAGATTTCCTGATGAAGGTCAGGAGCTTGAAAGTTAACTCACTTTCACGTGAACTCTCTTCTCCTTTTTGGCATGTCTGCAGCCTCAGTGGTCTGTCTGAAGGAGCGAAGAAGGGAGGCGGGTTGGGACAAAGGAACAGGGCAGGTAAGCTAGCAGACAGGATGCTTCATGCTGTTTCTTATTACTCAAAAAGACCTACTATTGCCTCAAATTGACTAGCATTTCCACAGAACTCAGGGTTTCTGGTATAGATTTGAGACTCTCTGCATCTTATTAACGTCCTGTCTATACTATGCTTTTTATCACTTACTGCTCTTCCCAATAAATAGAAAAAAGTGCGATCTAAGAAAAAAAGTTAATTTCCATAAACCAACAATTCTAAACATAATCTCCTACACCTTTTTGCTAGCCCAAGGCTTTCAAAATTCCTAAGTCAGTTTTCTTTTCCCCCTCCAAATCATGGGGTTAGGTTAAAAGAGCTCATACAAGATTAAACGAACACTGTCTTTTCATTCTGAATAAAAATTCTCAGTAATTTTTAGTTCCCAGACATTAGTACTTCAAAAGTCCTTTAATATAGAAGCACAGTTGGCTAGAAAAATGGTAGAATTTTCAGGTCAAAAGAAGAAAGATGGTCTTAAAAAACCTGATTTAAATCTCTAAACCGATAGGAATTTTGATTCTCTGATAAAACTACTCAAATGTTCCAGACAAACAGATAATTTTAAAGAAAAAATATCATTTAATCACAAACTGAATTTTCTATCAAATATTAAGAGGAAGTCAGCCCTGACCAGAGGGGATAAAACTGGGAGAGACAGCAGTTTCATGGAGCTGCTAAACTTTTTATAAGCTTTCTGTACCATTCTGGGCTGTCTTGTTTCTTTCAAGGGACTGTATCAAATAAAGTCAGAGTAAAAGTTCACTTTGTGCAATATGTTGGTAAAATAACTATTTACAAACTGTGAAAAAAGCGAAATTTTCCCACCTGCTCTATGTTTGCCTTGTGCATGGGACAATAGCTAGAATTTATTAATTCTGAGTGAGATCCTTACCTGTACTCTTACATTGTAATGTTGATGGGAAGGGCCAGAACTGTGAAAAATTCCTAGTTTTGCCTGAGAAGACAAGATAGATATGGCTGACCATGTGAGTGGCTTCCCCCAGACCATCTCAGATGTTGATGTAGAGGAGATGGCATGCTGCAGAGAACCCTGACGACCAAGTGTAAGAGCTGTATTTTACGATACCAACCCCTTTGCTGACCTCACTGCCCAGAAGTTTCCAATTCTGCCAGGGAACTTTTCTGTTCTTGAAGGACATCATCATACAGGGAATGCAGCTGTCAGCTGAGCTGTCCCCCTCTCCCAGACTGTTCTGCTTTGTTTCTGACAAGTGAGGACAGAATCTTCTTTTTGGAGTTCCTTGCCCAGCTGCACTTGTTACACTACTTCAGCCAGTTCATCGAGCCCTGTTTCCTACGTGCAAAACACAGGTAACGGGTGACATTTCAAAGAACTGTTTGCTTCAATGGTTATGTCCTTGAGTAAAAACAGTTATATGGGTGTGAAAAAGTCGCATTAATACACCCCCAACCTGGAGACTGGAAATTAAATTTTAGAGCTTTAACATTCAACAGAAACAGGGAGAAGGAACTATGTGCAGTATTTCAAGCCATGCAATGCATACCAAGATAAAAGTTTCTGTCAGTGGATTTGTAGGTCCTTCTAAAAATAAAGTGCTTTGGAGAATTATGGTTTTAAACATTAGGTGGACATACATGGCATTCAGTTTATTGACCTTTGTTGAAATCAAATGCAGGTTTTCAGCATAAAAATACAATTATTCTTTTAGTATATTCCTTTTGTTCTTTCTCATTTCATCTACAATTTTAAGTAGTCTGAAAGCTTTCAGGTTTTGCCAGATGGGGAGAAAGACATACAGAACTGAACATAGTTTTACTTTGGGGTTTCATTTAAGATACATCTTTAAAACATTTGAAAGGTGAGAAAGCTGTGCTGTCATGAGCTTATGGAACAAGTCCAGAATGAAAAAAAAAGCACTCCTCCTCAATGGAAGCGTCAGAATAACTATTTTTAAAAAAGTATTTAGCTTATGTGGCAAAAAAAAGTATTTAGCTTATGCCGCAAAACACTTTATGATCCCTAACACATCATCCTACCCTGTGAATCAACAAGCATGTATAGCTCCAATTTTACACAAGGTAAGGAATAATTTCAACTGCACCAGGCAGTATCACAGTATGCACGAACAATATACAGTGTTTTAACAAACAGCAGCAAAATTAAGGCACACGCTACTTTGTAAACCCATGGAATCTGTAGTCAGGTCCTGTTATATCCCAATTCACTAAGCATAAACAAAACCATGGGAAATTATAAGATCAAGTTGATAAACCCCATTTTTCAGCCTTGTGTGGCTGTTGTTGCTTTTCTTTTCTGAATAATCCTATTGATATCTAACAGGTATGACTACAATTTAATCATTAAAATAATTATGATGCCACTCCTGCTAGGGGCCTGACTCTGCAATAAGCCGAGCATACTCAACCACGTTTACAGAAACTAACTACTCTTACGGTCAGAAGACTGTTTGGCATCAGCAAGCACTGCAGAACAGTGCGCAGTAGTCAGAAGAGAGTTGGCAAGAAGATGATCTGGTTTGGTGGTCCCTTTTTCCAGCTGTTCTCTTCAGTTGTTCCTACTCTTAATTATTAAAAAAAAAATAAAAATTTTGCTGACAGACACCACAGTTGCAGCCCTACATCCACGACCAGGATACTTATAAAATACTCCTCTAATGCTACTTTTAAAGCAAGCAATCGCTGTGTGTCTCACAAAGTTGTATTAATCATGATTGGAAGCAGAGGAAGTCTACTCAATACATGTGAATATTGCCCACGTCATGGAAAACAACTGAGCAACAGCTTCCACAGCCAGAAATGTCAGCAGTAGTCTCAAACCAGACTGAACTGAGTTGTAATGCACTGACACAGGTAAAAAGGGATTTTGCATGTGCTGGGTGGTCTATCCAAGCCTTGCTTGGTCATGGAGTAAATTGGTAAAGAGCTGCTTGTGTAGCATACATTGCTTTCCCCCCTCACCAAGCAGCAGGTCATTAAAACTGGCATAAATTTACAATTGGTAAATCTACGGCCAGCTGTTTTGCAAGGCAAAAAGCAGGGAACTAATGGCTATCCTGAGTCAGCAAACTTTCTTCTGGAAGACCACTGAGGCATCTCTTACAGAGAGCATTAAGGAAAAGCAGTCCACATGTGGCATAACTGAAAATTCTCTCACCAAGGCACCTGAAGTTTTTATCTCATTAGTTGCTCTGTCAGTTTTGTGGGTTTACAATTGCCTTCTTTTAATTTCAAAAGAATGTTTCAAATTGCTGTGAGAATGCAGTACAAAAGAGCATGGCACTATGCAATTAACTGAGCAAGAAGGAAATATTGAAAATTACTATACACAAAGATTTGATAAGCGTACAAAACAGAACTTGAAGAAAGAAAAATATATTTGCTTAATCACTGCTTTATAATAGCATGTATTGGAAGTAAATGTAGTTAAATTTAGAAATTAGCATGATTTTTAATTTGCAGCATGCTTCTCTATGATGTATGCCTGTGTACTTATTGGAATAAAAGCTCAGAGTTGTCTATCTCATATGGAAGTGTTAATTAGAAGGTCACAATTTAAAATATTTTTTTTTAGCTCTTCTGTATGGCAGCTTCTAGCCCAAACTTTCCAACTCAGACTGCGAGTAAAACACCAACAGCGAGAAATCATGACGGTTCCCCTTCCATGAGTAACAAGATACAAAAACCACCTCTGGTCCACAGTTGTTCGCTACCTTTATTCTCAAGCAGCCCAAGAGATTACTTAGACAATCGTATCTAACCTTTTCTTTATTTTTAGTCTCGCATTTTGCTGCTTCTTTTCAGCCATAACAAGGAACTAGGTCCACGAATTTTTCTGCATTTCCCACCTGTACTGGCAGGTCTGATGAGCAATGTTTTTTCTACACGTACAAAAACTAAGACATTTGAGTTAAAAAAAAAATTAAAAAATTAAGATGTGGTTGCTTTTACTACTGTAAGAACTGTAGAAAGGCGCGGTGCTGCAATACTTTGTTGGTCGCTCTAACGTAAACTGAAAGCGGCAAAAGTAAAATAAACTGAAAGTGGCAAAAGCCGATGAACACTCAAACGTTGGGAAGCCTGCGTCTGAGACGAGTGTATTCGGAGTTGTACATACAGTTAACAGCATACCAGTAAACAAACCCAAAAGAGGGACGGAGCGCTGAAGGCGGGACACGGGGCAGACGAACGGGAGGCGGCCGAGAGGGCCCTCGGCCGCTGGGGCAGAGCCCCCGGCCCCGCGCCGGCCGGGCCGCCCGCCGCGCCCCCGCCCCTTCCCGCCTGACGGCGGCGCCCGCCCGCCCGCCCCAGTCGTCCGAGGCGTGTCTCCCCGCGGGCGCGGGCGGCCAGCGGGACCGGTGGCGGCCGCTCCTGCGGGGCGGCGGCAGGTGTGCGGCGGCGAGGACAGCCGCCCGCCGCGCCGCAGCCCGCCCAGCTCCGCAGGTACGGACCGGGCCGCGCTGAGGGGCCGGGGCGGGCGGCGCTGGTCGCGCGAGGCGGCCGTTGGGGTCTCCTCAGGGGGCCGGGAGCTGCGCGGAGCCCGCGGCCGCCGCCGGCGGGACCGGCCTCGCTTTCCGCGACCGGAGTCGAGCCGTGGCGGGGAGCCCTCCCGTCGGGCGGCCCTGCCGGCCCCCGTTTTGGTTTGGAGGACGAGGAGCGCGGCGTCCCCCGGAGGAGGACCGGCCTCGGCGGGCCGGCGACGACCGAGACCCGAGCGCCCCTTGTCAACACCTGCGGCCGGAGGCGACGCGCATCGAGGTTTCCCCCTGTCCCGCAGCCTTTTAGGCGGGGGCGGGAGCCGGCAGGAAGGTCGCTGGTTCGGTGACGGGCTTCTCCGGCGGGTTGGAGGTGCATGGGGAAGGACGCGGGTCTCCCCGGGCCCGGCGGCGGCGCTCGCCTCCCTCGCGCCGGGGTGGTTCCTCTCGTCGACGAAAAAGTACGAAAAAGTCACTTTCCCGATAAGCAGTGGTCGCGCTACCGTGAAGCGAGTGTCAGGTTAGCTGCAGTGTGCTTAAGGAGTGAACGGTAAGGATTAAAGAATAAATTTCTCTTAATGGGGAAAGGGATAAAGCCATAGCCAGACCCTGCCGTGGTTCTCAGGTGCGGTTTAAGGTAGATGCTTTCATAGGCCAACTGTCGCATTTTGTGGCTAGCTAAGTGCTGTGTTTCATTTTATGCTTACTTATGTTTAGCCCTGTGCAGATCTCTGAAGTCTCTCTTCCTATAGATACTCTCAAACATGCCGCTTTTTACTCGGACGAGGGCTTCTCCATCATATTTAACCGGATCCTTTCATTCTTACGACTTGGAGTTGATGCCGTAGTACAGTAAATTCCTGAAAGCTATTCTCTTACTAAGCAAAAACTTACAAACGGTACAAAATTTTGTGCTTCCATGCTGTTCTTTCTCTGTATATGCATTTCTTTTTTGCCTATGAGCTACTTTTGCAATATTTTTTTCAATGTGCTTTTTCTTGCAAGCCAGTAATTATTCTGTGCTTGTGCGTTTGAGACCTTTCTGATGCAGACTGCCACTGACATCTTCATCAGACGAGATCTCTATTTCAGAAAAACGGTGGCGGAAACTATGGACCTGCAGCCTGTAGTTTGCTGAAATCTGTGATTTTCATTTTTTCTGTTAAGAAGGAACCCCTGAAGGCTATTGCAGTGTAACCTCATGATCCAGCTTCCCTTTGGTAGCACATCAGTTTAAGTCTGCTTAGCTTAGTTTTTCAGAAAACTTCTTAAAATAAAACAGTAGCACTAAGACAGAATTAAGTGTTTGCCCTGTATGGGTACTCAGGGACAGGTTGTTTTAAGAGGGGATTTATTTACAGATTATTTCAAGATAGAACTTGTACTAGTGATGAATAAAATACCTTCTCAATACATTTCTAAAAAGAAATTATTTTTGTAACTTTTAACACTGAGGGAGCATCTGAGCCTATGTGCAGTAGGATTATGTATAAACAGGAGCAAAAAATCATACTTCTACACCACCAGACTAGCCAAAGTCTACTCTGAACAGGCATAATCTTTAATTCTTCAATATTTGACATCTTGACACCAAACCAGGTATCATCGTTGTGTGTAGCTATGGATTTTTTTAATGCTTCCTGCATCTGATCTGGGGAGAAGTAAAGACAAATTAGATAGGCAATTATAATTAGCCCGGTTTCTGATTGAATCCTCGATCTAAATAAAACTTTGCTTCATAGGGAATGAGTTTTACACCTTTAAAGTCAAGAGTGGATTTTCGCTATCGAGTGAAACAAAGTAAGTGGTGTTTTAAAGGCGTTAGTCTGCTCCTTGTAGGCAATAGCATAACAGTATGTAGAAACAGAGCAATCTTTAAGTGTCTTTGTAGCTGTAAAGGTTAGATACAACCTGAACGTTAAAAGGAATTTCATTAGCATGATTGATCACAGATTTTGGACTTCACGCAAGTAGTTGTGGCAGGGGTTTTGTGCTTTTTTTTAACTTTGAAAAGCAAACAGGCTGCTTTAAATATTTGCAGCAGGGAAGAGTTTCTAGCCTGGGAATAGAATCAGGATTTTTGCTTTAAGGTGGTGTGTGTCAGTGTACTGGGATGCTTGGCCCCACAGCAAAGAACAAGCCGGTGTTGTCCTGAGCTACAGGAAGCAGCGCTGTCCCTGCTCAGTTTTGAGCAGTCCCTTTTTTAATCTTTCTTTGTGTTTGACCAAAACTATTCCAAGAAATGAAGCAAGCTGCACTCTTTTTGGAGGCTTCTTACAACTCTAAAGTCTCATATACAGGAATGACATTTGTTCCAGTATGTACAATTTTATTTTTTTATTTCTTAGTGCCAGAGTATTGCATGAAGGAGCTGTGAATGGAAGGAGAAAGCATAGGGCTGGAAGAAATGAAAGAAGTTATGTAAAAAAAGAAATCCTTGTGTAAATCGTAATTGTTGTCTTAGTTAGGGGTTCTTGTGTTATTTCCATTTATCTCAGCAATCCATGGGGCTATCATTGTGTCTCCTCAGGAAACCACTAGTTAAGCAGTACTACTTATCCTTAAAAATCAATAGAGAGGACAGTCAAGTTCTGGCCAGAATAACAAGGCACTGCATCCCCTCCCATGATGTAAGAAGTAGCATGTCTGGAGGGTGGAAGAGTTACAGGATGGGCAGAATTAAGGAATCTAAGGAAAGTTTTATTCTTGGCAACTCAAAAGCCACAATAAAAGTACAGTTCAGTGAAGAATAATACTGTGGGTTTGGTTGTTTTTTGAGGGGGTTGAGGGAAGAAGACAAAGGAATTTGCCTTTAAAATATAGGTGAATTTAATGTTGAGCTGAGCTCAGAATAACTTTGGCTGTCTCTTCTGCATCTTGGTCTTCTGTCGCTTGTTAGTGATGCTGCACAGTTGGCAGATGAACAGATGCTGTGAGAACTTTCCATCAGAGGAAAGGTTAGTGGTAGGAGGAATGTCTTTATGGGAAGGAGCTATGAAAAGTTTGAGAATAGAGCAGATGAATAAGTTATTAAAGTTTGCCATTTGTTTTTAAGAGAGACTTGATGCTAAAAGATAGAACAGCGCTGTCCTACTGTACAGTCGGTAGATCTTCCTTCTCTGTATTTTGTCTTTTGCTGCCTGTTTTCAGTGTAAGTAGAAGTGTTGATACAAGTTTTAATATAATCTGTCAGATGCCATTCTCTTCTGAAAGAAATTACATCTCTCTGTTGTGACAAAAAAAAAAAAAAAGGATATTTATGACTTGCAAAGGCAAGAACTCCTGTTAAGAAATTCCAGCATTGGTGGCACAAGCAGACTCATTTTCTTCCTGCCTTGGATCCTCATAAGCCTGTATATGTGTCGGCAAGCTTGGCATTGCTACAAATTGATGTTTTTTCTCGTATTAGAGTCTCACCTTAATTTGGTGAAAGAATTATTCTCTACTGTTTTAATATCCCTCACCTGATTTATTTAATCAGGTACTGGATTTATTTAATTTTATCCATTGTGCACGAAAGACTATTTTTAAAATTTCTTCCTAAATATGTATTTAGTACAAGCATTGTGTGATTTCTGAGTGTCTCGTAACAAACGTAATTAAATTTCACAAGACCTGCAAATCTCGGGTAGACACTAGGGCAAATACGGTCAGATGCCTGCTAGTTCTGGGTGTCCTAGCTGCATTTGAAATCCTTTTAGTCACTTTCTGCAGCAAGGCAGAGAGCTTCTCCTCACACCTGTTGGTCTGTCTCTGTGTATTTCATCCCGGCTATTCAGAAAACAAAGTGCTAACAATTAGTAGGCATTTGCGAAAACTTTGAACAAAGTCAAGTCCCAGCTTTACATTGGAAATGTAGACTTGAGAAGGAATTCAGTTTGTCAAGAGGGCTTTCAATGTCTGTACAGCAATATCACTCTTCCTTTCTCCTGCCCTTATACTTAATTCACATATACCCTGCAACTTCTGCAACAAGCAGAGCAAAGTCTGTCTTTTCATGTACCATGCTTACTGATTTCCCAGAATTTGATCTTTTGAATGGACCGTACAAGGTAGAAACCTTCTGAAAAGAAATTATATGAGCATATAGCTAGGAACTATTGATAATACAAATGCAAATTTCTTTCTGAAAGTCAGTGAATTAAAAAACTAAGTTCATATTTGGCAGTAAATAATTCTCTGTTGAGATCTGATCTGGTAAAGTACTATGCACCAGTCATTTCCACAGACTTGTTTCTCAAAATGAGCCCTGACTTTCAGAGGAATTGAGCCAATACTTCATGTAGTAAAATACAAAAAGCAGTTGTTCTTGAAAATTTGTGAATACTATTTGTAAGGTAACCAGAACATGAAAATTACAGAGGGTAAAATACATAAGGTCAGATTTTTAAAAGGAGGGAGCAAATAAGCAGTGAACTATTACTCTCTGAATGCATTTTAAAGCTTCTTTGCACACGTCAACAAACATATATTGGCACTTAAAATTAGTAAAAAAGAAAAAAATCAAACCCATAAGACCAGAGTCTAATGTCAATATTTGTACTATTTTAAATAGACATAGCATTCATAGTTACTAGTAAGGTGCCTTTTTTTTATTGAGTGCATGACTGTAACACAAAACGGGTGTTTAGAAATCTGTTGATGGAGATCTTAGGACCACCAAATCCTGGTTTAATTTACTGGTAGAATTTAGAAAAGGAAAAAAGCTTTCTTCCTGTGGCTGTGTACTTGTATATAAACCACTTCAATACATCATAAAATTAATGAGAAAATTTCAGTTCATTGTAGGGTTTTTTTTAATAGAAAATCTGTGCCTAAAATGACTCTTGTAGGTTTCATTCTTTTATCTTAGAATTTAAAAATTCATATAATGGTAACTCCCTTAATTTCCAAAAAACTGAACAAGAAGTAAGTCAATATGTTTTCTATAGATTCACTCAAGTAGACCTTAAAAGGGAAGGTAGCTCCATATAAGCAATAAAACGCCATGGGATTATTTTCAAAAGCCAGTTAGAGGTTAACATTCTCTGGCAGTAGCTATGTAGACTTTCTCCATTGAGATACTGTTTCAGGCAAATCTTTCTGTTACTGGGTGCAACAAATAAAGCAATTCATTAACTGCACAGACTTTATGCTGAAACATTACTCTGGGAAAAATTAGTCATGCTTAGATATCTGAAAAACACTTGTTGAGCATAAAAATCTTGTCATGTTTGAAACAGGACAGGAAAAAAAAATAAATCTGTTTTCTTCCATTACCGTGTTGGTCTTGACATTACTTGCCTCTCAGAGACCAGTTCAGTGGGTCTTCTCCAGCAATGACTGCCCAAGGAATCCTCCAGCAGAAACGATAATCCCTCTGGAAATTCTTCTGTAGTGATGCCAGTGGCATCACAGATAGGATTCAGTGTATATATCCACCAGCCACACTACCTGTGTTCCCCAGAAACATACTGTTTAGAGGCTGCTGGGTTTAACCGGTTGTACAGAGGGATTGGTTCTTCAGCCTATTCTGCCTGAAGAAGAGTAATTCCTGTGTGCTATCCATACAATTTTTATTGGCTAATCATGGTAAACTTTTAATTTTCCCTATGGTTCTGCTTCAGAATCGCCAAGTTATTAAACTATAGCTATTTCCTTTAAAAACTCCATATTGAAGAAACAGGAAATACAAGAAAATGCACAATTCCCACAACAATTTGTGTGTCCCCAGCATATTGTCACTGATTCACCTAAACTTCTAATAACCAGTCCTATCTTTACTGGCAGTGTAAATAATGTAGGTCGTGGGATGAGTGGGGAGAAAGGCAGTGCTGCAGTAGACAGTGGACAGCATCCTATGCAGTGACCTGAAAAGGTCTGAGCCCAAAATTGAAGAACAAAACTCCCATGGATGGTCCTGGAGCAGGATTAAAGCATGCTTAAAAATCAGAAATCTGGATCAACCTCAGTTAATTTGCAAATTTCTTTCCAATAAAGATGTTCTTGACACAGTAGGGAGCTTCACTTAATCAGTGTTTCTTAGAGCCACTTAGGAACATGCTGCCCACAGCAAGCTATTTTAAGAACATTTTAAATTGCAATAACACATTTGCAAGACACCTGCCCCTGTTAAGAAGTTACCCAGGAATAGTAATTAACACCTTTCTTTAAAGTGCAACAGAGAATTTCAGATAGATAGGGTCAGAACACTAAAATAAACAGGCAAAGAACACAGAATAATTAATTTCATAACTAGGTTAATTTAAAAAAAAAAGTTTGTTGCAAAATCACTAATGAATAATGATGTGTTTTCAAATCTCTAACTCCTTATAAGACAGACAGATGTCTGCACCATCTTTGCATTCACTTGTAACAGGGTGCAGTTCTGGAAGTCCCAGTCTGTGAACTGGAAAAGGTGACAGCAATCATTTATATGGTGGATAATACAAACATACTTCATGAATGTTATGCCAAATATGAACCAATCATAATGCAAAGGTAACTTGATGCATATTGTATACCTCCCTGAGGACTACACTGCAGTAACTTTTCAGGCAGCTTCAGTGCTTTCCTGTGTTCAGGAATTACTTTCTGTTTCTACCCTGAGTGGAAGAAATGGGCTGAATAATTTGGATAACTGACAGCCTGTGAGCTGCAGAACAATTTATACCTGCTGTTGATGTACCTGATTTATATTTCCAGATTTAGTGGAAATAGATTAGATTTGTTAAACTGGGGAGGAACTGAAGGTCAATAATAAGGCAAGTCTTTTATAGATTTTCTTGTAAGTCCAAGTGAAACCCACAAGGTAGAAATAATAAAAGGCTTCAACATTCTTAAATCACTGTGTTCTGCTGCTTGGCTCTATATGTCTTTTGTTAGTTATCATAACGTATTGACGAGAGAGTGGTTTTGTTACATGTTTGATTTATTTTTCAAACCTAGCTGAGCCCTGAGTTCAGCAGTGGTATGTCATGGTGCAGTTAAGTACAATTTTACACACCAAAGCCATTGTTGAGTATCTTGCCACATACCATGGCCATTCAGTGTATGCATTCTACATCATCACGTATGAAGTGGGGATTTCCTTTTTAGGACAGCAATAGTATCAAAGTTGTTTGGATGAACAGGACAATGTGGGTAACACTTCCATATTGCTACAACACATTTGAATTTTTTCCATTGTGCCTTGAGAACTGCTTCTTCTTAGTCTATTTGAACAAATAAAGGAAGGCTGTTTCTTTGCCCATAGAGAATATAGAAGTATGTAGTTGGCTGGCATTTTCACAAAACAGCATTTACCCTTGTCACTCCACTTAAGAGTTTTGTCTGTCATTTATATCAAACTTTGTTCCAAGCTGAAAGGAAAGATTATTATCTTGTCAAGCAATGGGTAGAGAAGCTATCCATTAGATCCCCTTCACTGTGGAAGTATGTACTAGCAGTGTACAAGCTACTCCTGAAAAAAATCACACCCATTATTTTCATTATTAAAATACTATTAAAATGAGTCTTCCAGGGACAAAGCTAAATTTAACATGAGCTTATAGAATGCCCTGTTCCTATTTAAAGATTGTAGAATTTCCCATCATCACTGAACTCAGTTCTAGCAATTTACTTAAGATATGTTTTACGGCATCTGGCTACACATTAGCTAACTAACTTAATCAGTTCTCATTGGAGAAAGAGAAATATTCAGAGAATCTGAGCTACTTCATGTTCCTTTTTTTTTTTTTTTGTGACAACTTGTTATTTCCCATGACATACTAATGCCTCACAGAGTGTGCTGGAAGGATAGCATTTGTACAGGGAGTGGAATACTGTTATCTGATTCTGGTTTCATTCACATTCTGACTTCCAAATTTAAGTATTAGTCTGTCCCAGACTTCTAGCCAGTCAGCAGCAAAATCCAATTTACCCAGAAGACTGAACTGTAAGCTGCTAAATAATTTGAATGTCTGGAATTTTCACATCCAGTAAGGAGGAGAGATGCTCACCTAACACCGATTCGGAGTTCAGATATAAGATCGAGAAATCTAAGGACACTGTATTCCAAAATTCTTCCTACTGTATCAATTTTTTAATCTTAAAGACAGGTAAGAAGTTTAATATAATTGTGATGAACATATTTACCAGATTTACTGATGGCAGTTATCACTGTGTTTGATCTTAAAAAATTACTGATGTAATTTTTTAGGAAAATATTTTTATGCCTACTTTCCTGCTTAGTCATGTGACTGACTTTACTTATCTCCTATAAGTTTGTAGTTCAATGTTGGATAACAGGTATGATGACTTTCTAGTTAAACAAAATTAAATATCTGAAAGTGTAGTATTATTTTTAACTTTTAAAAACTGACATAATGAACGGACTTTATAGATAAGTGGAAAAGTTATTTGAGGAGCTGCATCCATCACCTGCAATGAAGTTTAAAACCCGCGGCTTTAGTCCAAGTATTTTTTAATGCAAGGGCTGACATTAAAATTACAGGGATTTCTTTTAGAAATAAGGACTACAAGAGTATTGGTGTGTCTGTAGCATTGGATATTTTGGCTAGTTATATGTGACACTATCCAGTTCTAGCTGCTTCCATTGAACTTGTTTATCTTTCCATCTAACTCAGAAGCAATGTGGTTTAAAGTTGTTCTTCATGTTGCAGACTTTACCATTGGAACATGCCAAGTGTATTGCTTAATTCAATTATTGATAAGATGTGTATTTTATTTATATCTGCATAAAATGAACGTGAGTGAAGTTGAACTGAAGTTACACTGTCTTTTAAACAAACTCACAGGTCAGAATTTTTTGAAAGTGAATTGTTAGAGTAAGACACCTGAGCAAGGGTCTGCTTACTCATTATGAGGTGAAGTCAGGGGTACTAGCCTGTCAAAGTTCAGTGCTGCATAGTTAAATGCTGAGACAAACCCATCCAACTCACACACCTCAGTTCCTTGGTTCTGGTGTCATCTTTAAGATTGCCAAGTCTCCCAGAGGCTTAGAATTCAGCAAAATCTGAGAAATCAGGCCTTCATGGGATGCTGCATTCTGGGGTCTTCAAATAATGTCTCATTTTGAAACTACATATTTCTCAGTATCCATAGAAAGACAGGTAACACAACATTTCTCAACAGATGTAATCTGAATTATGTGTATCTGTTATTCCCACAGCCACCTGCAAGAAGTTAGGTATTTTAAAGGACAAAAATGACAATTTAAAAAAAATTAGTTCAGCTCTTGAAATGTCCATTGCAAAGATCAAAGGAGCTCAGGCTAAATTTTTTAAAAATGAATTTAAAATTTTTTTTAGCTTGAGCTAAAAAATTATCAGAGGGATAGATATATTCATTTGTGGGGGAAGATGAGAATCAGTCTTAGCCAACTTCAACATGGAGATGTAAAGATCCACAAAATTTGCACAATCAAATTATTATTATTTTTATTTCACAGATGCAAAATCAAAACATACCTTAAAAAAAAAGCACATGTAGACCTAATAGGCTCAATTTAAAACCCACAGAAATTAAATTAATCTTTTCAGCAGGCTTTGTAATCTGGTGCGTCTTTTGAGACCATGCAGGAAAATGATATGGATTAAGCTCTGCAGTAATCTCATAGGTTTTGGGAGCAGTGGAGAGAAAATGAGAATTTTTTAATTTAGCCTGAAGAATAGCCATGGAAAACTTAGTATGGAAGAATCCTGCAACTGCAGAACTAATAATGTTTTATACTGCAATAAGTGAACAAATATCTCTATATGAATAATTTATAAAATTCTCTATGGCCAAATATTTGGTGTGAAGGAAGAGTATGTATGAATCTTTTTTAAAGAAATACAACAACACTCGTTTTTCCTCAATAAGTATTTTGGTCAGCTGTATGTTTTTCTATTTCCAGCTGCTCCTTTTTTATTGTTGATGCATTCCCAGCTGAAAACTTTTCATGCAAACTGTGATTGCAGAATCTGCTAGGAACTGGTTGCCTGCTCATTCCTTTCATCTTGCTTGTGCAGAATGTTTTCAGATTTTCAGAAATCTATCACATATTCTTCAGGAACCCAGTTCACTGGAGAGCTGCCACATCTTTGGCCTCGGTCTCCTTACCATTTGGAGCACCTCCTGATTGTTCACCAGTCCTGTAGGACTAAGAGTGTGTCTCCTCAGCAGTGTTGCCTGTGCATATGTTGGAGTGGTCTCCTGGAAGTACTTCTTTCCTTCAAAAATGTGCTTATTCTGCATTTAATGGGAAAAAATACTTTAGCCAGTGCAATAAATGAAAATTAATTAAAACGCAATTAAGTCAATTTATGACAGACTCTTATCTTTAGAAATTTCAGGCTATTATTCTGAGGAAATTAGGCATAGTCTCTCTATAATTAGTGAGAAAATGTACTGAAATGGATAATGCATGTCAGAGGCTGCCAAAATACTTGTTTTTAAAACAAAGATCCTTCAGGGAATGTCCCAAACTCCCCGTTTTATGAAGCTTCAGAATTTGTTTGCAGACCTTTACATTACCAGGCCTGCATAATTACAGGGATTAAACTGTGCCTGTAAGGCTGCCTGCTTTCTCCTGATGCTTTCCCTCACACACACACTGCTAAATGCTAGTGCAGCTACTGGTACTGATAGTGGGAGCCCTATCATAGAAGAAGCTCCAGGCAGCTGCCAGCACTTTAAATATTGGTTGTCTAAACCTGTTCAAAGCAGGTCTATGCACAATAAGCAGGTGATGCTGGGGGTTGGAAGGCATCTTTGCGTTTTCTACTGCAAGGTTCCCAGTGAATCAGTATCAACAATGGTTATTTCTCCCCTCCCAAAAGCTTAGCCTGCAATGTTCCTGTGGAGTTTTTCCTTTGTTTCAAGATCCTTTTATACCTACGGCTTTTCTTCTGTGAGGTGCTGATTCTTCATCTGTTCAACCACTTCTGCTGTCTCTCTTCCCTGCTCCCCTGTTGCAGCATGTTTGAAAACTGTGAAGAGCAGCTTGAGAGTGAGAGAGGCTCTAATGCATCAAATGAAGACTGTAGCCTGTTTGCTTTCCCCTCTCATTTTCTTATCTGGCCGTACTGAAGAGAAGTGCTACTGAATTTTTTAACAGAGAGAACAGATGAAGGTGGCGAGTCGTTACGAAAAATGCACGGTCTTCATTCCCCCATCCCACCTCTGTTCATATCAGTTACAGTTAAATTTTCTAATTAATCAGAAAATGGTTCTTTCAACAGCTGCTTTGCTTTGTGCATTTAGTAGTATTTGATGTATTGCCACGTAGGTAACCCATTTGTCTTGTTAGCTAGTAGGGTCTGTGGAGAAATCTACAAAACACATTAATTATATTAGATTATTTACAGCTTCCTTTATTCTTTCACAATAAACTTTGTCTATAATGAGTAGTGGCAGCAATGGTACTTTATCAGCAGATTGTCAGAATTGCCCTGTCCCACAAGTTATTCATGGTAGTTCTGCAAGCTTTACACAGCTCTGCTTTCAGTTTCAGTGGTGATTTTTCAAACGGGATGTTAACTTCAGGCAGCCCATTACTGCATAGCCTTGCCGGTAGTTTGAACTGATTAGATTTTGGGTTATCAGAGCATGCCAAATCCAGACTCTTTGGGTTAGTGGCACGGCTAGGATATGCAGCTTTGAAATAATACCTCCCTTGGCCTAAGTCCAGGTTAAGCTGCAGTTCATGCACTGCCCTCCAAAACAACAGCCTTTGTTAGGACAGAAGTGATTGTATGAGACATCAGATTGGCAGGTCAGAAAACATCAGTGTTAACACACCCTGATCTTGTCTGCTGACACTGCTGTTTAGTTTAATTCTTGTTTTTTGTATGTCATGTCAGAGTATAAAAACCCTTTACTGATGTGAGTGCACTTAGACGCAAACATTCTGCAGAATCGGATCCCAAATATAGGCAGTTTTCAATTAAAAAAAATTTTGTAAAAGTTGTTAGCTTAAGCAAATGCAGAGATATTGCAAAAGTTTTAACATAACCGTACTCATTTATAAGAGATCAATAAGGTAATGGTAAAGAGAAGTGGTATATGAACATAGCTGCTTCAAATATATTTGTAACTTAAATTCTAAAGGCAGAAAGACTTAGCAAACACAAAATAGGCAAGTAAACATATTTTTCTGTATATCCACAATTTTTATGAAATAAGCATTTTGAACTTATAAATTGCTTCCCATTTTGAAGAATTAAAACTTTTTCCCATCCCGAGATACAGTAACCTGAATGGAAAATTCTAATGGAATTCACTGATAGTATTTTCAAATGGTAGATTTAAGAGCTTTTCCTTAAACTGGATTTTAAACTAACTCAGAATGGACTCTTTAAAATGTAGTGTCATTCACATGTCTTCAACTCTGCACTGTTTTCTTACAAGAGGATAATTGGTGGAAAAACAGACTTTCAATTGTGTAAGATCAGGACAGCTTGTGTGCTAATTGTAATGTTAATTAAAGACACAAGCGTTAACAAGGACAACAAAAGGTACTCTCTTGTGGTATTTGAAATGTGATAAAGTGCGTAGTTCCATAATGGTTTCTATTCTATTTATGTAATATGGAAAAGCGTGCCTTCCTGTCTTCACTCCTCTTTTTGGACAGTTCTGGGTTGTATACTGTTAAGTGACTTGATCGTTGATAGCACAGTAACACCTGAAGGAATGCAACAACCACAGCTTTGAAAGGGTTTACCGGAACACAGCTTCTTCAAAGATTACTTACAAAACGTTCTGCTACCAGGGTGCCTAGTGACCATGTATGCACTTGTCTTTTGTTAAAGATCTCCAAAAATCCAGTAGTAATCTGGCGGGGGGGAAGGCCCCAATGCTGATACAACATTAAGGTGTCAGGTTTGAATACAGGGTTTGGAAATGAAAATTAAAGGTACAGTTTACACTTCCCACAGTTGACAACATCATCTGTGCTGTAACACGTTTGGTGTTGTGAATGACTGACCTAGTCAATATGTTCTAGATACAGTTATCAAATGTCCTTAAGCTTATTAGACTCTTACGTTTCAGTTTTGCTGTTTTGGCTACTGTACAGCACTAGATACATAGTAACAGAAATATATTCAAATATCTCCTCCCCCCCTCCTTTGTTTAAAATAAAAAACAAACCAACCAACCACCAAACAGCAGAAGTGTGGCACTGTGGGCAAAGTAAATTGCATGAGACTGTCTCTGGTTTTGTAGTGACTACCACTTTCCTCCTGAAAATCTGTCTCCTTGGCAGATCTGCTGCCCAAAAAAATCCTTCTGCAAATATTTGTGCAAATGGAAATAGATTACAAGAAGGTGGCAGTGTGATTTCTAAGTATGCTGATACATTTTTATAACAGCAAATGTTTGTGTTTTAAGTGTCTTCCTTTGGCATCATTTTTTTGTTTAGGTGAATCTAGGACAAAGACACTGACTCAATCCAGCAAATGAGTATTTAAAATAAAGTCACTTGAGAATATGCTTCTACTACGCTATATAGGATACATCTCTAGATCAACCATCTTCCCTCTTGGATTTTGTTGATGCGCTGGTAAGGAAAGTCCTGAATACATTATTGCTTTAAGAAAAATAGTTAAGCAAACACTGTCTCTGCTCTGCAACTGTTATAGGCACAGAATTAAAAACTGGGCCCTTTGTCAGGGTTTTTTTTTAGATCTCATAGCCTAAGGGATAAAAACTAACATCAGAGTTACTGTACGCTGTACTGTGAGATTGATATTCAGATGTTTTACATAACAGTGTGAAGCTTCTGCCTAAGTTTTGGGTTTCTATTTCAGATCAAACAAATCACAGTAAAAGATTATACCATTCCCACAGATGCCTTTCCAAGAAGTTCCTTTATGCAGAGCTGGAGGGGAGGCAAGATGTTGGCATAGCTGTTGACCTAAAAACCTGCTATGCCAACATATTGTCATCTTTCCTGTCTGTTTGCAGCAGAGGGAAATTCTACATTGTGATGGGCATTTGGAACAGCTTTAGTCTTTATAGATAATTTGAAATGCCATTTCTCTGGCCTCCTGTTTGAGTCAATGTGGCAAGTGTTTATTAGTTGCATAGCTACCAAAGGAGGGACAGACTTTGAAAGATTTTTTTGTTACTCAAACAACAAACAGCTTAACTTGCTTTGAAAAAGTTAGTGTAGAGATGCAGTAAGAAAGGGGCTGGGGAGGTCTGGGGAGGCCATCACAGGACAGGACAAAGATTAAATGTTTCATGGCCTGACCGGTACATGTTTGCAGAGACATTATGTGTTGTCAGTTAGCAGCCTGCATAGCAGTAATTCCTTTTATGTATTTTTCCCCTAATTCTGGTTACATACTCCTTCACTATGTACTTTTAATGTTTGTACTTTCTGTTAAGAACTATGTAGTAAAGGGTTTTGAGCAATGAGAATACAGAGGTAGTCAGAAAATAAATAAGCACCCACTAAAGAAATGTTGTAGCTGCATTTCACTGATCTGTTTCCAATACTTAAATAAGAATAAAAAACCAATAAAACTTGATCTTGAAGAAGGTCTCATGATTGCTGTACAGGGAACCTCAAGAAAAATGTAAATTGCATGAATGATGAAATTCCTACATGTATTTATTCTACGCAAGATGCTACTTCAGAAAATTAGAGTTTTGCTTAGAGAATCTAAAATTAGAGTCCTGATCAGGAGTAGTGCTACTTAAAAAAACCCCACATAATGAAGCAGAACTTGATTCCAAGTTGTGTACATTTGCAGTACTCCTTTTACACTCACAACTCTTTCTGTTACTTAGGTACTGAGTTTGACCTGTATATGGAAAAAAAAAAAAATCTGTTATGACTAGGTTGTGTCATTGTCAAACCTAACATTGGGTTAGTGTCTGCATCCACCATAACAACAGGAGTACCAGTTAAATGTTCCTATCACTTTCAGCTATCTAGTATTCAATTTTATTTAATCTCTACACTTAAGCTATATATCTGCAGTGGGAGGTCATGCACATAATCTATGAACATCTTATTTTAGTATTCTAATGCACTCATGATCACAAACAGAGCAGTGCACTAAATATAGTTGTAGAAAATTCTGTCATTCTTGCAAACATACAGAATTCTCCTCTTCTGATCCACACTGAAATTAATCTGGTATATCAATAACAAGGTCTGAAGGCCAAAACACATTACATTAGTTTCGTTCTTAAAGCAGGATGCAGACACAACTAAAATTCAGCTCCCCTCCTGCCCCAAGCCTACCATAGGTCCACAGAGCAGCTGTTAATCTTTCTTGTGGCAAGATGACTTCTTGCACTGTAAAAAGTAGCATGCCATTATTTGAGTGCCTAGCCTGTTGTTACTGGACCTTTTATCAGTGCTACTGTTCTAATAATAAAATAAATCCTCCTTGGTTTTCTGAAAGGAAAAAATGGTGGGAAGCTATCTAACCTGTTAGAATGAATTAAAGAGAAATGGAGAAAGGTGTTTGATATAGGAAAACAATGATAATGATCTGGTCTTCATTTTAGTGGCAATCAAGTCTTCAAGTAGCTGCTGCAGAACCGGTGTTCTCTCTAGCACCTCACAAACAGAGATGACAAAATGCTTGTTTATAAAAAGTAACAACTCATCTCTCTCAAACCTTAAAAGAGAACTCAGGCCTCTGTATTACTGACTTTTAAATACTGTGTTTTGGCTGGCGCTTAGTGAAATCTGCTGGAGTACCATTGTTCATTACTTTCAAGGGAAGAAGTTTAAAGCATGTGTATGCAATATTCCAGTTCTAAGCACTAGTGTGATATCTGAATGCTAGCAATGGAAGTGGTTCTGCATTTCTCTTTCATTGCCTCAGGATCATCTTAACTCTGAAAATAACAGAGTGGATCATAACTTTGTACTTACTGACTCAAGTTTTACTTGCTTATCCAATATCACAGACCTGCTGTCTGCATGTTGTCTTACTTTTTAGAGAAATTCTTTTAAGTTCAGGTAAAATACACCCATTTGAAGATTGCATTACCCTAATTGTAAAAGACGTTATTAAAGAGACCGTGTACACTTTGAACTTTATAAAATTGCACTGCTGCTGTCTTCAACACATTCAGCAGAATTTAGGCTTGGTATTTTATCATCAAAACCAAGAATTCTGTTTTTGTGGTAGCTGATGTTTAAAAGCTTAAGCTTTTTAAATGTAAAACATAAATCCATTTTTCCAACATTTGTCAAAAACAAATGTTTCTTGGTTTAGAAAACATTTTTTCTGTGCTTTGCGCAACAGGTATGGCTTAGAACAGTAGCATATTAATCCAGCACAGTGCCGTTGCATCCTGTCTTAAGCCAGGGTATGACTATCTGTATGGCAATTGCAGATTTGCAGGGAATGTACTTCCTTGCTGATGAGTTTCTAGGCAATACCTTTTAGTTTTTGTTCCTAATAAGCAGTGGATATAGAATGCAATACAAGTACCAGAAAAAACCAGTTTTTGAGTAGCCATCTAAATAACAGGCCCTGGGTCTTGTGGGGGAAAAAAAAAAAGTTTGTGTCTAAAGGATAGTTTGCAAGTCTTAAGACAGTTTTGGTAACAATTCTTAAGTGTGACATTTTTCCTTTCCCTCCTCTCCTCGCAAGATTTTCAAAAGCTATTTGTAGTTTTTTCAACCTGTGTTCACTAAATGTGTGACACTGGAATTGTTTCTGTATTTTTTGTCTCAATTTAGGCACAGGTAGAAGTCTTTAAAACTCATAGCACCATTTAAGAAAGTAGTTGCTTTTTTCCTTTTCCTTTGTGTTTAATGGCAACTCCTTCACTTTGAGCTCTGTTTATCATTATGTTGCTGAATTGTATAGTCTGCATTATGATGGGCTGGTGACCCCCAGCATAGTCTTACGGTTGTAGGCAGGCAGCCTTCTTTCTTTGCAAAACTGCTTCAGAGCCTTAAGTCTCTCCCTCACGAACCAACTAAATTAGAACTGGTCTCAAAAAACCCCAATCAAACCCAACTCCGTAGAAAATTGCAACTCCAAATTTAAAAGAAAAAAAATAACATGATTCCACTTGAGACTCCTGAAATGTTTAGTAACAGGCCAAAGAAAGTCAGGTGAGCTTTTTCTTTTCAAATTTGGAGTTGCATTTTTAAAAAAAACACTCCATTAATCAAATACTTTTTGTCTGACCCTCCTCCCAAATAAATGTGACTGTCATAATGCAAACATGTTCCTCCTACCTCATAACTTCAAGATGTTAAAAAAGATGATTCCAGGTAAAACAACCTGGGCAAGACATACTTGGATCTGTACTGACATGCAGACTACAGGTTTCTTATACCCTTCACTCTCAAAAATAAGGCATTTCAACAATAGATCTTGAAGAAGGTTTGGTGGTGTATGGACTGAATGGACTAAAGCTTTAACCAGTTAACTAGACGGAATGTAGCAGCATTCATTACAAAAGACAGCATGTTATAGGATGCTTTTGATGATAATCTGACATTATATAATATTATAAATTCCCAGAGTTTATCAGAAGATGCAACTCTTCAGGTATTTATTGTGTTAGGTAATTCCTTTTTTCTGCTGCTTTAAAGTGGATTTAATTCAAGTAAGTGTGGATTGGAAACCAAAACTCACATCTTGTGAAGCATTCGGAATATTTTGAGGTTTGCTGGATTGGGCCAAGAAGTTAAAATTTTTTAAACAATTCTGAAAAGTTTTGAGTTGGCATTTCTGAAAAATTGCATTTCAGCTGCACTGAAACTTTTTGTTTCAGCTCGAACTTTACACAATGCAATGTTTTAGTAATACACCTGTAGAGCCTAAACAATACTGAGGCTTAGCCTCAAGAAACTACACAGAAATCAGCATATTCTATGAAGAAAGATGAATTATGGCAAAAGCTTGTTATTTCTATAGGAAACAACTGCACTGTAGAAACAGTATGTCTACTATGCTACAGAGACTGTAAATCATATCTACTGTATCATAAGAAACATATTCACAGTAAGTGCACTTCAAGTAAAGAATAACTGGTTTACTCGTTTTGTGTGTCTGTAGATTTAAAATTTATGTTAAAGGTGGTCTGATATGTGCAGAAGAATGATAAATGGTGCAGAAAAGAGCTGAACAAGAATAAAGAAAATGATCCATATCTTTCTTGCCAAATACAAGACTGGGCAGAATTATAAGGAAGGGGAAGATAAGGGCCTGGGGTGAGATTCTGACCTTGCTGGTGTAAGCATAACTACTGTTCCATCCTTGTTCAGGATGAAAATACCGCTGTGGAATTAAGTTCGCTGTTAGCAAAGTCTGTTTTATAACTTCTGTGAACTACAATCATTAAAAATGCCCTCACTTATCATCCTAACAGATATTCCTTGTTACTAGCACTTATATACTCTGCTCCCCCTTTGACACAGCAGTAGAAGGAACTTGGAGGCCTCTTTGTGTTGCCAGAGAAGGAGAGAATTCATCCAGGAGGAAGATGGGAAATGCAACACGTAAGCACTCCACCAGGCAGACCAGTGGGTGACCTTCATTAGTCAGCAAGATTCAACAGCAGTTGGCGAGCTCAGCTTCTGTGATCATGGAAATATACTGTAAATATAGCACAAAGGTTGTCCAAAATAGGATAATAGCACTGGGGAGAGAAAAAAACAAACCAAAATAAAACAAAAAGACGGTCATTGAAAACTAGTAACACAAAGTATCTTCAGAAATAAGTGGAAGAGGAAAAAGAGACTTTGTATCTCCAGTGATCCTATTATCCTGCGCACTGGATTTGTCACTGTTGTATATAGCATTGCTTTTACTCTCCCCTGCTACTTCATAATTGCTACCTCAATTGAGACATGCAGTGAGGGAAGAAAAGGCACAGAACAGAGGTTTCTGTTTGTTGTGGTTTAAGCCGGCAGCCAGCTAAACACCACATAGCCGCTCCCTCCCACCACCAGTGGGATGGGGGAGAGAATCAGAAAAAAGTAAAACTCGTGAGTTGAGATAAAGACAGTTTAATAGGACAGAAAAGGAAACGAAAATAATACTAATGATAAAAGAATACACAAAACAAGTGATGCACAATGCAATTGCTCGCCACCCGCTGACCAATGCCCAGCCAGCCTCCGAGCTGTGGCTGCCACCTCCTGGCTAACTACCCCCAGTTTCATTGTTCAGCATGATGTCACATGCTATGGGATACCCCTGTGGCCAGTGTGGGCCAGCTGTCCTGGCTGTGTCCCTTCCCAGGTTCTTGTGCACCCCTAGCCTCCTCACTGGCAGGGCAGTATGAGAAACTGAAAAGTCCTTGACTTAGTGCAGGCACTGCTCAGCAACAACTAAACATCAGCGTGTTATCAACATTCTCATCCTAAATCCAAAACACAGCTCTATATCAGCTACTAGGAAGAAAATTAACTCTATTCCAGCCAAAACCAGGACACTGTTCTTTCGTACTTTTGTGATGGTGGCACAAATAAAAACAAATTGCTTGTTTCAGTCTGTTGACTTACCTGAAGAGTACCTGTCAAAATTGTTCTGGAAGACAAAGGCCTATACTCAAGCAGATCAACTGCAAAACTTCTTTTCCGGAGGGAGATTATAACTGTTCTCTCATAGTACACACAGACCTACCACACAAGTCAAAACAAGAAATGCTCCTCAAAGGAAACACTGTATTGATAGCCATTTGTCAACGATTCTTTGTTTCTTACCTTGTAAATTTTTTTCAGTAAATGACAAAGATTTTGCTGGCCTGCCATAATGAGTGCAATTGGAAGTACAGAAGATGACAAGGTGAAGTTACACCTTGATTAGATAAATCAATTTGAATCTAGGTTGGCTGTTGGTAACATTTTCTTAAAATATTCTCTTTCATAACCAAGTCATTTCTTAGATTGTTTCCAAGAGCATACACATGCTACTACTTGAAGAATACTCAGTTTTCGATAGCTCTATTGACAAATGTTCCCTAGCATTAGGTATTTTGGATGTACTTAGAAGCAGTTTCATTCATAGCTTCTGCCAGCTCTGTAGAGCACGTCTGATCTTTAATCATTCAGCGATAACTTGCATTATTTCTGCTAGATGTTTTCTCTGCTATTAACTGATTATTAAGATTAGTTACCTATTTAAGTTGTGGGACCTCACTTTTTATATTCACTGCTGTATTTGTATTCTTTTAGAGTGGAAGGGTTTTCCAGTGCTGAAATACATGCCTAACTGGAGAGTAAGGAAAAGGGAAATGGGCATAATTGAGTAGGAAGTGGAATGCAACTGTCTATTTACTGCCATTCAAGGAGGAAAAAGTACGCTTACCTGGGAAAGACAAGACAAGGTTAATAATGGTACCAAAGAAAGTAGTTCTCCTTGCTCAAGAAGAGGAAGGAACTAGAGCAAGTTGGCATGTACAGAAGGAAAACTATTTCATAGCTCTTCCCTCCTTTTCCATTGCCTGATGAAACTTGCTTATATCTGCTGCTGACCTGTGTGCATGTGTGTATACAGAAAGGTTTATTGATGGATTCATAGGTAGGTAAGTATGTGTGTGTGTATGCACAGTAGCAATTCTGAAATATCTTGGTAAGGGTCTTCTTAATGTGTTTTAAAATTAACACAGCACCAAGTCATTCTTTAGTTAACTTTTCCACCTCAAAATCGGTCTTTCTTGAACCACAATAAACACACAAAAGCACAAACACATGTAAACATCTTTCATTCCCTAACACACCACAAAAAGAAGTAGCTACAATTTCTGTGAATAAAGTCAACATTTCTTACACCCCTGCTTTACAGACAGAAAGCTGGTAAATAAATTCATACGATTCATAAGACATTATCATTAAGAGTGCAAGAAATTGCTCATGTCTATATCTAAATGCCTGTTGTTCTTCTCGAATTCTGTGTCTGAACTAATTTTAATTAATGCGGCACCTCTTCAGGTGGTGTACTGGGTTTACTGAAGTAACTATCAGCTGGATGGTTGCTAATCTGGGTTCCTGACTACTCACTTATCCAACTATCCCATTTTCAGGCATAATATACATAATGCAGCAAATTGATGTGATCATTACTTTACCCGTTGCTAAACTGTTCTCTAAAAATAGCCCAACAAAAGCTATGCACACTCCACTGCTTCCATCTTCTGCTGAGTTTATAGAATAGGAAGTAAGAATTTATCTGTGTATATATATATTTAACAGTGCCTGGATGAGCATATTCTCATAATGAGGTCATAAAGCAGGTCAAAAGGGAGCAGAAAAGCTCATCCAGAATTTGGGTAGCATGAAAGGTCTCCAGTGCAGTGTTACTTCTGAGCAGGGGTGACTTTGCAAAAGCCTCATCTGGGAGATTTCTGCAGCTGCTTTATCCAAACGTCCGGACTTGCTGTTATGATGCTACAAGATTGCATCCTTTCTTAATACTACTATGTTTCACTTCAGACAGGGTAAAGAAAGGATGAAGGATGCAAACAGTAAAGACATAATATCCATAACTTCAATACTGTTAAGAAAACTTATTTGAGTAACTGTGATTTCATGCATACAGCTTACCTTGATCATGTCTCTTCAGTTCCCGGCATATAGGTCTTCAGGGCAGCGTACTTCCCTCTAGCTTTTCCATTCCAAAACTGGGACAAAGTTATTTCCAAAAGCAAGTCTCCACAGAGTAACCAGCACCCTCTTGTGTTCATGATGTGCAGAGGATAAACCCTGCGCTGGTAACTGGATAACTCCAGAACTTCATTTACTGCTCAGTGCACCTTCCCCTGCCCCAAATCTGGTGTGACAGCAGGAACCTGAAGGCTCACACATGTTCCTCCAATAGCTGGCAATTGCCCAGACAGGAAAGCAGTAATTATCACAGCTATATATACCTCATATGTTAATTTACACAAACACCATCAGAAATCTTCGATCTGAACAACTTTTGCCTCAGTATTTCTTTGGAGCTACCATCCAGGAAGCATTGAAATTTCTCAAAAAAGTGTTTTCACCATGTCTTCAACAGAAGGCAGAAAGTCCTCAATGGGCCTTCAAATCTTCAACACATTGTAAACTGCTCAAGAAATAGTGCAATAGCAATGAAATGACAGAAGTAGATGCAAAGCAGAAAAAATACACGGTTTGGCTAGGTTACAGCACTAGTACCTAAACAAAAGCACAACTGATGCAACTACCAGTGGATCGGTTCTCTTATTTAAAAAAAAAACAACGAGGACTGCCAGCCCCTAAACTGTTCACATAGTAAAGATTTTTTTTCTGTTCAGATTACTTCATGCAGAAAATCAGAATTGCCTATAGTTTATAAACAGTTCTCTGTAGAAACTACTCAACAACTGTAAAGTTTAATAGAGAACTGTGAATTTTTGCAGCTTTTCAAAATCCTCTGTCCTGGTTTAACCTCAGCCAGCAACTAAGCCCCACACAGCCACTCGCTCACTTTCCCCCTGTGGGATGGGGGAGAGAATCGGAGGAGTAAAAGTGAGAAAAACTTGTGGGATGAGATAAAGACAGTTTAATAGGTAAAGCAAAAGCCGTGCACCCAGCAAAGCAAAACAAGGAATTAATTCACTACTTCCCATCAGCAGGCAGGTGTTCAGCCATCTTCAGGAAAGCAGGGCTCCGTCACGTGTAATGGTTACTTGGGAAGACAAACGCCATGAGTCCAAATGTCCCTCCCTTCCTTCTTCTTCTCCCAGTTTTATACGCTGAGCATGACGTCGTATGGTACGAGATATCCCTTTGATCACTTGGGGTCAGCTGTCCCAGCTGTGTCCCCTCCCAACTTCTTGGGCACCCCCAGCCTGCCCGCTGGTAGCATGGTGTGAGGAGCAGAAAAGGCCATGACTCTGTGTAAGCACTGCTCAGCAATAACCAAACCATCCCTGTGTTATCAACACCATTTCCAGCACAAATCCAAAACATCACCCTGTAATAACAACTATGAAGAAAACTAACTCTACTCCAGCCAAAACCAGCACATCCTCCTTCAGAATTATGTAGCATATACTGTTCCTATTGCACAGCAGTGATTCTCCAAGAATCCTCCAGTATGATCACCGTTTTCTATTTAATTCTATGGGTTTCTCAATGAACAAAGAAGACAGTCAAAGTATTTTGCTATATTTTATCAGGTTTGTATTATCTATCTAGAGTTTTGTAACCTTTGGTAGCTGAGTCTTGAATAACTTTTCCACATAAGGATATTAGTAAAACTAGGTAAATTTGAATCCAATTTAAATTCACAAGGTGCCAGATATAAGAAGTTGTATAAGAGTTTGTAGTAGGTGAGTTGATTATGTATAAAATATATTCTGAAGAATATGAGAAGCAACAATAATGCTGAATGCACTCATGAAGATGTATTTAAAGAAAAAATACTTCTGGGCACACTAATTAATTCAGTATCAGGGAAAAGACCACTGAAATTTCTGTCTCATGATTACCATCAAAAGTAATTAAAGCATCTCAAAAAAACCAGCTTTGTCTCCTGAACCACAGTGCTCCTTATGTATATAATGAGGGTGAAATATTACATACTAAAAACTGCTAGATCAGCTAAAACTCTAGATCAGGGTGTGACATATTCCAGATTTCTGTCATCTGATGTGTATCAGGAGTGCAGCAATGTATAGCTATGAAGGGATGAGCAGCTGGCAGCCTGCTCTTGCAGTCTCGGTGGGCAATAGTGCACCCAACTTAGGTGGTGTGCCTTCACATCCACTAGCTTCCATTGGTGCATTAAGGAGCGCTACCTGTACCACTAGTGTTTATAATATACTGTCAGGAAATAAAAAGTTGCACCTTTTTTTTTTTTTTTTTGTTATCATACCTACTGCTACAAATAAATGAGCAAATACGTCTTTGATTCTGCACTTTCAAGAAGACTTAGAATCACTGTCTTGTGCCTGCAAAAAGTAGCTTGAATAACATAACACCCAGACTGTATTGGTCTGTTCTTCAGGTGAGTTTAGTAATACAGATTTTTAAAAAATAATCTGTGCTTAAATGCAGAAAAATATCCCCCCCTGCTGGATTTTGTAAAGATGTGACTGTTAATTTCATGAATACAAACGAGAGGTGAGGTTATAATAAAACTACAGCTTGTACAGCATTCTCCATGTGTATGGCACACAAAGATATAATCTCTCATTTGCCTTTATCCTTTTCATTATACTCCTAATTTTAGTTGCATTTGGTTTAATACATCAGCCCATTGCCATCATTAGTCTCATTTCAGTGATCTTTTTTTGGCAAGGATGCATGCATTGGTCTGATGCATTACCTGTTTTACAGATAAATGCAAGCAGACAACAACTGCCAATGTCATCTCCCAAATTCACAACCAGAATTCTATTAAACTTTAAACAACTCTGTAGAGTAAAGAAGGCTTTATCTTGGCCTGGAAGATACCTGCCTGGAAGATAACTTGGTCTGGAAGATTCTCTTCAGGAAGGACAGGCAGGGGAGACAAGGAGGGGGTGTCGCCCTCTATGTCAAGGACCAGCTGGAGTGCCTGGAGCTCTGCCTGGGGACAGATGAGGAGCCAAAGGAGAGCATATGGGTCAAGATCAAAGGGAGGGCAGGGACAGGAAATGTTACAGTGGGTGTCTGCTACAGGCCACCTGACCAGGAAAACCAAGCGGATGAGGCCCTCCATTGGCAGATAGGAGCAGCCTCATGTTCACAAGCCCTGGTCCTCATGGGGAACTTCAACCACCCCGATATCTGTTGGAATAATACAGCAGGCCATAAGCAATCCAGGAGGTTCCTGGGATGCATTGATGATAACTTCTTTCTCCAAGTGATATAGGAGCCAAGAATAAGAGATGCCATGCTGGATCTTGTTCTCATCAACAAGGAGGGGCTGGTGGGGAATGTGAAGCTCAAGGGCAGCCTTGGCTGCGGTGATCATGAGATGGTGGAGTTTGAGATCCTTAGGGCAGCGAGGAGGGCGCACAGTAAGCTTGTTACCCTGGACTTCAAGAGAGCAGACTTTGGCCTCTTCAGGGATCTGCTTGATGGAATACAGTGGGATAAAGCCCTGGAAGAAAGAGGGGCCCAAGAAAGCTGGCTGATATTCAAGGACCACCTCCACCAAGCTCAGGAGCAATGCATCCTGACAAAGAGGAAGTCAGGCAAAAACACCAGGAGGCCTGTGTGGATGAATAAGGAAATCCTGGACAATCTCAAACAGAAAAAGGAAGCCTACAGAGGGTGGAAGCAAGGACAGGTAGTCTGAAAGAAGTACAGAGAAATTGCCCGGACAGCCAGGGATCAGGTTAGGAAAGCTAAAGCTCAGATAGAGTTAAATCTGGCCAGGGGCATCAGGGGCAATAAGAAAGCCTTCTATAGGTATATCAGTGACAAAAGGAAGACTAGGGAAGATGTGGGCCCACTCAGGAAGGAAACAGGAGACCTGGTCACCCAGGATGCGGAGAAGGCTAAGGTACTCAGTAACTTTTTTGCCTCAGTCTTCACTGGTAAAGGCTCTGACCACACCGCCCAAGTTGCAGAAGGTAAAGGCAGGGACTGGTAGAATGAGGTGCCGCCCACTGTAGGAGAAGACCAGGTCTGAGACCAGCTGAGGAACCTGAATGTGCACAAGTCCATGGCACCTGATGAGATTCATCCACAGGTCCTGAGAGAACTGGCGGATGTAGTTGCCAAGTCACTGTCCATCATACTTGAGAAGTTGTGGCAGTCTGGTGAAGTTCCCGCTGACTGGAAAAGGGGGAACATAACCCCCATTTTTAAAAAGAGTAAAAAAAGTGACCCGAGGAACTACAGGCCAGTCAATCTCACCTCTGTGCCCGGCAAGATCATGGAGCAGATCCTCCTGGAAACTCTGCTAAAGCACATGGAAAATAAGGAGGTGATTGGTGGCAGCCAGCATGGCTTCACTAAGGGCAAATCATGCCTTACAAACTTGGTGGCCTTCTACGACGAGGTCACAGTTTGGTGAATAAGGGGAGAGCAACAGATGTCATCTACCTGGACTTGTGCAAGGCATTTGACGCTGTCCCGCATGATATCCTGGTCTCTAAATTGGAGAGACATGGATTTGATGGATGGACCACTCAGTGGATAAGAAATTGGCTGGATGGCTGCACTCAAAGAGTTGCGGTCAATGGCTCAATATCCAAGTGGCGACCAGTGACAAATGGTGTTCCTCAGGGGTCGGTAATGCAACCGGTACTATTTAAGATCTTTGTGGGTGACATGGATGTAGGGACTGAGTGCACCCTCAGCAGGTTTGCCAATAACACCAAGCTGTGTGGAGCGGTTGACAGGCTGGAGGGAAGAGATGCCATCCAGAGGGACCTGGACAGGCTTGAGAGGTGGGCTCGTGCCAACCTCATGAAGTTCAACAAGGCCAAGTGCAAGGTCCTGCATGTGGGTCGAGGCAATCCCATGCACAAATAGAGGCTGAGTGGAGAGTGGATTGAGAGCAGCCCTGAGGAGAAGGACTTGGGGGTGTTGGTAGATGAGAGGCTCAACATGAGCCAGCAACGTGCACTTGCAGCCCAGAAGGCCAACTGCATGCTGGGCTGTATCAAGAAAAGCAGGGCCAGCAGGTCGAGGGAGGTGATTCTGCCCCTCTGCTCTGCTCTCCTGAGACCCCACCTGGAATACTGTGTCCAGCTCTGAAGCCCCCAGCATAAGAAGGAAATGGACCTGTTGGAGCAGGTCCAGAGGAGGGCCACGAACATGATCAGAGGGTTGGAGCACCTCTGCTATGAGGACAGGCTGAGAGAGTTGGGCTTGTTCAGGCTGGAGAAGAGAAGGCTCCAGGGAGACCTTATAGCAGCTTTCCAGTATCTGAAAGGGGCCTACAAGAAATCTGGAGAGGGACTTTTTCCAAGTGCATGTAGTGATAGGACAAGGGGTAATGGTTTCAAACTGGAAGAGGGTAGCTTTAGAATAGATCTCAGGAAGAAATTCTTTACTGTGAGGGTAGTGAGACACTGGAACATGTTGCCCAGAGAAGCTGTGGAGGCCCCATCCCTGGAAGTGTTCAAGGTCAGGTTGGATGAGGCTTTGAGACATCTGGTCTAGTAGGAGGTGTCCTTGCCCACGGCAAAGGGATTGGAACTAGATGATCTTTAAGGTCCCTTCAAACCTAAACCATTCTATGATTCTGTGATACTGAGTAGACCTTTTATTGCTTAATTATTGCATTTCTCAATTGGCTGTGTGGGGTGGTTTCTTTAATTCCTTATAGATGTTATGAAAAGGCAACAAAAAGAAAAAAAGTGTCAAACCTGTAAAGGAGAGTTCTAAAATCTTGTTGCAAATATACCTAAACTCACTGACTATTCTGAAAGTAAAAAAACTCAAAAGCTGAGCAAATGCATAATTCCTCTACAGATTTTTTTGGGTACGACACAGAAGAGTGTGCCTGAAAATCATGTGCCATTAATTAAGTCTAAATACTCTGGAAATTCAGTCAGGGGAAATGTACTTTGACCAGATCAGTCATGCCAGAATTCCAGCTCCAGAAGGGGGGAAATTAGTGCATCTAGTGTGTCCTCTCACGTGAGTAAGACTGTGGTGAAGAATGGTAGGGTATAATCTATTTTCACAGAATCATAGAATCAATTGTTTGGGTTGGAAGAGACCTTTAAAGTTGATCTAGTCCAACCGCCTGCAATGAGCACGGACATCATCAAGTAGATGAGGTTGCTCAGACCCCCATTCAACCTCACCTTGAAGGTTTCCAGGGGTGGCGCATTTACCACCTCTCTGGGCAACCTGTTCCAGTGTTTCACCACCGTCATTGTAAAAAATTTTCTTCTAGTCTGAATCTACTCTCCTTTAGTTTAAAACCATTACCCCTTGTCCTATCGCTACAGGCCCTACTAAAAAGTTTGTCCCCATCTTTCTTATAAGTCCCTTTTAAGTACTGAAAGACTGCAATAAGGTCTCCCTGGAGCCTTCTCTTCTCCAGCCTGAACAAGCCCAACTCTCTCAGCCTGTCCTCATAGCAGAGGTGCTCTAACCCTCTGATCATCTTTGTGGCCCTCCTCTGGACCCACTCCAACAGGTCCATGTCTTCCCTGTGCTGAGGGCTCCGGAGCTGGACACAGTACTCTCGGTGGTGTCTCACCAGAGTGGAGTGGAGGGGCAGAATCACCTCCCTCGACCTGCTGGCCACGCTTCTTTTGATGCAGCCCAGGATACAGTTGGCCTTCTGGGCTTCAAGTGCATGTTGTCTACTCCTATCCAGCTTTCCATCCACTAGTACCCCCAAGTCCTTCTCAGCAGGGCTGCTCTCAATCCTTTCATCCCCTAGTCTGTACCGATACCAGGGGTTGCCCCAACTCAGGCGTAGGATCTTGCACTTGGCCTTGTTGAACCTCATGAGGTTCACATGGGCTCACTTCTGGAGCTTGTCCAGGTTCCTCTGGATGGCATCCTGTCCCTCAGGCATATCAACTGCACCACTCAGCTTGGTGTCATCTGTAAACTTGCTGAGGGTGCACTCAATCCCACTGTCTATGTCATTGATGAAGATATTAAACAGTACTGGTCCCAGTACAGCCCCCTGTGGGACACCACTCATCACTGATCTCTATCTAGACATTGAACCATTGACCATTACTCTGGTTGAGACCATCCAACTGAACAGTTCATCCACCAAATCCATATCTCTCCAATTTAGGGGGAGGGAAGTTGTGGGGTACTGTGTCAAAGGGCTTACAGAAGTCCAGATAGACAACATCTGTAGCTGTTCCCTTGTCCACTGATGTAGTCACTCCATCATAGAAAGCCACTAGGTTGTTCAGGCAGGACTTGCCCTTGGTGAAGCCTTGCTGACTGTGTCGAATCACCTCCCTGTCCTCCATGTGCCTTAGCATAGCTTCTAGGAGGATCTGTTCCATGATCTTCCCAGGCACAGAGGTGAGGCTGACAGGTCGGTAGCTCCCAGTGTCCTTTCTACCCTTTTTAAAAATAGGTGCAATGTTTCCCTTGTTCCAGTTTCTGGGGACGTCTCCTGACTGCCATGAGTTTTCAAATATCATGGAGGGTGGCTTGGCAGCTACATCAGCCATTTCCCTCAGGACTCTGGGATGCATCTCGTCAGGGTCTCATTTTGCTAGACCACAGCTTTGTTTGTCTACTTCAGACATTCTTGAAGTGTGATTTACTTTCTTAATTTGGAGATCAAGACAGCTGATGACAGTTCAAGAAAAAAATATTCCTCAAAGCTGCTAAAATACCATTTTTTGCCATTAAACTAAGCCATGGCCAAAAATCAAACCAAAAAACCTTTAGGGAATCTAAGCCAACATAAACTTAGAGGAACTAAGTGCATCTCTAACAAATTTGCAATATCTAGGATTTTTTCCACAGAAGTTCTTAGCTCTGATTTATGTAGCTGAAAGCAAGTTTTGCATGTCATATCTAAGTGCTACATTCTCTTGTTTAAAGGCAGTGAGAATTTTTTTTTTTACTGACATGGAAAAAATATGCTTGGCTATGTTAACTACACCTGAAAAAACCACCTTCTTCACTTCTTCAAGTTAATCTGTAATTAGGAGATGACTTCCAAAGTACCTACTTTGTGTGCCAGTCCTCTATTACTTAGCATCATAAATTTTGCTTTCATATGTCAAAAAGCAGTACAGGAAAAAACCCCAACTGGTATATGTTAATCTAAACTGAGTAATTGAAGGATACATTCATAATGTTGTATCTTTAGAAAGGTAGTCTAAAGAACCAAAGGCAAGAAAACAACTTTTAAGGTCAAGAGGTATAATCTAACAAGGAGAAAAAGGGCTTTTTGCCAGGAAGCTTGCAGAGGGATGCCTGCCAACAGCTGGCTTTGCCCAGACCCAGGAGGCCAGGATTCACAGAAACTGCCCTGAGAAGAATCTGCTCCTCTTCCTTGAGAAATCTCTCACCCAGAGGGAAGTAGTCCCTGTATATACGTACAGGAGGCCCTGTTGTGGTCTGAAGTACAGCAGCAGAAATCTAGAGCCCCCAAGCTTTTAGAGCATTCAGGCCAAACACGCAGTTGGTGTCTGAGAGCAGGCTGGACCATAGCACTGGTATGACTGTGTGGGCAGTTTTTCCTGGCTGAAGCCAAGATGCTGCTTAAGAGTAAGCCCCACTTCTACTTCTCCTGCCCAGCTCAGATGGGTGGGAGATGGTGCTGGCCTTCCAGCCATTAGTACTTAGCTCTGGTGGTCCCTGAAATACACCCCTGCACAGGGTATTTACAAGCCCCCCCCAGCTCAGTGGTGATGTGCTCTGCCTTGATTCATGCCCTGCCAAACCACACGGTTTGACATGCACCTGGCCTAAGTGTCCCTCTGCATGCTCTCAGCCCCTTGCTAGGTGAACATGAAGACCCTGTCCGAGAGGGACACAGAGGCAACTGGGCTGTTACAAGCAAATGCTGAGGAGACTGTGCAAAGCAGCTGCTGATATGGTGAGTAGCGTGCCCTGGATGCGTGTTTTGCAGCAAGGGATGCAGAGCTTCCACCCGCCCTGGCAGCAGCAGGGGTGTGTAGGCACCTGGCAAAAAAGGCACTGGGTTTCACTCTCCTGCTGCAGAGGAGCCTTAGCTTCTGGAAGCACTGGATGCTGCTACAGGTGGCAATGCAAAATAGATAGGGTTGAGTGAAGAGCAGGGTGTCTCTGGTCCTATTCACTTGCTTTCCTTTGATCTCAAAAGCACATTTTGACTTGCTTTTGCAGTGATTTCTCCTAACAAGGTATGCAGAGGTCAGGTGAGAAACCACGTAATAACATAGCAAAACTATAATAGCAGTATGTGTGCATATGTTGATCAGCCCAACATAAAGTATAAAAACTGGATAACCAATAAAATGAACACTTAATAGTGCAATGGGCTTGGGCTGGCTTCAGCTGACGTGTTCTTACCTAGTGACTGGGGACGCTCATCTCCAGTCCCCACTGTATTGATGGCTTCCCCTGTAATCCCTCCAGTTTGCCAATGTCCTTCCTGTATCGAGGGCCCAAAGTGGACACAGTACGCAGGGGAGGTCTGACACACAGAGCAGGGGGCTATAATTCCTCCTCTTGCTCCCTGGACTGAATCTTATTCACGCCACCCTGGGTGCTGCTGGCCCTTGTTGCTGCCTGGACACAAAGCTGTTCCCTGCTCAGCTCATGGCCCACCAGGGCTCATGACCTCACCCATGGCATAGTCCTACCACATCCATGGTGGGGCCTGCCAGGGAGAGGCAGAACAGTCACCCAGACCCTGGGTAACAGCTCACATGCATGTTCCCCATCTCTCTCAGGCTGGATCCTGTGTCTGCAGTGTGGAGTTATTTTCTCAACATTGAAATTAGTAGCTGAAACATGGAGAACCACAGCTTAAAGAGAAGAAAACACCTGCCTTCATTTCACAGTTAACCTCACAGTAGAGACTGGAGATTCATTATCTCCTTCTTATGAGAAGATGACCTCACACATTTTTGCCTCAGTTTTGCATCAGGACACTCCTCCACACATGACACACTTCACTGCAGTGTTTGTGGACCTGACATACCTGTCCTTTTTCCATTTCCATGACCATATCTGCCCCTGAGTCTGGGAGGAGTAAGAGCAGAGAAGGTGGTCTATCCAGAAATGCATCTGTTGGACCCTCTGTATCTGCCCCTATTTTGTGGTCACTGCACGATTCTGAACACAGCTTTAGAAAGCAAAACCATATGCAGTGAATTGACTTTTTAGGAGTAATAAAACCAGAAGGAAACCTCACCTTAAACCCTATACCGATTTTCTTTTAGGTCCTGTTCTGATGTCCTGTTCTCTGTAATGTCTGCTGCACTAATGGGAAATGTTTTGGAAAATGACATCTCAGTCAGTGTATTTCAGAAGTCAGAGTCTAGACCATCAGGTTTCAGCTCACTTTGAAGAGTAAACAGTTCTGGATAGAGCTAATTGTGATAACACAAGTGCAAAATGGGACACTACAACATTACCACTATCAGGTGTTACCAAGCAGCATTTTTCTTCATGGCATATTTGTCCTGAGAGGCCATGGCAAAACACAGACTGCGGGATGAGCTCAGCTGAGCAACATCCTGTTTCCAGCCCCACCAGAAATGCCCTTGAGCTAGGAGCATCACTTTCACAGCCCGTGCTTAATGTGCATGTGGAGGGCAAATAGTTAACATCTGCTGTGAATTTTATTTTGTGAATTTTGTCACTGAACTTTTGGGAAGTCTTCCAGTAGGAAAACACTGTCATAGTATCTTAAGCACTGAGAAACTCTTTGGCTTTTCACAGATGCAGTAACACATGAAGGAAAAAGGATCAGCAGACCCAGCCTGTAAAGATCCTCTGTCCATCTCCATACCTCTGGGGCAGTCTACGGGCACTGGTGACTCCTCAACTGAGGGATGTAGAAGGGGAGCGATCTCCTTTCCAAATACTTCCATGCAGTTGTTAATAAGGAACTCCACCAGCACTTTCACCTGCATACACAAAAACATTTATTTCAATCCAAGGGGCAGAAAATGCATCCAACAGCGCTTCTGACTCCTGACCCTTTCTTAGGTGCAGAAAGCTGCAGCCATGTTGCTGCTCTTACAAAAAGCTCCTCCACAAGTATTCAAGACAGGAGACAGCAAGGTACCTCTGAACAGGAATGCTCTGATTGGCCCAGGCTGGTGTAGCTGGTCCAAGGCAGATGGCAAGATTGCTGGAGTCCATCCTGCTTGTTGATGAATTTTGCCTGATGTGGTGCAGCAGAGACAGCAACTGCTTGAGGATGAGGAGATTGGCTCTAGGCAATTTGTCAGCCACCCTAAGGGAACATGAACATAATGTAACACCACTGCAGTGGCTGCTACTTCTTTAAAAGCAGCTGTTTCATTAAACTAGTAGAAATTACATGACTTCTCAAGAGAGGAAAGCATGTGCTTTTTCCACGACTTCACAGCACTACCATTCAGAAATCACCACCAGCAGCTCAATAGTGGGTTAACTGTAAGATTTGCACTGACATGCTAGCATTACTGAAGACCATGTCTTTGAGGAGATCAACATTAATAAATCATATGTTGTCAAGAGAAATCACTGCAGGCTTTCCTAAGGCAGATGAAAGCCTGCAGTTGTGTTGTGTAGCTTTCAAGGTACTCTAAGCCAGCTTTCAAATCTACTTTTCAGGAAGAAAGCATGGTGGTGTTTGCCAGCTCCTGGTTTCACTCAAGACCCCTCAGAGGAAGGCTTGTTGTCCATGCCTGATTGACAGCAGAGGGACTACCTCCACTAAGACACTGCAACTGCTGGCCACTTCTTATGAGAGTCATTTTGTGGAACAATCTCAAGTGCCTTAAGGAAGCGTTCTGAGTAAAGAAATGCTTTTCTGTGCCACTTTCCCCCTAAATCCCACTCCACATCTGACAGCTGTTCAGAATCAACAGGATTTTACTGGAAACTGTGGATTTGCAGGAAAATCCCAGGCCTCTACCAGTCCCTCCATACCAGTGGCACTACTTGCAAAACTTACTCTTTCAGTTCTTCCAATCTCACCTCCTTGCTCAGCTTCTCCAAGGGTCACATCCAGTCCTTGATAGAGGTCAACCAGCAAGAGTTTCAATGGGATGTTTCAGAATAAGTCCTGCAAGGCCTAGAGCTTCAGATAAGGTTTTGAATGCTCCCTCTGATATCATGGGGAACATCCCAGTGACCCTGGCTTGGAGGAGGCAGGCTGGTTTCAGTGACCTTCTCACAGCTACCCATCAATGCTGACAGAGCAGGCAGCTGCAGGGGTATGGGCCAGACTCACACTAGACTGCTAACAGGACTCCTGCTCTTCTCTGCCCTCTGCTGTCCCCTAAACCTTGGTGTGCCTCCCGGAGGAGAACACTGAGGAAGAGCATGAAGTGAGTTTCCCATGGGCACACCAGAAACCAGGGGCAGAACAAAAGCAACAGAAAAGGAGACTGAGAAGAAAAACACCAAACTTGGAATTGTAAGTCTGAGAAACAAGAGTTTGGATACACTATGGCTTTAGCATGGGCTCCTGGCTCGGTCAAAGCCAGTCACTCAAGTGGGACCTGCAGCGTAGCAGGGAGCTCTTGCAGCCTGAAATCAGAATTCACCTTCACAATCATTGCCAGCAGGCATTTGGCTTTCGCAGTCGACATCCCCTCCTGTGTCTAGGGCCTCCTTCAGCTCCCGGTGTGCTTTCTTGCTGGCAGCTGGTCCAAATATCCCCTCAGCTGATGACTCTTTCACATACAATATATCCAGGACTTCCTGTGGGAAACATGGGCTGGGGTGCAAGAACTGGGACTTTGATGAAGATAGGCCCTGTGGCATGTAACCCTCTCTTAGAGACAGAAGCAGACTTGGATGGGGAAGCGCACTCTGCTTTCACTGGGATGGGATCTAGATGTTGCTCCAGGGAGATCATGTTGGGCGAAGCCTCATCTGCTAGCACAGAAATAATTTTGTGCTGGTGAACTCCCCTCACTGCCGTGAAGACAGTCCTGCTTCTGTCCTAAAGGGAAACAGGGCACAGGTGAAGCCTTCATGTCCAAATCTCTCCCTGTTGCTTCCCACTCAACCAAGCCAGGATGTGTTCTCAGCAGAGACTGCTTAAAAGGGGAAAAAAAGCCTGTCTTTTGGAAAAACATCCTGTGGGGAAACTGTCCAAGAATCTTGTTAGCCCAAAGATGGTTTCTGGATATGGTCAGTGCTAGCCCATTGCTGACTCCTTCTGGAAACGCAGAAATCCCTGGAGGTTTCTGATGCTGAGGGGAGTTCTTTGAAGGATTTCTGTGAGACCACAAAGACTCATGCAAAACACCAGATCTACTTCTCTTATTCACAGCTCTGGGTTTTCTGCCCTGGAGCTTTCTTCCATCAGAAGTGGTCTGGGCCAGATCAACCCCTGGACGTGGCTCCTGCCATGTTTAGGCTGTGCCCTAACCTGCAGGCTGTGGCTGTCAGAAGTGTGTGCTGGGAGGAAAACACCCAAATCACCTGTCTCCTGAGGTCCATGGTATCTTTCTTAGGAATGCTGCCTCTCAGGAGAAGCCCAAGGGATGGGTACTCCCTCACCAGGCTTGCTTGCCTGGATCACCTGGGACAATGTGCCATCTTCCCCACAGCCACCAGAAGCTGGACAGATCTGCAGTCAGATCCCAACTGCCCTGGCACATCTGCAGCAGCAGAGGTCTGTCACAGAGCAAAGGGACAGGGTAGCACTTTCCCTTTGTGGTTTACTTGATGCAAGCAAAAACCAAAATCAGTTTAGAAAAAACAGGTGGGTGCTCTCCTACCCTCTCCTGCGTGCCAGACAGTTCTAAGCAGTGCAGCAGGAAAAGCAGTGGGCAAACAACTGAAACTGCAGCTCAGACTCAGCGCTGTCTGTGGCTCCTCACAGGGTGTGTGCCATGACAGATTGTCCCAGATCTTGCCCTGCCCTGCTGACACTCTTCTCCAAGGTGTTGACAGCAGCAGAGGCGCTATGTGCTCAGAGAAGCAAGTTCAGCCGCTGCTGCCAAGAAGTTTCCTTGCTTTTGCAGGAAGCATCCTCACTTAGGGTGCCAGACCTCTGTTGCAACAATCCTGCGAGAAGTAAGCACAACGCCTTCTGCTGAGGAACACGGACCCACCTGGCTCTGAGGCCCAGAGCTGAGGGAGACACCCCCTGCAGCTCCCAGCACTGTCCTCCCTGCCACTGAGCGCAGGGCAGAGAGGTTGTGTGCATGGGAGGGACCCTCCGAGGGCTCAGCTCTCTCTCTGCTCCTAGAACCAGCCACCTTTCCAGTTTACCCAGTGGCACATCAGAACAGAAAGTCCCTCCCCTCTATGTGACAGGGAGCCGCCATTTTGTTTCAGCCACCATTTTATGCCAGCGTCTTGCCCTGCGATTGGCTGGTTGCTGTTCTACCCATATGTTGTTCAGTCTCCTTCTGATTGGCTCCCTGCTTCCTGTGGGCCAGGAAGTGCTCGGCCTGGGCGAGGTGTATGTTCGTTTACAATACTGGCAATGTAGAAGTAGGTATGAAGGAGTGTGCAAATGTGTATAAGTATATATTTTATTTATCTATACGTAGATACACTAGTTTAGAGATACATACATCGACATTTATATACTTACGTGTTAGTATATGTATATATGTAAATGCATTTATAAAGATACATTAAATACATATGTATCTGTAAAAGCATAGGTATGAAGTAGAAAAAACGTCTTTTACTGACAGCTAATGGGGCGATTAATAAAGTTTTAATGTGAATAAAAAGCGACTAAAAGCAGAAGGCAGGTGCGCCCTCCCCACACAGACACGCAGGGTGCGTGGCTGCAGGAGGAGGGGCAGCACCTGAGGGGACAGCAGGAGAGGCAGCGCGGACCCCTCCAAGGAGCCCGCCAACGGGGCCCTGTGGCGTGGTGGGAGCGCTGGGGTGTTGCAGAGCTTTTCAGCACAGACTGTGGTTTTTGTGGGGCTTAGAGGAGCAGGATGGATGTACTTTAGAAAACAGAATCTTCTGCTGAGCAGAGAACCAAAGAACCATAAAAAGTTGCAAAAGTCTTGTGAAACAGGCCTTGCTAATGGCTACACCACAAAGAAGAACTAAAGACATAAAAAGGAAGCATCTTACCCCAAAGAGGAACTAGGTGGGTAAATTGCTGAAGAAGCATAAAGTCAGCAAGAATTTGGTTGTAATTGGGGGAAAGATAAAGGCAGCAGGGGGAGATCGCAACCACCGACTCAGTTAGAGACCAAGCAGATGTACCGATCCCACTGTGTTGAGCACGCATACCTGAATTAAAAGACACTGTAACTTTAAATGAAAGTGAGGAATAATGATAACCAGTAGAAATTGTTAGAGTAAAATACTAACCAATCATTATAATCATAGGCGTGTACTCCTGTATTTTGAATCGTATAAATGTATCAAAGATTTTCTGGACCAGTGTGCAAACTTTATGGGTTACCACCTAGCAGCTGTCTCTGCAGAAATGAAATAAATAAGTACCTCTGTTCTGTGTCTATATTGGTGTTTCGCACACCAGATAAATGAACCTCACTTGTGGGACAATAAGATGGTGGTGATAATGGGGCTGGTGGGGCTTTTACTTCTGGGACCCTGGCTTACCAGCTAGCAAAACAGAAAAAACTGTTACAGCAAAGTGCTAATTAAGAAAGGGAAATGAATTTTACATCGCTTCAAGCATCTTACTGGCAAGGGGTTATAGGCCAAAAGGGCCCTTAACTTCAGACTAGCCGACATGGTGGGCCAGTGAATGTCTCACACTGGGGCAGAAGGTGACCCCAGGAGTTAATACATACATCACCCTCTGCTCCAAGGGGAAAAAGGGTTGGGTGATCTTTAAGCCAAACAACAGTCTTAGGTATGCCAAGAGCAGTTTCCTCCTTTTACACAATGAAGATTATTATGGTGTTGAAGATGACAGGAAGGTATTTAGGGTAAGAAAGCTTTGTGGGCTTTGTCATACACTGTATAACTTTGGCCATAGCTGTAAATATTATTGCTGGCTCTGTTATCGCATGACTGTGCAGTTAACTTGGGGACAAGGGTAAGGTGCTCCAGCTGCAGGCTGCTGTTCAGGTCTGGGGAGTTTTTACAGAGGCACAAGGCCCTGGCTATTAAAAAACAAACTGATTGTTTGGCTGTAATTTTTTGTGAGACATGTAAGGTCTGTAAAAAACACCATGAATGTAAAGGCTGGAAGTGTTCAACATGCAAGGAACAAATCTGTAACATAAACAAGCTCCAGTGATCAAAAATCATAGCGTCATAGAATCATTTATGTTGGAAAAGACCTTAAAGATCATCATCCTCATCATTAAGTCCAACTGTAAATCATGCCCATGATCAAAAATCCAGGAGCACAGCAGGGTTGTATTGTCTATGACATGGAACACATGCAGGAAACAGGGACGTATTTCCCAAACTACATTTTTACACCAAGAGAGCCTTGGAGCCTTCAGCTGAAGAAGAGGCAAAAAAGGAAACTGAAAGAAAATGGTAGTTTAAACGGGACACATGTTGTGCACTTTATTCAGTTGTTTATTGACACACAGTTCAGGGCTACACTTTCCTAGTGCACAGTGCCAAAGGCTTTGATGGCCACTTTATTGTTAGTCATGAAGCAAAAAATGGATGTGCAACTAATCACCCAAGGTGGTAAACTCACATGTATACATGTACCCAGCCTGTGTATATGTTTCATAGAGTCTTCAAATTTTTTACCACAAAACAGTCTCCCCCATGCTTTGAGTATCGAGACCTGCAAAGGTTATTTATCTCCTTTTTTTCTAAACTGCTGAAAAGGACCACCTGAATGTGTTTTAGCACATTTATGGGCACATGAGTGGGTTAGTATGTCAAAATGAGATTGGGAGCTTGCAGAGTGCTTAGCTGGGACCAAAATGCCTACAGTGTTGATCCCCGGAGACGCGATTTTTGGCAGCAGCGTAAATGTCATTTGTCCTTTACTAGTGAGAAATAAAAGGGCAGTACTTGAACACTTAATCAGTATTTATGTTTTCATTTCTGTTCTCCTTACAGCTGCTGCTGCAGACAGACCATGTGGAAGGGCTCCAGGCAGGTCCCACACACCTTCTGCACAATCTTGCCAAAATCGTGGGTACAGTGACCATCTGCAAGAGGAAGGGCACAAATGAGCATCTCCTCCAACTGGCTGTCTAGGGCTGCCAGGCTATTTCCCAGGTAAAGACGCTGTGTGAGAGGCACTGAGTTCCCCTGGGCAGACATGGCCTTGTCTTTTGGCTCCTCAACAGATGGCCACTCCCACCAGCTGTGGCAGAACAGGATCCTTAGGTCTCTGCTTGCCACGGCACAGAGGCAGCTTATTGCTTACTCAACAGCAAACAGGAGTGAGACTTAAGGCTGAGCAGCCTTAAGACTCCCCTGGCTGCAGGACCCCTTTTTCATTCATGCGTAAGTGCTGTGCCCAAACATCATAGCAGCAAAGGCTGTCTGCACCCCAGGGGAAGGTGAGCTGGGAGCCAAGGTGGACCCCAGCACAGGCAGTGCCCTCACCAATGGAGCACAGCTAGGTGCTGGTAACAGGGTCCATCACCAGTCCCAGAGAAGGCAAGTGATACACCAGGTCCAGAATCCATCTGGGGAGTGCAGTCAGAGGAGATGGGGCTGGAGATGGGACTGAAGACAAGCTACAACATCTGGATGAGGGATCCACGCAGGAGACAAGATGCCTACAGTATAGGTCTGAGCTGCCTCCAGGAGACAGGTCTGGGGACTGAAAGCCTATGCCTGAGCTGAAATGCAGCTCACACAGGTGGGGCGAGGGATTAGGGAGGGATGTGTATGAGGGCTCCGGGTAAGGCTGCTCAGGTCCCTGAGTCTTGTTGTGCAGCCTCCTTTCTCAGCAAGGGGTGTCGCCATACCTTGCAGAGATCTAAGTTTAAAGGTGACTTGCTGGGGGTTGTGAGGGGTCACAGATCCTCTAGCCAGGCAAAGTGTAGCTGTGTGCTCCAGCTTGCTTTGTAAAAAAAAATAATCCAATCCCAAAAATTGAATAATCCAGCCTCCCATTTGTCACAGTTAAACTAATACATTCATTTAGACGGGAGACATCTGTTTGCTGAGAATTTTATTGCATTACAACACTGCCACCTCTTGTTCATCTGCAGATTTTATTTTGCCCAGCTCCAGCCTGTGGCGAATCCACCACCAGCACAAAGGCATAAAGCCCCTACTACTTCTGTTAAACTTTCAAGAAACAGCAACTGAGTGGATGGAACATCATGTACTTCCATACAAGTTACAGACAGGTAGAAAGCCTGAAAACATCCACAGACACGTTGTATCAGTGTTGACTAGCATGTAACTGTTTTCTCTGGTAACAAAGAATGAGGTACCAAAAGAAAGGAGGGGTGGGTGGTGGGGGACTGGGGAACAACACCCCAGAACACAAGCAGCAGCAAAACCAACCCCAGCAGAAAATGTCATGGGACTTTTCCAGGGAGTGTGAAATGAACTGTGTCCATGCAATGTTATCTCCAAACTCTGTGACTTCTCCTGATGTGACTTCTCAATTGTTGTCTCAGTACTTGTCTCATCTTCTACCCCAGAGGCTGCCACCCTAACGCATACATTTTTCTGATGCTGGTTAATGAAAAGCAGCACCTGTTCTGCCTCCACCAGGGACACCAAGTCTGTGAATTGTGTGGAAACCTCCTGGAGAAGACTTGGCTGCAGATGAGCAATGTAAGTTGGTTGTCTTTGTCTTTGAGTTTCTGACTAGATGGTTTCTGGGAAAAGGTTCAGCATGCCCTAGAAGACGGTGGACCATAAGAAGGTGTGTCATGCTCTGTGGTAGCTGGTAAAATATGGGGAAAGCCCACAGAAAGCAAGGAGAAGAGACAAACGATACAATCCAGGTGGGCCACTTTGTCCCACTGCTTGCCATTCAACTAGCTCATTTGGTTGGGCTTAGACTAGTGAAAGAGATGGGTTTTCTGCACGGGTTCCTTGGTTTCTGGTGCTATATTTCATTGTTATTTCTTTCAGGCAAGTTTAGGCATCGGTTATAAGTAACACCACCTTGAATTAACACTTTTTTGCTATGCCTTTTCATGATGTCTCTTTGTGTTTCATTCTTGGTGTGTGCAGTAGTTGAGAAAGGGTGTAATGTGTTCAGCCAGACCCAGGTCCCTGGGAGCTGCCAGAAGCCCGAGAAGTTGATGAGCAGCCTAGGCCCACAGCAGCAATGCCCTGGGCAGTGGGGCCAGCAGAAGCTGCTGGTCAACCCACGGTGCAGAAAGAGGGACCTGCCAGCCAGTCTGTCAGTAGTTTTCACATCTCTTTCCAGCTGGAAGATCCAATCAAAAAGAAAACTATGATCTTGAAATGGAGTTGCCAGCAGGCAAACAGATTTACCATGGTTGAGTCCTAATGGTCTGACACCCGAGGCAGCTGGGCTTTTTTACTTCATACTTATTAAACACATTATTCCTGAACCGTGGGATTGAGTCCGAACTTTCTTGCAGCCCTCTCTGCTGTCTAAACCCAAGATGAACCCTCAAAAGCTGTGGTGCTTGTTTTGGGCGCTCAGTTAAGTTGTGTGTAGGGCCCACCTTAGAAGCGTTAGTGTGTTCCCTGGCCCCCTCACTGATGTCGACTAAGGCAGCCTCGCTTTCTGTTCTCATAGGTGCCCCAATCCAGCCACAGGGCTCCATTAGCTTTTCTGCAGACTTCAGAGTCGGCAGAGGCACAGGGTAGTCCAAGAAGGATTTATTCCTGAATAGTCTTTCCACAACAGGCCAGAACCATGACAATAGGTATTTGGTCTCTTCACAAACTGCTCTAGGTGGCTGTCCCCCTTTCTGCTGTCTGCAAGACTGCCCTCTTATTTCATCCAGCAATCCGTTGAGGAGTGTGTCCTTGATGTTGATCTCATCACTGACCTTGTACTCTGGATCAATGCCCACAAAGAACTGGGTGGGAGCTGCTCTGCCTCTTCTCTCTTTCTTTTTGGTGGGTAAAAAAGTGATACCTGCAGACCCTAGACCCTGTGCAAATAAGATGTGAAGCTGAGACTGCTATGAGGCCACATTAAGTTCCCATTGAGCTGCATTGTCCTGAGCTGTGTGGTAGGACCCAACTCTCCTGCTTGGGCCAAGAGACCCTGTCCTTGTGTGGGGGGCTGTTCTTCCCTAGAGGCATTTCCCTGTGTTGAACTGCATGGTTCACTTTGGATCATCGTCCAGGTCAGTAATGAAGACGTGAAATGGCATTGACACTAGTGTTGCCCCTGAGGTACACCACTGACAACTGGCCTCTAGTTGTCCATCACCCACAGCACATGTAGGTGCATCCTTCAGGGGCTGTTGGGGGCTGGGACCATTAGGGGCTGCCTCCAGGGTGTCAGGACAGAGCCTCACAGCCAGACCCATCCCACCCCCCAGAGAGTGAGCAAGGCAGGCCAAGGGGCATCAGGCATCTCCCCAGGGACAGGGATGGGGATGGGCCAAGGCCAGGCTGGCACATCAGCCCACTGGGCCCATAGCTGAGCAGGACAGTGCTGGGGGCGGGGTGGAGACTGACACCCTATGGCATCAATGGGGTATGGGCTGAGGGCCCCAGGCAGGGCTGAAATAGGGTCTTGGGCGATGGGCAGAGGAGACCTGGGGGGGCAGGAATGGCCCTTGAGGCCCATGGTTGCCCTTGGGGAACATTACAACCTCCTGTTCGAAGGACACTGGAGACCCCCAGAGGTATAGGCATGTGCCTGCTTCTAAAACACCATGGCAGTGTGACAAAACCCCTCAAAAGGGAAAGTGAAATCAAGAGATATTTTAATTGAAAAATGGTGTTATCTCACGACATTGATTTTAGGAGTGAAAAATACGCTAATGTCAACTTTATCCTTACTGTTACAGCACAGGTTTCTCTCCTCACCTGCTTTTTTCAATCTGTAGAATAGAAATGACTGTAATGCAATGTGATGTAAGTGGTCATGAGCATAATCAATGTGATAGGAGCCCTCAGGTTGGTGCACACAGTATTGCAGACAGTATTCTTATGACAGCTTCATGCAAGTGAACCAAAAATGCCCATTTCCGTAAGTTAGGTTTTAGGTTTATAATTTTGATCTTTATTTAAACCACGTTTATAATTTTGAGCGCTATGAACAGGCAAAACAAGAACTATAAAATTAACACACAAGCTGAATGATGCATGATATGTTTTAGTCCAGTATTTCATGTTTCAGCCCAATTTTGTGTAAATAAACCTTCAGTAAAAATGTTACATGTTGAGACAATCTACACAGGACTCGGTTCATTGAGTTGCCTGGGGCCGGACTCAGTGCTGAGGGCACCACCGAGCAGCCAGCCTATGCGGTCCATGCCTGAAAGCACCAGCACCTAAATATAAGTGTGTTCATGGGAACAAAACCCAGATACTACGAAAATTATTTAATTATTCCACAAGAAATCAAGATCAGATGCCTCTACAGTGTCTCTGGGAAATACCATAAAGACATCCACAAGCACAGTTACCAATTTATGAAACCTAACACACGCCTCCGGCCCTCTGAATGCACTATCACACCTCTCCTCCGCAGGCCAGCACCCACCCACGGGCACAAAAAGTGCAGTCACAGTTGGTTGCCACCTCTGCCTGGAAAATCCCCTGCTCTGTCCCTGCTCACTTCATATCCCTTTCTCTTTGTAAAGTCCTCCCTGAATAGTGTTCCCACCGTTTGCACCATGGCTCCTGCCCTACTTTAACACTTCCCTCCTGCCCCCCCCCAACATACACAGCCCCCCAGATAGGTACTACCTTGCCCGTGCACGGCATCCCCCAGCCTCATCTGCTCCAGCAGCCTTCACGCTCTCTCTGGATGTTTCCAGCTGCCATTTATTTTCTGTTTCTCTGGGCTAAGAAGAGATCATCCCTGTCCTGGGAAAAAAAAACCCAAAACACTCCAAAACAAAGAAACAACAACCCCCTCCCTCCCCCAACCACAACAACAACAAAACAACAATAGTAATAATAGTCATAGTAATAATGATAATAAAACAAACAGTGGCATGTCTCTTTTTGCAGTCAGTTTTTCTGTACCTGTTTCAGCCAGGCTTGCTCATGTGCTCTTACTCTTCAGGAGTTAAGCAAGTGCCTTGCAGAAATCTCTGTTTTCTCACAAGTCTCTGTTTTTTTTTCACAAAAACTTGTGCTCTCTTCAGCACCAAATAGGAAACCTGTTTGGAGGAGTGCTTTTCCCCAGTGTCTGCCTTGGCCCATGCAGCCCCTCAGCTCCCTGCTCGTAGAAATAAGAGCTGATTGTGGCACCCACAGATGAGTTGTGACCCAGGGAGAGGCAAGAAGTTCCTTCAGTGGTCCCTCTTCTAAGGGAATGAAAGGCAAAGCAGCCAAGATGATCCAGCCCATGGTAGTTGCCCCTCCTGCATTGCTTCCCCAGCCCGGTTCCTGCATCTGGGATGAACCCTGCCCTCTCCCCAGGGAAAAGCTGAGGTCCGAAGTGTCTGCACTCATCACAGTCCCTCTGGGCACCTGTGGGACAGGGAGCAGCCATCAGGCAAACCAGCACCAGAAGGCATGAACCTTAATTTCCAGCCCTGTCCTGACCTGGCTGACAGCCTGGCTAAAGCATGCAGTACTGCAGGTGGGTGCAGTAATCTTGGAGTAACCCTCAGCCTCTCCCTCTGGGTGCTAGGGATTCCCGTGCGTGAAATTAAAACTTCTCCCAAAACACTGTCGTCAGAATAGTGACTTTATTAACAGAAACAAACAAAGGATTAAAACACATTATGAGTTTGCTGAAACACACAGTGTGCCTGTGGAGGACAGACATATTTATATACATCAGTTCATTGTAGAAAGGTGAGTGATTTGGTCTAGATGACTAGGATATCCCCTGGTAGTCCGCAACGGATCCAGACAGCTTTCTCTCCGTGGTGGCTCCGGTAAACCAACCGATTTCCCCCCAGCCCCACCCCAGCCAGGCTAGTGCCAGTCCCCTGAAGGCCACCGGGATCTCATGCGGGACTGTCTCCCACGCAGGGTGAGCGCGGTTGGACTCGGCCTGAAACCGGCAGGGCGGCTGACACCCCGCCGCTCCCTCCGGGCTGTACCGAGTCGGGCCCCCTCCGCTGCGGGGCAAGAAAAAGGGGGTCAGGGTGCTTTGAAGACATCCGTCCCCTTCCTTCCC
>VFFE01006922.1:527665-544356 GCA_008921705.1 Burhinus oedicnemus
GCCCCGGCCCTGGCCCCTCGCCCTACCAGCTCCTTCTCTCGGGAGGCGCCGCCACCGCCGCCGGCGCCGCCGGGGCCCCCCAGGTCGCGGCCGCGGCGCAGCGGGGTCGCCCCCTGCCCGCGGGCGCCCAGCAGCAGCGCGGCCGCCACGGCGCAAAGCGCCAGCGCCCGGCAGCTCTCCATGGTGCTGCCGCCCCGCCGCCGCCGCCCCGCCGCTGCCGCCTTTATAGCGCCGCGCCCGCCCCGCCGTGCGTCAGCGCCCCCCGCCGCCGCGCCGCGCCGCGCCGAGCCTCGGCTCGGCTCGGCTCGGCTCGGTTTGGCTCGGTGTCTCCCACCTCCCAGCGACCCAAGTTTTTGCCCTAATCAGAAATTGTGCACCGGCAGGGCTCGCCTTCTTCCCGGCCGTGTCGGTGCAAACAGCCGAGCCGTCGCCCAGAGCCAAGGAGGAGAAAACCTCCTGGCCGCACACTCAGGTGTCCTGTCCACTGCCAGGGGCCGGGTCGCCCCAGTGTTGTGTGAGAATAGTGGGAGGCTCTTCCCTCGCCCGTGGGGGTCGGGAAGGAGGAGGGAGAGGGAGGTGGACACCCGGAGAAGCGAGCGGAGAGGTTGGGCCATCAGGGAGACGAGGCTTGGAAGTCAATGCAGGGATCTGCAAGGAGGAAGAGTTAGTAGCCCATGGGCTAAGGGAAAGCACGGCGTGATGGGCGGAAGAGCCAGGATGGAAGGATTAACCTAAAGGAGTCGGGGAGCAGGGGGAACATAAAGATGGTGAGCAACCAGCTGGTGAGCATGCTTGAACGAGGACAGGTGGGACTGCCAACAGGGTGGGAAGGCTCAGGGCCACGGAGAACAAGGTAAGAAGCAGCATCAAAAGGCCTGGAATAAAAGTAACTGCTGGTACTTGGAGTGGAACTGTGAAAAGGTGTTTGAGGCCAAATATCATGTTACTGAGCAGGTGCTCAGTGAGCCTCATCTCTCCTGTGTGTGAAATCAGGCCACCCCTTTCTGGGGGAAGAGAAGAAGCACAGTCGCCAAAAGGAGACCTAGCATCAGCGCGCTCACTCCATTCAAACCTCCTACTGATGCTTGGCTCTGCAAGCTTGGTGGCCTCATGTTCATCAACACCGTGGCCAAAAAGTTCCCAGGCAGCTCCAAACCTGCCCAAGCCTCATGGTCATGGCAGGGGCAGGAGGAAAATAGGAGCAGCTTCCCCCAGTAAGAAAAGCAGTGGCGTGCCAAGGAGAGCATGCGAGATGAGGGGCAGTGCTCAGCCCTCTCCAGGCTCATGCCTCTGGGCCAAGGCTGGGGCAAAATGGGAGAGTTGAGCAGCAGCTTTGCTGCCATGAGATATTTGGCCCTCTGGCATGATGGCTGTGGGGACAAGGAGGCAGCGAGCAGCATCTGTCTGTGCGGAGGCTCCAATCCCAGCTTTGTGGTGGCATGGGGACATTCCTGCCCTTCAGCCAGCGGCAGCAGGAGCTGGGATGGGTCTCCCTAGGAGGAGGGAGGATCAGCTGGAGAAGGAGGAATTTGGAAAACCTTGTTAACAAAACTGTCCTAGCTGGTTGTTTGTAGGGGAGCTAGGAACAGCCTGAAAAGGCAAAGCAATGTGAGGGTAAAAAAAAAAAAAGTTGTTTAAAAAAAATTAAACAGGCCCAGGGACATATTTTTCCAAACAGTAAGGCAGTGTTTAAAGGGACCAAGAGGAGTGTGGCTTAACAAGTAATTTTCAACAGCACCATTTTGTTTGAGGCAATAAAAAGACTCTGATGTCTCCGACTATCATGTTTCTTGCCTCTGGAGCTGTGTGTTCACCTCTTGCTGCTGCCTCCTCCCACACGCTCCTCTTGATCATCACATCCAGCAAAGGTCTCATTTGTAATTGCTGTTGGGAGTAGAGATCCTCTGTGTGTTTGCACAAATCCTCCAGTCTCATTTTGTCATAGGGAAGGCTAAGATGTCAGACATCAGGCTGGTGGTGAACCACTCATAGCGAATCCCACATCCCATGCTGGAGCAAAAATGCAGCTGTGTGACGTACTGGAAATGATGGGTTTGCTGAAGCAAAGTTTCTTAGCGTAGACAAATAACACAGGCTAAGAAAAACGCAACACTTCGTATGGAGAGGCAGATATATGGCCTGCTCAGCTTTGAAAGCAGTGTCTGTGAAGCCTGACTGAAAATTCAAGCCATATTTTATAGTATGAGGATTACTCATGCAGTGTTGAGAACACCACAGAGATGGTCAGAAAACATCACTGTTTTCTTTCCAACTTGCACTTCCATGTAAAAAGCTGCATTTGTTAGTTCACCCTGTAAAATTATTATGGAATGTGAAGGCAATCACAGATTTCTGTTTCCAAAAGTCGTCGTATCTGTTTGGCTACAGACACCCACAGAACTGTACGTTTCTGTGCTTGTCACTGTCTGTATCACACCGTCTCTGCAAACAGCACTGTGCCCTGCTGCCTATTCAACCATTCTTGTAGACTTTGTCTCCAGCACTAGGGGGTAAAAAAAGTCGTAGGACGCAGGACAGCTGAATGTTAAATAAGAGTGTCAGAAGCTAACGTGTCAAGGAGGAGAACAGGGTCATGGTACAAAAATGTAAAATCACCGTTTACAGCTACAAAAAGGCAGGTAATTTTTGACAACAGCATCAGTAGCCAGTCATAAGAGAAATGGCTATGAAATTAGGGGAGTCTGTGGCACTACAGAGCTCAGTTCCAGGTAATCTACACAAAATGCCATCAGACCTCAGAGACCAACAGCGGTGTCGTAGCTATGCATTAATTCAAGCTTCTCAAAGTTAACTTACTTTCTCCACACGAGTGTTATTGCAGATGAGGTACAAACAGGACACAGCCAATGTGCGTTAACACCTGTATTATCAAATGGATAATTTTTGAAGTTGTACGTGACATATTCTTTTCATAAACACACTCTTCCATCACGATCAATTAATTGAATGTAATTCTAAAAGTGGGGAAAAAATAGAGGTTTCTGTTGGCGCTGGTGTCAAAATAATGGAGCATTGCGCAGTTCTGATGCATTTATGTATTCTAGCTTTGGCTTGACATAGACACAGAGTTGAATGGATTTTATGACTACTAGACGTAGAGATTAGGGTGAAGCATTTGTTCAAGTGCTTTACTGAATCAGAGCCATGAAAGTGGACATCAGGCTTTAAGTGGATGCTTTAAGGCTTTGCTGAAAAGCAGCAGGGCTAAGTGCTTTGTTGAATTGCCTTTATTTGTAAACCTCACATTAAAAAAAATTTCTATAACATACCATCGCTGGTTTTCTGAATCAAGACATTCTTTGGCTGAAATCTGGAACAGCGAGGAAAATCTAAGATAAATTAGGGTTCTGCCACATTTGAAGTAATAAGAGTCCAGAGGCATACTTGAAAGATAACTTCTGTTTCAGCAGGAGATACCAATTCATCTTGATGAGTAACAGATTGGGAAAATGCCATCTAAATAAAAGATGGGTTCTCACAAGAACAGCACATACATAAATGCCAACACAAACACTGAGGCTACAAACTCCCCATTAAACTCACCCCAAAATGGGTGGAAGAGGGGTGGGAACAGGCACCCAGTGGCTTCTCAGGTATGACATTTATAGCCTTTCCATTTCTGCAGCCAGAGCCATCGGCAGAGGCTGTGCCCTTAGCCACGTCTCATTTCAGCCTGGGAAGCAGGCATGCAAGCCTCACAATGATTGTGTACCGGAGGCTCTGCCCTTGATGTTTGTTCTACAATGTGCCACCAGTTTTTGTTGGTGACCACATTGTAGCTCCCAGTGGTTCCCACCACGTTGCTAGGTGCCATGAGAATAAAAAGGAAAATGGCAATGGGTGCGGTTTTATGATCCATCCTGAATTCGCCATCTCAGCCTAGCTAATTAGAGAAGCACCCTGGGTTACTGCAACAGTCCCTAGGGACATGATGAGCAGCTTGGCCCACCTCATTCACAGGCTTTCCGCTTCATTCTACAGAGGCATTTGAAAACACCCTCAAGGTCACAGTATCGGCCCCTTTTTAACTCCTTGTACTCAAAAGGTTGACCTCCCGTATCCAGCTATCAGAGGGCTGGAACAAGGTCACCTCTTGGCCTTGCCACTGCTCTGAGGCAGGAGGGAGCTGAGAAGAGCAATCCCCAAGGCAAGATCAGATGGGAGCAGAAAGGTCCCCTGGAACTCTGGGGCACCGAGTTTGAGGTCCTGGTCCACATATCTTGTGTGCTTGATATGGCAAAGCTATTTCCCTTGTTCCTCAACTTCCACCATAAAACCAGCGTCATCCTAAGTATCATCCTTTCCAGTAAGTAAAGAGATTAATGGTTGTGAGCTGCTCAAATACTATATTGAATAGGTGAGACGGACCAGAGATGGGTAGGACAAGTCTCGAAATAGTCACCCACACCTCTTATGTTGCCTTTGCTGTCAGGAATCTCATGCCCTTGCAATGGCAGCTACCTTTTATTTAGGTTTATTTAACATTTCCTTTCGTTAAACATCCAAAAGGGATCCTACTGCTAGAACAATGGCAATGGGAAGCGAGAACGACTATGTAATGGAATAATGCCCCAGCATAAATGTTATCTGCCAACATCACCAAATGTGATGTGAGCATGGGGTCCCACTCCTCACTCCTGGTGAGTCCACAGAGAACAAGGTTTTTCAGCAAACCTCTGGGTGGCAAGAGGCCATCTCTGCCATCAAAGTGCCATCACGCTCAACGTGGATTGCCTACAGTCAGTGCCTATATAGGAAGCATGGCATGTTAGGCTGCAAAAGCTTTTCCAAAATAGGCTGCCATGCAGTGGGGCCTGATAATTGCTAGGGATTCCTTGAATCATTCGTCTGCAGTGAAGGTCCCGCTCTGTAACCTCCCCTAAGCAGAACATGCTGGTAGGATGCTAAGCCCATGCTGATGAATTTCATTGTTAAACAAATTTCCAAAGATAAATATTGTTAAGGCAGAACATTCTTATTTATTCAGAGACATGTTTTGACTTGGCTTGCATGCATATTTAGAGAAAATTTATTTAGAACTAAATTTATTTAGAACTGTAAAAAACTGTCCTTTCAGACATACTCAGTTATTATTCTCAGAAGCATGAGTCCTCCCAAACACATCTACTTCCACTATCTGTATCCCAGGATTATCTGTTACCGTCTTCAACTCAGAATGATTTCATTACCAGTCTCACTGAAAGAATATATTCAAAGCAAAAATATTATTCCAAAGCGATCAATTTTCTTAGCAGAAAAAGGCAGTACTCCTTATGGCTTTAGCAGTAACAGGCTGGGGAAAGTAAACCCCATAATTTAAAGCAGAAAGACAACAGGTGTCTCGACTGGTTACTCAACCATAGTAGAAGAAAATATGGAGTGTTTCTTTTTATTGGAAGCCATTAATAACAATCATTTTAGGGTCTCAAACTTTTGATCTCCCTGGCTATATTTTATAGATACATAGGTAAAAGTAGAGTATTTTTAAAGGCATTTCAGAAGTCCAGCAACCATAAATAACGTCACTGTACTTTCAGGACAAAGAAATCCCAAGGCCATGTCCAACATGTTTACAAATTTGTGTAGTGAGACAAGAAGAATCATCAGTGGCACAAAAGCACACCTCTATACCTTGTTGCCATTTATGGCAGTATTTAAAACTGTTACTCCCTGTTAAGTATGTGTTTAATACACTAATAACATGCACATGAGCACGACAGTGAGATTACATGTGTGCAGACCTACAGAAGTAATCTTTCTAGTGGTGCATGACAGACCAGGTTTTGGATAGATTTCTTAGTAAAATGAGAGAAAACCGGTCTTTTAGTGCAATGTACAGGTGTACCAGAGAGCCCACAGCTCAACATAGGCTGGTCTCTCTGCAGTCTACGTTGAAAATCCCCATTCCAGAGAATTCTTTCATTTTCACTTCTGCATCTGCCTGAAAGAAAATTGAGAGGGCTAGTAGCTAGCAAACCTTCCTTCCCCCTCCTGAGTCCACAGGGAACTCCTCTGCCACACAAGTCTAAGAAGACTACAGCTAGCGTGTTATCCAGGATGATTACTCCTATTAGCAATCTTTCTTCTCACCACAGGCCAGCACAGGATAGGTCTTCCACCCATGTACATTAACTCTTCTTGGATTTGATTCTCAGTCAAGAGTACTTCTGCCATTTAGTGGTCTTCTAATGGTTATCTGGGCACCTGCAGGGCAAAGCTAAATAAAATCACTTTCCTACCCCCAACTAGCACCGTATTTGCCTCCTTATTCTAGGCAGAGTACATGCCAAGCATTTAGTTTCTACAAGGTGCAATATTTCTAAAGAGAACAAATCAAATGACAGACACTGAATTCTTGAGAAACATTACATTGCAACAAACTACAATAAATAAGAGGATTAACCAATCTCAGCTAGGGCATCTCAATAGCCGTCGTCAGTGGGATGCAGGCATGTGTTCTGGGTGAAGCATTGATCCACATAGGGAGAACGCTCTGTCTTTGTGGAGCTAAAATTGCCAGAAGGATCACACAGCGCACCATCTTGAAACACCTTTGCAGCTAACCCCCATCTTCAGAAGCGCTCTCAGCAATGTGCAGCTCCCACAGATACCAGCATACATTCCCCGGCTCTTCCAGAAAACGCTATGCATCCATCAGGTTCTCTTGTTGTTTTGACTTCAGGGAACCGTACAGAAGAGTAATGTTTTTTGGATGAAAGCCAGAAAAAGGCCAAAACGCCAACAACTGTGTGAAATCTATAATTTCATGCTGTGTTGAACTCCCTGGCTGCCCTTACCGCACTTGGCTTTTGCAAAATTTATTTACTAGCAAATGCAGATTTTTTTTTTGTTGGATTGCAAGAATATTTTGCATTTATAGGAGACATACAAAGAAGAATTAAAAGACATAAAGGAACTGATAAGCACCAAATATATAGCTTACTTTGCAGATTTATTTATATAAGAGATAGTATCAATGGTTTCTGGTTGAACATTAAACATAATGCTAAAACTTGCAGTTTATTCATGCAATGCAGTGTTATACAAGCACTGTAAGTGACCCATCTCAAATCAGTATCAAAACGCTGAAGCACTGTGTGATGATTACTCAGTGAAAATAAATAATTAGGACATTTCCATTAACAATAGCATTGTACAGATCTTTATTTTTAACCACCTCAACACTGTATTCAGTTTGCTCTCCACCCCCAATTAAAATATACAGAGGTAATTCTGACATTTAAGTTTACATCCTGAAAACCCCAAATTCTGTCTTCTTTGTAGGTGCATTTAATGACGCACTGAGACTGAGGCCCAAGACCAGTCTTGTGTCAGCTGGATCAATGATTCCGTCATCCCATAATCTAGGAAAAAAATAAAAATCAAACAATAATAGTTAAAGGAAATTAACATACACAACGGGTAGATTTTCAAGCACGTGGAACTGGAAATAGTTACACGAAAGAGAGTGGACTAAAGAGTTAACATTATACCTGAAGCCATGGAGTTAATTCACTTTAACTATCAATGCAATAGGCTGGTGTGAATTACTCTGTGGAATTTGTCTTCTAGAACAAAGTATAAATTTTGGATAAATGAACATCAGGTCTACATACTTTAAATCAGATTCTTCATACTTATTTTTTAGTATGAAGTCATCACCTTAGAGAAAAGAGACCTTCTGTTTTTTAACATTCAAATGGAAAACAACCTTTTGTCAATGACCTAGCTCTTCTATTACGAATGCTAGTGTTTTAAGTATTTTAATGTCACATCATTATTTATGTTATTCAGGTTAGTTCAGCTGCCAGATGAGGATGATACAAGTGTTTATTCTTTCATCATTTAAAGAGCCGGACTAAGTTTCAAGTATTTCCAGTATTTGTTGTGTTTGTTTTTCCTGAAGTCCACTTCTAAAAAACTGTAAGGTAATACCCTCAACGCAGCCCTGAAGGCAATTAAAATATGAATATACAAATATCAAATTCCCAAGTCCCCAAACTCACAAACACTGGTAAATAGTCTCTTTGATATTATCCCAAAATTAAAGTACTTCTGGCATCAGTTCTCAACAACAGACCCATCCTACCCAAAATAAAATCCCTGTCAAAACCTTTAGCAGGACACAAAATCGTAAATATTGTATAACTACTACCTTCTCAGCAAGATACTTAAACTAGATACCACACTGCTCATTGCAACACAAGTCTTGCTTAAATAAGCAGGCTTTTTAATCAGGGTCTGCAAAAATATGCACAGAATCTTTGGTTAAGACAGTGATGCTCCTCCTCCGTTCCATCTTTTCCTAGAGACACTTATTTTGCATTCTTTTTTGAACTTACTTCAGTATTGGCTAATGTTTAATTCTTTGTCTGTGGAAAATTTAAAAATACAAGAAAGGGTAATGAATAGGGAGCTAAGACTGACTCTATCGAGAGAAAGCATAGCCATTCCTTTCTAACTGAAGTTTCCACCTGCAAATTTCATATTCTTCGAAGATTAATTGGAAGAAATCTAATTAGACAGGAAACAATATATTTTGCACTCTTAATACTAAATGTGCCAACCTCACTCCCAAAAGAAAGAGGATTGCAAACTGTATATAAATACATGCTCAAGGCAGCAGCAGCAACTTCTGAATGGTTTCCGCCTTTGCTTTATTTTGCCATTTGCTGTGAAAGTAATATTCATCAGATCAGATAAAAATATTAAGAGACTGACAATGTATGCTTTTTATGTTACAACAAATATATGTATCTATCCTAGGATGCACAAAGTGGAATTGCAATAAAGGACACCTGTAACAAGATAAGGCATGAGGGTTCAGACTCAGCTTAGGAACCTTTTCTCCAACTAGCAACAGAGAGACAAACAAAGAGACCTAACTCAGAAAGAAGGTTCTACTATAAATGTATCTTATCATGGTGCAGCTCCCCAAGTAGAGGAGACTCTTACCCTAAACAGGGCACAAGAGCACAGCTGAAGTACAAAAGGAGAAAGGGGTTTGGAGAAGGGAAGACTTTGCTGTTAATTGGGCAAAATTATGCTGTTTCTTTTTTGGGACTGAAAACAAAATCTTGATTTAAAAAAAAAATTTTTTGTGCCACAGTAGCTGTGGCACTCACTGACCTGGCTGACAGGTCCCAACCAGCATAGAAACAGGACTGGGAAAGAAAAAGAACTTCTTTCAAGGGAAAATAAAATGCCATAAACACAAATTACAAATATAAGGAAACTGTAGCTCCATCTAATCTGTTCTCATTTTAGGATTCTCGCTGAGAATCTCCTTTCTAGTGGGCTAGTAAGTTGTGCACTGGAATATTCTAACAGCCATGCTTGCATCTGCACGGACGTGGTACTAACAGCAAATTCTGTTGCAGAAGACACACAAGAATTGTCTATACCATATTCTGGATAAAATGCATGGTATAAGCTCTTGCCATCTGGTTCCCTAACTGTAGCTTTAAACTGTATGTAATAACTCATTAAAGTATTTTAGCATATTTTAACAATTCTCCATTGAAAAGCGACTCAGAGTAAGTGCTTCTTACCATACAGAAAAACCAATTAGAAGCTTTTTTTGCCAAAATAACCGAAGGACCAAGTATAACATGGTTTTACAGAGACTTACTTAAGAGTCATTTGAATTCTTTTGTTTTTCCCCAAGACAGTGGTTATACCAGTTCACATAATCCAGCATGACAGAATGGCCAAGACAGAATATTTTGTATACTTGCAACGTCATGAAGTATGCATTACCAAAGTTTAATGCATATGCTTTTCTTTCCTTCTTTTATTTTAGATCTTGATTTAGTTTTGATGAATATAGTCAGATTAATCTGCAGAAGGGATGGAGAAGATCCCTATTAAGACTGAAAATCAAAGTAGTTTTGTGAGGTCAAATCTACCACAATCTCTTTATTTTCTTACAACTGTGTGCTGGTTTTGGCTAGGGTAGAGTTAATTTTCTTCATAGTTGTTATTACAGGGTGATGTTTTGGATTTGTGCTGGAAATGGTGTTGATAACACAGGGATGGTTTGGTTATTGCTGAGCAGTGCTTACACAGAGTCATGGCCTTTTCTGCTCCTCACACCATGCTACCAGCGGGCAGGCTGGGGGTGCCCAAGGAGTTGGGAGGGGACACAGCTGGGACAGCTGACCCCAAGTGATCAAAGGGATATCTCGTACCATACGACGTCATGCTCAGTGTATAAAACTGGGAGAAGAAGGAAGGGAGGGACATTTGGACTCATGGCGTTTGTCTTCCCAAGTAACCATTACACGTGACGGAGCCCTGCTTTCCTGAAGATGGCTGAACACCTGCCTGCTGATGGGAAGTAGTGAATTAATTCCTTGTTTTGCTTTGCTGGGTGCACGGCTTTTGCTTTACCTATTAAACTGTCTTTATCTCAACCCACGAATTTTCTTCACTTTTACTCTTCCAATTCTCTGCCCCATCCCACTGGGGGTGAGAGAACAAGCAGCTGTGTGGGGCTTAGTTGCTGGCTGGGGTTGAACCACGACAGACTATAAAAAAAATCACTGTTAAGAACAATCTCAAAAACAGTAATTTCTACTTTTAAGCAAATTTGGTTTTTTTTGACTGTTACAGGTTTGTTTGCTCTGCAGATCAACTTTTTTTAATGAACACTTGCAATTAAATTGTTGATTTATGAAACACACTGAAACTGAATGTAGGAATTCATACTCTTAAAATGTTTAATGAATCTGCTAAGGGCCTGGGGAGCACTGGGATGAACTGAATCAAAAAGAATCACCAACTTGATGCGGTACCTTCCAAGCTGCAACTTCATAGTGACTACCCTTGTAATAAACACTTCCAAACATGAAGCACATTTTAGTGGCAGATTTGTTTTTTTATAACAACACAATTAACTTATATTGACAACGATAAAGATTTTATGCTGCATGGAAGTCAAGATGCTTTCATATGGTCACCCCTGGCTTCTGCTTCTCTTTGTTTAAAGAAAACTACATTCGCTACTGGGATGTAACATTAATAATTAAACTATCTATTAAAACCCCATTGCTAGAACATGAGTCACATCTACACTCATAAAATATTTGTAACAGAGACACTGTGAGTTAAAAGAAATGAGGTCCCCAAAAGTAAAATGCTCATATAATTTGTTAAGATGCAAACCGCTGAAATCCTTTTAGAAACCTGTAAGCAGATTAATATAACTCATTAAAAAGGGTGCCGCCTAATGACTGCTGTTAATTAAGACTGCTCACTGTGAAAGGTTCTAATCAAATAATTGATTAAAGTTTGATTAAAAAATGCAACTGTGGGGAACAGTATTGACATCCTGTACATATAACATGTTATAATTTATAAGCAAAATTATATAAGCACAGTAAATAGGGAAATTTCCTTGTAATTTAAGATCATTAGGGCATTTTCCTTCCCTCTCATTATTACTGCTAAAAGCTTAATTCAAAGCCTAATGAAGTCAACTGGAAGGGTCACATAAATCTCAAGGGACATTCAGGTGAGGCAGACTGGTCCCCACATCTTAGCAAGACGACAGCGTGAGGGAGCCTCCAAAATGGCTGCACCCAAGCAGCAATACAGACAGCAGTCTTTCTGCCCATCTATCATTCTTCCCTCTCAGTAATGCAAAGCTGTTTGTTGGAGTTTTCTTGTTGGTCTTTTTGGTGGAGGGATCTAGTTAGCATCTGACAAAACCAAGGCTGTCCAGATTCAGTTTCAATACAGCACCCTGACATTTGGCTGATGGTCAACTGTTTTTTTCACCATGCTTGGGATCAGACAGGAAGCATCCTTTAGATCAAAGGGAACAGGTTACTTCTTCTCCCTGACCTACAGCGAATGCTTGCCAATAAGCAGCTGCTGATGTTAGCTGACAAATGGGTGTGCTCCAAGGTGCAAGGTGGCTAAATCCCTCCCTCAAGTACATTACTTGCTGCAAAGACTGTAATCCTGCTTCATCTCGTTGTTTCTGCCTGGGCAGCCTGCTCCACAGTAATGAAAACTTCTGAGCTATTGGTCTGAGATCTTGCTTGGGAATTAGCAATAAATGAAGTAAGAAGGCACACGTGACAATATTGCCAGGAAGGCATGAAATCAGGGCAGAAAACACACGGGTGTCTACCAATATACCCAATTATCTCTACAAGACAGCAGAGAGCAATTAAGAGCTCCTAGACAACGCAGACTGTACCTATGAGAGAGAGAAAACAGCCTGGACTGTCTTGACCTAAGCCAGTAACACACTGTTCTCACAAGCACTCCTCAGTGAAAAGGGGCATTTCACTTTCACTGCTTTTAGCTAGATGAACCTCAGCAGGATTTCAGCTCTGACATTTGACTTCATGTCTCAGCTGGGCTTATTAGCTTGAGTGCAGCATCACATGAACCCAACCACATGCAACCCAGACTCACGCTAGTTCTCAGCCAGCTCACATGTGTGCATGTTAAGTTTCCCTTCCAAGCTGCAGGCACAGTAAGAAATATGTAACTACCCTGCTTTTTTTGAATGAAGGACAGGACACCTAGCATTAAGAGTACTTCTAAAGCCCTAGGCTAGGCAAACTTAGGCTATTTACTGAGGTGCCTTCTGGATTTGCAAGCTAACTTCACAAAATGGACATATATTCTGGAAACAAACTAGTAAAAGTTGCTCAGTAGAGAGCACAAAGCTGGTGTTAAATACTCAAGTTTCATGTCTAAAAATCACTGGACATTATTAAAAATTTAGAATGTGACTTTTTAAATTCTAACCTTAATCTTACATGTAAAACTACTTCCTTGCAGATTAGTAACTTAATGTTGTAAATACTGACAACAGCCTGTTGTTTTTTTCAGAGAGGACAAGTTTTTATATTGCTAATATACTGAATATATTGAGTGTTAAATAAATCCAATTATTTTCAATCATGAGTACAAAGAAACTATGACTGTGCTTCCAGTGAACGTATAAAAAAAGCAAACGTAAAAAAAAAAAAATCAAACCATTCACCTCCTCCATGGTAGGGATTAATTTTAAATATAGATAGTTTGACTCATTTTTTAAAGTTATTTTATCACTGGAAAATTCTTCTCCTTAAAATCCAGTTGTAAAAGAGGACAAGATACGTTTTCATTTTTCCTTCTTGCCTCAGGGCACAAGGTTTTGTGACACAGGTACTAGGCTTGATATTTAAGGAGTACTAAAAGAGAGCACAAAAGTTTTTAATAGCTGACACCACCTCTCAATTTGGGTAAAACTCTATGAAATTTGAATCAATTAAGAAGATTAAAAAAAATAAAATAATCAAACCCAGTGTGCCACCAGAAAGTCCATGTCAATAACAATTCAGGATTTCACAGAAGTATCTGTATTGATAATACCTAAAAACCCCAACAAACTGTAACTTAGTAGCAGTAGGGGCTGTACACATGCATAAAACATCAAGAGATTGAGAGTATCTGACTCTCTGCAATACTACCACATAGGCCTCTCCCAGAAGAACAGACTGAACAGTGACAAGACTAAAACCCTCCCTAAATCCATGACCCACATGCTATACGACTGCAGCACTGACATCTGCCTAGATGACACCACAAACGCTGTGCTACATATCCTACTGAGACTTCTTATCCCATCGCAGCACCAGCCAGGGAAAAATGGCAAGAGCTTCCATTTGCTGAAGGCACTAATTTGATTAAACATTAAAATGAACATGGATCCCCCAGGTACGATTATTTCAGTCCCAACAGAAAACAGAGAAAAGCTACCATTAATTTTATATCTTCCTTGAGATCATGATAAACAATTCATAAAGAAGCTCACTGATGCTATGCTGCTGCTGTGTCAAATTTTTCATATGTGAGATTAAGCAGGTATCAAGTTAGACAAAAAGGCCGCCAAACTCCTCTTATTGGCATCTCTATGACATTGACAGAGTATCTTGCACCCACCTGTCACATAATTCCTGCCCATGATGCCCACATAAAAATTTATCATATCCCAACCACTCTGTACTCAGTTTATTTCCAGACTTCCCCAGCTTGCAGGTAAGAAAACCATCAGTAATTCTAATTCAGCTACACAAAACCATACATACAGCAGACTCCACAGCTCTATGAGATTAATATTCTTTCTGCAAAATGCAAAGCCATAGAGGGACAGTAAAGTCCTGTTATTATGTGCTACCCTCTACCATCATTAGCAGCTGAGAGCCTGTGAAGAAGCAGCTTTTGGATACTGCAAGCAGAAAAATGTGCAGGAAGATCAGTACAGACAGGATGAAACTAACATTGAGTAATGATCATAAGGCCAAGAGAGCCTCCAAGGTAGTTTCCAGAGATAACACTCCGGGATGCCACCTTGCGGGCATTTACTAATATTCCATAAACTTGAGCACAAAATGCTGCAAGGGACTTCTCAAGAAACATGAATATGCTGCACCCATCAGGTAATGCCCTATCCAAACTGCTATCACCGAATACAGTCACCTACCAAGATCATGACCTGAGATTTGCAAATGGCTTCAAGTCTCCCTCAAACTTCTGCTTTACCACTGGCCTCTTCTACTTGCAGAATCCCACTAAAATGATTTCTTCCTAACACGCATGCACCCACTAATTACACTGTTCAATGGGCTTTAGGAAGGTGACCAGATACTACATTGGAGAGAATGATATAAAACTTATCCAAATAAAATACATAGAATATAAACTGCATTCTACCAGATCATTACTTACAGAACCAGGAGAATAATTCCTGCAAGTGCATGCCTTGTTCTGAAACAGTACATACTACAAAGTCTCAGAGACAAGACAGACAAAACATTAATTTGAAGCTTGTTGTGTTGTACTCCTGCACATCAAACACAATCTTTGTTCTAGATTGCCCTGTTCTTCAACACCAAGACTTAGATGTTATTGTTATGTCCCGTGATTACAATTAAGTTTTGGAAAAGTCATTTATATATTACCTTGCACTGGAATAATAAGGGTTTCCTTCCTCCTCGAACCTCCTAATGATTGGTTCCTTCAAAGCTGCTTCATCTGCCTCTGATAACTAAAAAAAGCAGGCAAATAAACAAACACAGATAAGCTATTCTTCAGTATTTTCTTTAACAATGACAGCAGAGCTTTATATGCAGCATCAAACTAGAAGAAACTGCCTAAATAATCTCCTCAAAGTTTTTCTCCCTTTTTACACACAATTATCAATTTTGCATATTTGACAACGAAATTAAAATACCATTTTTCAAAAAGGATGGGTGAGAAAAGGAGACTAAAAATATACTTAACTGAGTGTAAGAATAATTGGGGAGTATCATCTGAAAAATTACTGAAGCTACTGTACTGAATAACCCTCTTCTGAGTTCCCTTTGGCAAAATTTTTTTATAAAACAAGTCTGTGCTATTCGAACACTGGGTTTCTCTATGATCCAGAGTGGTCACCATTGTAATTCTGAAAATTTTCAAGTTTCTAACACATTTTACTGACATTAACTACAATTATTTTTTGCAACCTTCTTTCTGGGTACCATCCTGTCCATCTTAGGGATCTGGGAAATTAAGACAGAGAGAGATGAGGGTGAATATATTCTATTCATAGAAAGCCCAAGTAAAGTGTAGAAAAAAGAACTATTGAGATAATGTGTACATACCGCTTCATTATTCTGAATAACTACTCATGATAAATACAAGCAATTTTAAGACATCGTAATAAAATCACTTCTTATGGGACAAAAGCACCAGTATAAACACAAACCACTTAAATTTAAAAAACACAGCAGAAAAGAGTGTACAGAGAAACCAGAAAAGATTAAACAAAATATCACTAATTTTAAATTAAAATGTTGAAATGAGTCAAAACCTTTTCCAAACCTCTACAGACTTCTGCTATTTTAAGTTTCGTAATTCTCAGTCACTTAATAATTTGAAGATCAGCTTTCTATAAAACTGTCTACTTCAAAAACAGTTGGAAAAACACTTTGTTCCCACATATTCCTCCTCATACTCACAAACCAGGGAGGATCCCTGGCTGCTTATCTTGGGCAGAACTAATAATCTGGTGCACAAAATACAAAAAGATGATGATATGAGAAAAACTCCTCTTTTTAAGCAAAGACAAGAAATGTCACGAATGATCTTCATGTTTAGAAGATGTAAACAACAACATTTCAGCAATGCTTCATGCTTGTCAATGTACTGGGTGGCATTGGGAGAACCACAGTTCACTTGTCTCACTCTGTAACATCCTTTCCTAGCTCATAGAGTGAGTAACTCCAGTGAAAGAGTAAATGATAATGACATTACTGCAAATGAAAGAAAGATGTACCTGTTTTCCCTCCCTTGCTTTTTGGTCCTTAGCTATTGTAGCTAGAACAGTTGCAGCTTGTTCCCCTCCCATCACGGATATGCGAGCATTTGGCCACACATAAAGAAATCTTGGACTGAAAAAATACATATTAAATACTAAAATAAGACATTGCCATATTTCCTAGTAAAGAACTAATTCTCACTCAGATAAGAATTCATTTTTATGCATGCCAATCTTACAATGTATTGGGTTTTAAAGAATTCAAATTAGAATATTTCAGTGCTGCAGAATTATGTTTGAAAATGCGAAAATTCTGTTCATTTCCTGTACTCAAGCACCTGAAATATGTATTTCGCTCTTGAGC
>VFFE01006922.1:544376-574092 GCA_008921705.1 Burhinus oedicnemus
CCCCCCCCCCCCCCCCCCCCGGAATTTTTCTCTTTAAAAATATCACCAACAACTTCAATAGGATCAGGGACCTTGAAAAATGGAAAAAACACTTATGTGAGTCACGTCCAAAGGGTCAAAAAAATAAATCCTTATGGGTTCTACAAACATTACTCATAAAACAGGCTCATTAAAGTGAGTAAGGATTTTTTACACAAGCTGGTACTCTTCATATGAACGCAGGATAAAGGACCAGCCCATACTCCCTAATGATTGTTTAGGACTGTATAATTTTTCCTCTGAGAGCTAAAATGGGAGAAAAGCATGTCAGCACGTTTAGATGTTAGAGGATGTCCTCCATCACCTAATTCAAGGTTAATCATGACCCTAACAATCTCTACAGGTTTGTTATTTACTTATGACCATATCCAATGAGAACTGTTTTCTTTTCCAAATAGCACAATTTCTGCAAGAGTTTAGACAGTTCTTCAGAACGGTACTTCAAGGTTACATTCTCTTGACTTAGTCTTATCTCCTGTCATCATTTGAAGGAACATTTACCTGTATGCTCTTCCACACATCCCATAGTTTCCAGCTCCATAAGAACCACCAATAATCACGGTTATTTTAGGTACGCTGGCACAAGCTACAGCAGTTACCATCTTGGCGCCATCTTTTGCTATCCCTCCAGCTTCATATTCTCTACCAACCATGAAACCTGAAGAATTACAACACGAAGAAAAGCTCACTAACTTCATATTATTATACTGTGCTGTATGTCATACCATGTGCTTTACAGCCCATACAGAAAAAAATAAGAACAAATGATAACACAAGGCCTTCACCAGCTGCTGACAGGCTGATTTCAGAACAGGCTGGAGATCCAGGTAAAACAAAGCATACAAGATGCTGTCTAAAAGTCACAGCCTCAACAGTTAACAGTGAAGCCTACAACATAACGCAACTTCAAAATATTGAGCTTATTCACCTGTAATATTCTGCAAAAACACAAGGGGAATATTTCTCTGGCAACACAACTGGATAAAATGTGTACCCTGTGGAGAGGAAAGACGAGGGAGGGGAAAAAAAAAAAAGAAGAAAAAAGGGTAAGCCATTAAAAGTTGCATCGGTGAAGCTATCACTACCAGCACTCTGAAGTCTGTGACAAGTGTCCTTCCACTGAAGTCCATGGGAGTATTTGCATCATGATTGCTGTACTACTTCTGCTTCATCCCAAGTCAACTGCAAAACATGCATTCACTCTAGCAGAAGTAAAAATACGTGAGTCCAAGGGTAAAGCAGAAATAACACCTTTCAAAAGCATTACTGCTGGTACTGAAAAGCTCAACTATTTTAAGTCAGCCAACTGTACTTAAACCACAGACAGCTTCAGTGTGGCATCTGACATCGAGTTTTGTAAGACTGTGTCATGGAAATTAAGACAGCCAATCAGAAAAAAAAATCTCCCTATCTCCTGTACAAAAGAAAATTATTCTCTGAGATTGGGAAAGGCCCACATATATTATTTGCTCATGGCCCTGCCAATTGCTGTAAAACTCTTTCCTTTTTTTCATGGCAGATGCCCTCTCCCCATTTTCTATGAAAAGACCATTTTCCTAGCAAAGATACAAATAGTAGATTCCAAACTTCTGTTTCAACTAGCAATGATCTAAATCAATAAAGCTCCCCAAGTTATTTACACACTGCTGGTAAGAAAAAAATAAAAGGTATGTAACACAGCAACTGAAAAAATGTCTACCCTCTTCACAACACAAAACCAGCAAAATTTACAGAAATAAAAAAGAGAAAAATCATAAAGCATAATCTTTAGCTAGCTTTTTCAGAGAAGCACTCAAAAAGCATAGTGATGATCATGGGAAAAAGATGTGTCACAACTCATTACAAAAATGCAAAAGAAAAAAAGGAACATTGTAGATTATGATGCTTACAAAAGCAACATCACGGACAGAGGTCTCTGCAGAAGTGAAACAAGTGAAACTTGACCATCTCCTTTAACAGTACTGATATGCCAGCAGAAGTCAGCAGAGGAAGACTTCTTACATTTTTTTCATTGTTAGGAAAAAAAGTTGCAGCACTGAATTATCAGAGAAATACCAAAAGTATTAGGAAAACTGAAAGAGTTTTCAACTTGGAAATAACTGTGTTAAAACAAATGCCACCTGAAAACAACGTCACTTACTGCATTGCTCCAAGTTGAAAGTGTTCCTTCCATACATGAAACTCAATTCCATGTATTATTTTATTACAGCAATAAATCAAGTACAATTACTTCCTTTCTCCAAATCTCTCATCAAGGCTTCTTTTTTCCTATAGATTTTCAATACTGATTTCCTCATCATTAGTTTGAGGAGCCTGCTAGAACAAAACTACCATATGTAATTGCTATAAAAAAATTCAACTGACAGTAGTTTCTTGAAAAAAACAAAGAACTAAACCAAACAACATAGAACAAGGTTAGTAACCACTCTGCCATACCCAGAAACTCTTTTATCACCACCAATCCCCCAAGCTCAATCTGTACAGCACTCTTAACTATAATGCAATCACAATATTCCATCGAAGATGCCCTTTAATTCACAAAACAGGTATTTTAGTTCACAGATTTTATGAGACTGCACATGTTTGCACTCATTGGTCTAAGCCAGGAGCTGCTGCAGCAACATATGAAAATTAAATCTCTGGTAAACCAACAAACTGAGTACTAGAATCTAGGCTTGAAGTTTTCCAGTTATTACAAAAACAATTATGCGATTTATTGTAGTACTTCACATTCTAGAGGTTAGGTATTATAACAAATAGGGTATTTTATGCAATCAGCATAGACTTTTCTTATAACAGCTGTAAGTTTCAGGATATACTACTTCAACTGTGTTGTAATCACATAAATTCAAATTCTGTTTTTCTAACTGTATTTTCCTATTGACCTATCTACTTCATATAAAAATCTACAGAACACTGTTTTCAGAATATGGTCAATTATTTTTACAGCTTATTAACCTATTACCTATTCACATGGAAAACACAGAACCAGTCCACTTTCATTATTTAAAAGAGTTCCTCATTTTAAGAGCAAGTTGTCCACCAGAAGTTTTGTTTCTCAAGGTAATAATCTATTTATTTACCTTTTTTGCTGACTCTGAGAAAAGAACTCCATTGTTTCCAATAATTCCTACTGGATAACCAAATATTCTTGCAAATCCTGAAGGACATAGATAAATTTGTAAATTTGCACATATATTTATTTTACCATAGCATATAAAACAAACGCTTTCTCTTGGTAACAGAAACTGCTCTTCTTTTGAAGAAGAATGTTATTAAAAATATCAATGGGTAAGCCAAACGAATTAATCTAGCTATAAAACCAGTGGGAACATATACAGAATAATTATATTTCTCAATACCTGTAATTAAAGTATCCCCATACAAGGCTTTGAATTCATCAAATTTACTTCCGTCTACAATTCTAGCAATGACCTTAAGAAAGAACAGAAAAATAAAATTAAATTCCTAATCCTTCACAGTTTATATTTGTTTAGAAAGAAAGACCATGCTAACATATAACTTAAAATAAATGCTTTCCATTTAGAGAACACCAAGCAGCCCACCATATAAACAGTCTGGATGGCAGGCAAAGCCCATTTACTTTTCAAAGTGTGATTTATCTGCATGTTTATAAAAAATGAAATTTCAAGATTAAGAATATTCTAGCCAAACAGTTTAAATTATATAGGAGCAATGTTTTCCTGATTAGTTAAATTTCAAAGAAAAACTGCTACCTCTGGTTAAATTAAATATTAATCAATAGACTCACATTTATAAAGAGAAAAACATATACAGCCATGAGTCACTTTCTTAGAGAGAAGTTTATTTTCAGCTCTGCTTAAGTTTGTGACATACAAAAATAATAAAGATCTGTTCTGAGGTTTCTCTGAGATGCAAAGGACCCATTTTATACAAATATAGATCCATTGCTAGCAAGGCATTGGCCAGAAGATATTTATTTCAACTTTAAAAGAACATAAATCCAACCTATTACAACTTTCGAGTGCGTAGTGTGAGACTCAATAAAAGTGTTCATCTTTTTTCCCCTTAATGCAAAGCAAATCCACTAAGTTCTGACAAAGTATTTTAAGAAAAGTACATGCTAAGACTCTTCCTAAAATAAATACTTGGTTGGTAGTGAAAAAGGATCTGAATGTTGGTTCTACGCAGAATACAAGGAATACGAGCAAGGATGTGGTCTCGGATGAAGGTACTGAGGCAAATAATTACACTTGACCTGCAGTAGAGTACAATAGTCTCCGTATGTCGCTGGGAGAGCACTGAATTGTTTGGGGTGCTTACACTCCATCATCTTTAAATATTTGGTCTTTACTTTCACAGGATTAACAGAAAAAGAAAGGTATTGTATCACTCAGCAAGTCTATAGAATGCTTTGCTAATGCAAAGTTCCCTGTTTCTTGGCAGCTTTTTCACAGTGCTATCAATCTCTCATCCTTGCTCCTCCTTCTTAAAAGTATAATCAAAACACATTGTATTTTCAGTGTCATTGCCATTGCAATGGATCCACTGGACAAAAATATAAAAAAAAAAAACATTAAAAGATTTTATGAAATTTAAATATTCACTACATACCCCAAATCAGACTTCTGTAGACAAACTATGACGATATAGAGTGACTTCCTGTAAGAAAACTGAGTGCATGCACATATGGGCATGCAGATCTTGCATTTATATTCATACCTCTTTGACATCAAAGTTTCTTTTCAGCTGGTCGCCAACTATTCCATATATTTCATCAGCAGGAAATAAAGGCTCTTCTGATGGTTCTATGGTCACCTGTAGCAATTTAACAGACCAATTTACACAACAAAGGAATCATTAGTCCACGTTATGCCTTGAAAAACCAAACAATTAATTTGCCAACTGCTCTGAGCACATCAAAATGCCTGCACTGGCTTGTCCTCATTTTCCATGAAGATCAAGTTTCTTAAAGTGAAGGCTGACAACACTTTCTCACTTGCTGTTACCTTTGTTTCTACTCCTGTGTATACCTCCATACGTGCTCCACTTCTTCCATGTTACCAAAATTAAGCACGTCTTCCCATTTGCTTACTTTCCCCCTGTGCCCTATTAGGCAGTTAGTATTCTGAAAAAACGATGAAGATTTTTGCCACACAACTGAATACAACATCTTGCCTTCCTTCAGCTGCTGAGCTTTAATCTTCAATTCACCCTCTCGCATCTCCTACCGAAGTAAGTTAAGGCAATTCCTCCCCCATATGCTATCCATCCTGTTTTCTACAAGGGATTTTTAAATCAATACAATGCAATGACATGATTTAAGTCTATCCCCTCCATTTTGTACCTTTCATTAATAATCACAGAAAATGTGTACTCAAAAAGAAGTTTTAGCAGGTATCTAATTTTAAGTCCATGGGAACAATCATGTGGACTTAAAATTAAATTAAGCACCTTGCAAGACTGGGTCAATGTTACACCACCATTCTGTGATTCTAGAGCACTGTTCTAGTTGCTTCACTCTTGCATGCAATCCCAGTGCTTTTATTAGGAATAATGCAGCAGGAAAGTAATTGCAGAACTGAAACATTAGAGAAATCTTTAAGGACAAGAACCATAACTTCCATTTTCAAAGTGTCTTAAGTCAGAGACAAAAAAGGTGTTCTATAAATCAGGCAAAGAAAAACACTCCTAATTTAAACAATGCAGGGTTTTCAAATTCTATACACTTACGTCTACTTTCTTTCGGAAGTTTAAGCTTCTTACAGCTTTCCTCGCTAGATGAAGTGCATGATTGTCATCCAAAGCATAATGATCTGTTACACCAGATTTTCTGTATATAAATAACAATAGCAATATGAAGACTTAAAAGAAATAAATAAATCTGACAATGAAAATGTGAGGTTTTAAAAACTTTTAAGACTTTGAAAGTTTTACATTTATCTTTAAAATATAGATGCTAGTATACAGCTCTTGTTTGGTTATGAAATTACTTTCAAACTAAAACCCATGCCTGAACTTATCTTTGAAACAGTGCAATCAAGCTATCAGACATGACATAAAATAGCACTCCAGGAGGTAAAAAATCTGAATGACAACATAAAAGATGACAAACAATTTTCAAATGGAAATTAAAATTAATCTGAAATTATAAAGAAAACATATCTTTACAAAAATGTTATGAACTGCCCTTAAAAATAATTCTTTATTCACTTCACTAAATTGAAGTAAAAATTAAGCATTTATTGTACAGTAATACCTAACTCATTGTACAGTAATACGTGTTTACTTTGTGTTTTAGAACTAGAAAGAGCGTAGAATTCTTTTGTTTTGATAACAAGTATTCTCTTACAAAAAACACAAGCTATCTTCATTTTGTTTGTATTAAGTTCTAATTGACAGTAAGAAAGATACAATCTGCAGAATATATTATCTCTCTCAATGTGTATTATTCTATTAACATTCAGCATTAAACAGTATAGAAAAGTCCTCCATATTATGTAGATTAGACATGTATTTTAAAGTAGTAAATGAATGAAACAAGATCCTAACTACAGTAACATCAGGTAACTACGCTACTCTAACAATAAAGCGATTCTGCGGCACCAGATAAGGACACAGAAAATCTTAATTTTCAAAATCTAAATATAGTTTAAAAAAGATCTAAATATAAAATAAATTTAAAAAAACAAACCAAACCAAACAAAATAAAACCAAACCAAACTAAACAAAATAAAACAGACACCCTACTGAAGTCTAAAGGATGGAAGAAATTAACTCTAGGAAAATATTTCTTTAAACCTGCAGTGAAGATCTGCCCCTCCAAGATCCTCTGCTGATACCTCTTCACCTGTTGCTGCTTTAACCTATCACAAGAAAAGGAAAATGAGCTTTATTCTAGCATTAATATGTATTTTTTGAGAAAAACTCTTCACTTACTGTTGTATTTATTGCTGTGTCCATTATTAGTGTGAGTATACTTACACATCCTTTAGATTTATGAACATATTTTCACAAAAATTTTTTTACCAGTTAACAAGCAATTTCAAATGTGATACTTTCCTGCATTGTTTCAAACAATACCTCAGTTGAAACTTAGCATCCTTCCACTTTGAGTTCTTTACACAAACTCTTCTTCTGTTAATTTTAACTTACTTACTTAAATGTTAACCATAAAACAATCATTAGCAGTTTTTATTTTCTAAATCTTCATTAAACACAAAATAATTTAGTAAGAATAATTTTCTTAAAAAAAACCCAAAAACATAATAGTGGCATAAAACTGTTCAGATCAAGTATGATGTTTCCATAAAAATACCTGGAATGCACAATCTAAAACCTAGATCTGTCAAATCTTAGACCTGACAGGTTAATTCGAGAGTGAGTGAACTCCTTCTTAAAAGAAAGCAGTATCATTTACTGCATGGTAAACAAATAATCCTTGTGTATTTCCACTCTACCATAACCGTTTTGAAAAGGACTCATTGCAAGCTGGTGAAACCATTATTCCTCATGCATGGAGAGTACAGAGCTAGCACTAGAGACAAGGCAAGAGGAAAATATCATCGCTTCCAAAACAGATTTCAGTTTGCAAGTTTTGTGCCTAAAACTGAAGCACACTAAATATATACATATGTATATACACACACTTCTAAGTTCATAAAAGTATAGATATTTCTTCACTAGTAGGATTTTTGCTTTTAAATTTGAAAGGATACCTATGTAATATGAAGGTGTGGCCTTCTGATACTAATTAATGAAAAGTTTCTGTCAAAGACATAATTAACTTGAGTCTTCATTAAACAACAAACATAAGAACATACTTTTAAGAGAAATTAGGAAAAATTTCTTCACCACAAGGGTTATCAAGCATTGCAACAGGCCGCCCAGGGAAGTGGTTGAGTCACTGTCCCTGGAGACGTGTACATGTGGCGCTTAGGGACATGGTTTAGTGGCAGACTTGGCAATATGCAGTTGTAACATATTGTGCTTCTGTGACTAGTGCAGAACTTTGAACAAATCTGAACAGAGCACCGATTTCTATTAGCGCAGAAATCTAGACACTAATTTTAATAAACTTTACAAAAATGGCTTTTTTCCTCTTCCACAGAGGTGAATTTTCCTTCTCCAAATCAGAGTTGTGGAGTCTGTCAGCCACCCTGGGAGACCGTCTAGTTTAACTTCCCTGATCAAAGCAGGGTCAACCAGAGGAGGTTGCTCATGACCATATATATCTCCAAGGATGGAGACTCCACAACCTCTCTAGACAACTCAGTTTGGCATGACCACCATTGCAGTAAAAAAGTGTTTTCTTACATCTAAATAAAATTTCCTGTATTTCAGTTTGTGCCCTGTAGCCTCTTTACCTGTCACTGGGCACCAGTAAGAAGTCTGGCTCTACTATCTTTACTACCCCCTGCAAGGTATTCGATACATGTGGATAGATTCCCTCTGAGCCATGTCTTCACCAGACTGAAAACTCCCAGCTCTCTCCCAGCCTCTCCTTGTATCACAGATGTTCCAGTCCCTTCATCATCTTCATGGACCTTCAGTGTCACTTGAGTACATCCATGTCTTTCTTGGTCTGGAGAGCCCAGAGCTGGACCTAGGACCCCAAATGTGTCTTAACGAGGGCTGAGTAGACAGGAAAGATCACCATTCTTGACTTGCTGGAAACACTCTCCCTAATGCATGCCCAGGATGTTGCTGGCTGGCTTTGCTGCAAGGGCACATTGCTGGCTCATGTTCAACTTGGTCTCCACCGGGACCTACAGTGCCTTTCCTGCCAAGAATCTTCCCAACTGGTTGGTCCTCAACCTGTTCTGGTGCCCAGGATTATTCCCTCCAAGGAATATTTGCCTGTTCTGTTTAACTTCAAAAAATTCCATTCAGCCCCTTTCTCCAGCCTGCTGAGGTCCCTCTGTAAAGCAGCACAATCATCTGCTCTATTAACCACTCCTCACAGGTTTTTATCATCTGCAAGCTTGCTGATGATGAACTTTGGACCATTGTCCGGGTCATCAACGAAGATGTTAAACAGTATTGGTCCCACTACTGACCTCTGGGGTACCCCACTAGTGACTGACCTCCAGCTTGAGCCCAGCAGTTCAACCAGTTCTCAGACCACCTCACAGCCCGTTTACCCAGTCCGTATTTCATCAGTTTGTTGAGGATGTTATGGAGGGCAGTGTCAAAACCCTTGTCAAAGTCAACATAAACAACATTCACCGCTCTCTCTGCATCCACTGAACCAGCTGCTTCAGCATAGAGGGCTATCAGTTTGGTCAGGCCTGATTTCCCCATTGTAAATCCATGCTGACTACTCGCAGTCACCTTCTTGTCTGTAGTATTTTTGGAAATAGCTTTCAGGATTACTTGCTCCATCACCTTCCCAGGTACTGTGGTGCAACAGAGCATTCTACAAATCTTAGTTTAAATAGTACTAACTTTCTTAAAGTTTATTAAATTCTAACACACTGCAAATAGAACCTTGACAAGGTATGTGGGTGTTTTTAAAAAAACCTCTGTTCAAGCTACTTCAGCCAGCAGTCATCAGGGGAAATGAACACAAACTTCAGATAAAACACGCATTTCCCACAATAGATCTGGCTGACATGTAGAAGGATCCCCAGCACATAAACATATGTGAATTTGACAAACTTATCCCTTTTTACCAGACTTTTCTTCACCGCTGAGCACAGAAAACAGAACATTTTCCCCTGGGAAGGGAGAATCAGAAGTTTCTGGAACAGGATAAGCAAGTCTACAGGTCAACATGGCATCCTGAGATACCACGCAGTGTTGCCAAACGTTAGGATACAGATTCCTCAGCTTGGGGAAATGCAGAAGAATGGCCCTAGATGTTAGCACTACTGTGACACTTCTCCCCTTACTATGGAGATCCATCTGTTCATGAAGTCACTACTCCTCACCTTTCTAAAACAAAGGCGAATGAAACTTGCACTTTAGACTTTGCACTGTACCTGCAATTCACTTTTTTTTAAGCATACACATCCCAAGGCTAATTACAACTAACATCAGAGATTTTCTTTCACTTCCTTAGGATGTTTTGTTTTAGGCAGGTGAGCGATCAAACCCAATCCAATTTTCTTCATATAGGAAAGACATTTTCGAGAACAGAGCATAGACAATAACGGCTACAATATCTGTTACAACATGGAATGGAAGTTTCTATGGGAGTCTAAAGTAATTTTGATGCTTAGAAAAGGCAAGCAAAATGTTTTCAGTGAGAATATGAAAAGCTCTACAAAACTGAAAAGCTGACAGGTAGTGATATTAAAGTTTGATCTATACGCACAAAGATAAGTATCATTACATCTGCAGGTTGCTAAGGAACAAATTAAATTGGAGGACAGTTGTGAAATCTTCCTCTGGAAGTGGTAAAAAGTTTTCATCCTTTCTAACTTAACATCCTTGCAGTCACTGACTTGCCTAGCCAAGTCTTGCCTTTGAGACTTGACTCAGGTCACCTTTTTTCAGCTGCCTATCCTGGCAGAATTCTCCTGCGCCATGTCTCAGTGATACACATGTATGACCTAAATTCCCTTGTGATGTTAAACGATTACCATCCTCGTAGAACAAGAGAGTCTGGTTCCCTTTTCTTCAGCTTCCTAGCCAGCATCCTGGGTAGTACTGAGTATTAGCTGTCTTCTTTGTACCTGCTTAATGCTGGAGCTTGAAACAAACTGGCTTTGAGGAAGCTCTCTCAGTGCACACAAGGGGTTTCCCAGGGTCTGATGAACCCTTCCAGCTCTAAAGCAGCTCCAAGCAGAATCATTCAAGGTGCAGAGCACTCCCCAGCACTCTTGCCAAAGGAAATGCCATATCAGAAGAGCTGAGTCTGCTCGGGTCTTTCAGATTTACTAGCAGAGCTTCTGCAACAAATTACCCCAAACCTGAGCAAGCCCCAGAGGAAGTACTGCCACTTTACATGCCACTGGCTCTAAGCTTATAAACTGTGCTGGACCTAGAAAGGGTTTGTACTTAGACAGCTCAGGTGTTCCTGCAACCAGGGCAGTTATTTGTAACACAATAACCAAGCTAATGACAATCTGATGTAAAAGTTCCTTCCTTTCATCATACTGATTTCCTTATCTCAAGAAAAAGATGTATGAATCACATAATGTTACTCACTCAACTGATACTATTCTCAACTAATATCTTCATTCACATTTATGACACTTTTAACCAAGCAACTCCAAATACTTCAATTACAGTGATAAATTTACTGAAAAATGCTTTAATTTTGAGGGAGGACTTGCCTTTGTTTACCTATAAACAACAAACCGAAAAAGACTAATACAAGATAAAAGCAACAGAGACCTAGGTAAGACATTTGAAACAATTACTGCCAAAGAAATTCCAACAGACAAAGACCTTCTACAATTCTAAATTCTAATATGCAGTAAATAAATGACTGTTAAATGACATAGTTGCTATAAATTACTTCATCTGCTTTTGTTGATTACTTGTCATCTCCGAGAGCCTCCACTGAAATAATAAAATACTTCAAGCTAAATGTGTTACTTTGTTATGGTAGGCAACAAAGTATCCTTGTACCTATAGGTATGTGTCCCCTGCTGCTGCTTTCCATATGCCAGCTACATTCTGAATTTATTTAAGATGTTCTGGAACAGTAATTAGCATTTACCAAACATAGAAAACTATGTCTGCATAAACGATGCCACTTTTTTTTTTAAGCTGCACAAGAATTTAAAATCCATCTCTACATTGGACTTCGAAAGAAAAAAAGGGTATAAAATGCTAAATCCACTTTAGCATCAAAATGACACAGTGGGGAAAAAACATGCTACAGTAAAGGAAAAGAATGAAATGCAAAACCACTGTGGAAACAAGAGCAGTGCTATACAAGTGAACACTAAATGACATCACAGGGCAAGTTCTTCATGCTTTTAAGGAAATAAACACAGTCACATCTTAGGAACTAGTCAACAAAAAAATCTGTTAGTGGTTGTCTTCCCATAGTTTATGGGAGCTGCTATATTTTCCCAGTATCTTAAATGGTGGAAAGAAGTGACTTTCAGCAGATTTCGCCTCCTCCTCCTACAGGAACTGAGTGGAGCAGTTTCTTCACTGACAGTGCTGTTACAAAGCGACTTCTCCATTTAAGCCTGCTCAAGTTGGAAGGACTTTGGAGAGATATTTGATTTACACTTGGCTTTGTCACAGGAAGCATGCCTAAAAGTTCCCAAAAGACTATAACCAAAATAGAGCCCATGTGCTGCCTCAGACCAGTTTGTTCAATAAGATAAACATTTGACTGTTTCAAAAAAGGAAGTTTATCCAGTCAGAACTCAATGAGACTAGAATAGTTGTGCTGAGTGCTGCCCTACCTGTTAGCGCTACACTAACGTAACATTTACTACTGGAAATTCCTTTCTTCTCATAAAGCTGTGTTAAGTAAAATAATCTTTGTCACCAAAGTATTGGTATAAAACTGAGCCTACACTGGAACTGGTACAGCCGTTTTAAAAAAATAAACCACATGCAAGCACACCCTCTCCTGTTGGAGCTAAGCTACTGCATTTTTAAAGCTGTCCTAAGTGCTGCAACGTTTTGCACAGTCACAAATTCCACTGAGTTCCATAATAAAGCAAGTTTTAATTCACAGCAGTTCTTCAGGTCAGTTTCCTTATAAAATTTCCGTACTAAAAAAGGAAATTATGACCAACTCCATCATAAGTGCATCTCTTTTGTCTGTAATTTTCTTTTTTATTTCATGTCAAACTTAAGAGACTACATAATTGAATATATAAAGCATTTTTATCATTTAAAATGAGCATGGCAATCTAAAAGCAGTACTAAAAAACACCTTAACAAAGTCTGACATACATACACCTCTAACAGACAGAAAAGATTTAATTTAGGATGTAAACACTGAGATACACTTAAAAAATGAAAACTAATCTACAGAGTATCTGGAAATATCTCATCAAGAAAGGTCTCAATAGTTTAAGTTGTACAACTGTCAGCAGCACAATTTTTGGGAGTGCTGTTACCAGAAACTTCTATATCCTTACCAGTGGTGGCCCTCCCAAGAATATTGTTCCCTGTTTGCCAACAATAATACTTTCATCAGCCATTGCAGGTACGTATGCTCCTCCTGCTGTACAGGATCCCATTACTACTGCTATCTATAGGGAAAACAAAAACCACAAGTTAATGAATTGTCCAACCCTTAAAAATAGCAAATGCACACAGTACTATTACATATTGTACTGACTTTAATACAGGTTCTGCGACAGCACTGCAAGATTATTTTTGCAAACTTTTACTTATGTTTTAGCTTTTCCTCAAAAAATAGGGAATCTCTCTAGTTTTCAACTAGAAACTCTTAAACTATGACTTTCACGCCACCCTGAAGGAGAAGTCATATATAAAGTACCATGAGCTAACTACGTGAAATGTTTGAAGAGGCGCATGTTATACCATGAAATTTATTTTTACCCATGAATGGTAAAAGGTTGAAACCTAGAGGTTGCTCCTGGTATTTACTCTTAAGTCAGAGTTATTGCTTATTGGCATAATTTCACCAACATTAACATCCTTTGAAGAAAATTCCTCACATCTACTAGTATGTAACTTCAGCTCTTCAATGGATCAGCTCATTAACTCTGTCCCTTCAAGGCGGGTCGAGTATCTCCTTATAGGCTTTAGCATGAATAATCTCTGCTTCACTCTTTTGCCTAATTTTTAGATGACTATCTACCCAATGAACATATTCTACCAGTAATATTTTGGTGACACTTTTACAAAACTGACTTGACTCCAGATATGATGAATACTGTAGCAGTATATGATCATGGAAGTAAAGTTTCTCACTTCTCCTTCAGGGGAGCTCCTCCAAACACCCTTTCAAAACATCTTGTAAAGCAGAAGAAATGGACTACTCATATGGGAAAGGCAGACAATAAGAAACATTTTCTTTCACAACCACAAAAAAAAAAAAAGAAAAAAGCAAGCACTTTAAGGGCAAAGTTGAGAAGAAAATTGAAAGCTGTTCAGGCAGGCCACAAGACAGAACAGCAGGTAGGAAACTAACAACATCCAGACTCCTATGTCAGAAGAATTAACCAGAATGGAAATCAGAGGAAGCATAATTTCCTAACACCATTTCCTAATGAAACATCCTCTCAGACAGGGAAGATGATTTTAGCTACCACAGTTTGTTAGCACGTATTTACAAATGTTAATAGCGCCTTTTTGAAATGAAACAAAGGACAGAAACATCTCCCAAACAGAATACACCCATATTACATCCTTTAAATGAAGAAAGCACTTCAGTAAAACATTTTTCCCCGTCTTCCATAAATATTTTAAGAAAGCTAAACTTTCATCAGTGTTGTACCAAGAAAATTAAAGTTTCATCAGTGGCATACCAAACAAAAATGTGTTTTATTAAAAGGAAAATCTTTCCTTCACTTAGTTTTTATTGTATAGGAGTACAATGGTACTATTAATACAACACTAATAATTGAAATAAATGGTAATTGAAATAAAACCAAATTCAACTTTATAAGGAACTTTACAAATATGTTAAAGTTTTTTCAACATATTCAGAAAAACATCAGCATGACTGGTGTCAGGGCGTTTCTAGAAAGGTCCTGCCTAACGACACTAATTTCAGCCCAGCAAATTGGGTTTACAAATTCATCTTTGACATAACATCTAAATTTCACTACTCCCATAACCAGGTAATGATTGGAGTCTCTAGCAAAAATAAGATTTACCAAAACTTCTCCTAAAAAGATAATTCAGCAAAACAGCCCTGTGACTATCTCCTTTGACACTCGCTGTTGTACAAAAATGCTGGGACCAATTTTACTCACACGTATAAATCTAAAGTACAACCTAGACCTATCAGTGACTCCGCAGGATGGCCAGCTTGTAAACTGTCTTTTTTCCTAAACATTTTTGTTCTAATTAAACAATGCTTTTCCCTGGAGACCTAGCTAATCACTACAATTGTTCTACTTTTATTGTTGGAAAGAAAAGAACTGCAGAAGTTAAGTGATGTCAGACCTTCTAAAGAGATTTAGTGTGTTGCTGGAATCTTCAGCCTTGGATTTCTCTAGCAGCCATGGATTTCACGATTCTTGGCTAGAGGAAAAGACGGTTGAACATCTGAAGTCTGAGTTACTTCCAAAATGTGCCAAAAAGGTATCAAGATAACAAATGTAGTTTCCTCAGAAATCACGCAAAGCCAATGCCTGCCATGTAAAGAGTCATCAGATGGAATACCGTATCCTTGACCGGTGCATCTGCTGCAGCGGAAGGGAGTACTAGCTTCTACTTCCTCCTTTTGGACTAGGAGATTCAAACAAGCACAGCTTCTCATAGAGACTAAATAAAAATGGTTTCAGCCCAACCATGCCTCTCAATGACAGATGTCTGTAAGAATGAAGAAAACAAAATCCTATGTCCACTCTATACTAATGACGAATTCAACAGTCAAGTATGTCAAAACAATATGGTGGTAAAATACTTCCATGACAGTACTCAGATGAAACAGCTAGTCAGCTAAACATTTACTCTGCTTGAGGTTCCAACACCTCTTTCTAAGCCTAATGTTCTATATCAATTTTTCTTCTCAGGTGGAATATCCTGAAAATTTCCTTCACCTTCTTCCATCCAGCCAATATAAAGCGACAGGCATTGAACTGACAACTACACCTAGGAGCAGTCTTTTGAAATTAAGATAATTCAGTGAAAACACCAGCTCACTGCTCAGCAGTCAAAAAAAATCAAAGATGTTAGGAACTACTGGTAAAGCAATAGAAAAGAGAATAGTGTGTATCATTATACTATTATACACATCCATCATTAGTTGACATATTGAGTAGTGCAGTTGGGCTCCTTCATCTCAAAAAAAGATATAACAAGACCTGAGAAAAGGTTTACAGAAGATAAACTAGGACCATCAAAGGTATGGAACACTTTCTGCAGGAAGAACAGCTAAGTAAGCTTGAATTCTTTGGCCTGCAAAGGGGAGTAAGAAGCAGGTATATGAGAGGGCTACGCAACCATATGAAGAGGCTGGGAGCTGACTGACTAGACAGCAACTCTGTAGGAACGATGTGGTTGCCTGCTTTCCTGGAATGTTCATTTATTTGGAGGAGGTCATATTCATAGACCATGGACTCCTCTGCCTTCCCTGGCAGACTCTCACAGGTCCCTGCTGACAGTTCCCTTAACAAGCGTCAATAAGACTACTCTCCTGAAGACCAGGGTCTTTATCCTGCTACCTGCCTTCCTCACCTTCAACGAGACCTTATGCTCTGCCCTCCACTTTCACTGCAGCCAAGGCTGCCATCAGCATCCTCAGACAGTTCTACATTCCTCATGAGTAACAGATCCAGAAGTGTACCTCCCCTAGCACACCACCTGCATCAAAAACCTGACCCCAATGCACTCTTGAAACACTCGTGACACAAAGCCACTTCTATAGCCAGGAACTGTGACTAACACTAATTCCACACATCATTAATACAATAGAAAATAAACTCATTGTCAGTGCAGTTTTATCATACAGCACATCAATGTATAAATTGAATATATAAATACATGCATACCTGTGCTAGTAGAAAGCATGTCTCATTTACTAGCCATTATCAAAAGGGTCCTCAGCTTTACAGGGTTGATGCAGAATAATCAACTGTTCCAAGAGATTTCCTAGTGCTTCCTCACATGGTCCTACATACCATGTTGTCAAGTCCCTTTTTCTCCCACTCCAAGAGAGGAGCAGGTAGGTCATGTCATTAACACTAGGGCCAAGAAAGAAGACAGCTTCTCCAAAACTATAATGACTTCTTCCGGACAGTTACTGTGTTTACAGTGCCTCCAACCCCCAGACTGGACCATCAGGTCAGCACAACACAGTGCTGTCAAAAACAAAGCATAGGTACAAGCCTTGAAACCAGATAAAGGCAGAAAGCATGAAAACTAATTAGTACATTTCCTTCTTAAGTAAAAGCAAATTACCTGTGGAATTCCTTGTGAGGACATGACTGCTTGATTATAGAAAATACGACCAAAATGATCTCGATCTGGAAATACTTCTGCTTGCCGAGGTAAATTTGCTCCTCCTGAATCAACTAGGGTGAATGAAGATACATTAACATGTCTTTGAACAGTGTTATATACTTAAGTTATTGGTAAAGTATCTGCACGTTACTTAATACAGCAATTACTATCACTAATGCTATATGCATTTCCATGACTTTAAATGTATTAGGATATTCTTCTTGGAAAAAAAAAGACAGTAACACCCTCCCCGAATAACATTCATCCCAATCATTCTAATGGAAAATAAATTCAGATGTGCTTAGAGATGCAACCATACCTCCCTACAGAAACTTCTAAACTCATCTTATTGCAAAACACTTAAACTAACAACACTTTCAATGTACAATTTTAACTCAATTATCCTACTGCAATTCTGTCAGTAGTTCCAGAAAAAGGTGAGACCAACCACCGAGTTCAAGAGGTATAGCATGTGTACTTTCATACCTTGATTATACAGACATACCTAAGACCTTATACTATCTTTAGGAACCTTCATTTATTATGTGCCCTTGCCTCATGATGTGCCCTCCAGCTTACAGGTCTCCAACTGCAGCTACCTCTCCACTCCCAAATAATGAAAATACATCATGGCATAAGACTGCAAAAGAAGGATAGAAGACTAGAAGGAAACACACAGACAGGGAGGCCAAGAATCTCTGAGAACTCTGGCTCCTGGTAATTAATTTCTACCTACGAGCAACAGTCCACATGCACATTTCCATGTGGCATGACTGCAGCCAGCAATACCCTACATTCAGCTTTACTGCGAAGCTGGGTTTTGGTTTGTTCCCCAGCCCTTGCAGAACTGCTCTCCCAAACCAGCATCAACTCCAGCAACCAGACAAACTCCAACCTGTGAAATGGGCCATCCCTGAACACAAAAGAAAATGCCCACACCAGTGACTGACTCAGTGACAAATGGCACCAGGTATCCACATCAGAATTAACACCTATGCAGCTACCACTGAGGGAAAAGGCAGTTCAAATGGCATGAAAATTACACTGTCAGCAAAGTGCTGACTGACTACAAAGCAGTCCCTCTTGACTGCACAACTGAAATGAACTGAAACAAGCCCAAGTACAGAAACTGCAAAGGTAAAATAACTCACCAGGTTTGAGTGATGAGCAGTATATATACAGGGACTCTACATCTCAAAGGTGGAATAAAAAAATTAAACTTCTGTTTCAAAGGCGTATCTACATCCCACAGCTCCTCATTCCATAAGATCTTAAAACGGCAGAATCACACACAATCTCTCACTGATAACTCACTAAAAAAGTTCTCTGAACAGACAGAATTTGCTGATAATTCAGACTAAAAAAATCATAGTTGTTTTGCAAATAGCAAAGCTAAGTTTCTTCTGTTTATTATGACCAAGATAAAATTTAGCCCTCCCCTTGCCTCCAAGACTCTTTCCATTGCAGTATGACAGTCCCACAAAGTCCCCACCCACACTGTCCCTGTATCCACCCTACCAATACTTTCAAGTTCACATTTCTCCTAACCCTTTTCTTGGTATTCTTTGCGTGTTTGGCCTGCCAGCAGGGCAAGAAATTACAAATGCTTATGCTGGCCAGCACCTACATTTATTTTGACTATTTAACTAGTACAAGCATCCCAACTGGCAAACCAATTAATGCCTCTCAGCTGCTATGTAAACTGCTAAACCAAACAGAACAGACAAGGATTAAGCCGCCCTATTTTTAAACGGAGACAGTAGAAGGGCCTTTCTCCTCCGATGCTGACTTACACAAAATCCATAGGAATACACACTCTCTTAAATCTCTCCGTCAAAATTGGCTAATGGGTTCAAAAGTTACTAGATTGGGAATTGAGGCTGACAGACAGACATTTGCAGAAAGCTCTTGCATTTGTACAAAACCAGGCTAAGAAAATACTATCTGTAATATACTCAAGACATTTGGCACTCTGATCTTAACCTTTAATAAAAGTATACATAAGTAAAACTTACATGAAGGTCTGGCAAAATACTGACTTAATAGACTAAACTCAAAATGCAAAATAATACACAATGAATTTTCTGCTTCAGTAAAATCCATCCCAAATTGTAAAAATCTGTTGATCCAAACTGCTATTGACACTTTTGGCACTGAGGCTTTTTTGTGTCTTTGGTATGGTCTCTCATACACCAGAAGGCAAAGTAGATTTTTTTTGTTTGTTTTTTTTTAAACTGTAATTTGAATTAAGACTGGATGAAACTATAGGATGGATTACTCAAGCATGACAGAAGGGAAAGGAATAAGAAAGAAGTGATACAGTGGCACAGTTATATCTGTATCTTATGAATCCAGCCCTACAGCAGTGCAGAAGATGGTGCTGAGAAGCTACAGGTACCCTCTAGTTAAGACTTGCCACCAATCTGTAGAGGTAACACTGTATTGATGAAAATTCATTTGAATATGTGTGTCTAAAATACAGACCTGGGGACACATCAATCTCAAAAACATTTATTTAAAGAAGCAGTGTCTTGTCTAGAGACCCTGAGCTGCCCTTAGTGAAGTGCATTTGCTATTTCTGCAGTGGGACTTACCCAAATATAGGCAAGGGAGATGATTCTGCATTGCAATTTCTTGAGCACGTAAATGTTTCTTAACAGTGATGGGATAATAGGTACCACCTTTGACAGTTGCATCATTAGCAACAATCAAGCATTCCACCCTAAAAATAAAACAAGTTTATGAGAGAGAAAAGTATTTCTAATGAGTAAGTACGTTTGTTGGTTAAGAACTGCAACATGTCAAAGACTCTCAAAGACCTGATACCCAAAAAGAGCCCTCCGCATCTGCATCCCCTCAAATGCACATTGTAACAGTAGTCTCAGCACTATGATGTCCTGTTTCATAGTCCCTTAACTCCCTAAAATAATGCTGTATAGCATCCTATTTAATTCCAACAATAGTCTTGGAGGTACTTTTAGTGAGCAAAACTAATTCTTAGCCTAGAATACTGTCCTATTTTTTGAAAATTGCCTTACAGATGCACTAATCTCTTTACTTCGTCAGATACCAGAAACTCTATGTGTGTTCTGCTTTAACTAAAATAAATTAAAAAAAAAAAATCAATTCCTTTTAGCTGGGACAACTTAAGATACCAACTTTGTTGATTTTTTGGGTGTCAGAATTGAAACACTAAAAATTATAATAGCTTAACACTAGAAACTGAACAAAATTATACCTTCTTCCTTTTCACATCATCAATAATGTAGATCACTGGTAACTCTCACCCAGATACTCGTCCAATGCCTGTGATAATGCCGCCTGCTGGTACTTCTTCATTACCATACAACTGGTAACCTGCAAACTGGGAAAACTCCAAGAATGGGGACCTGAATAATGGCAAATATAAAAAAATTTTAAAAAGAAATTAGCCATATTTGCCATTGAATCTCACTTAAAAGGTTTTATTTTCAAAAATGAGATTTTTATTTTTTAAACAGAGATAAATACTTCAAGAACACTTCTGTAAAATTTCAACTGTGTTATTTGCCAGTGTTTATGGAAACTAAAGAGAAATCAAGCCTGTTGCAGTACTTACCTGCAAAAGAGAACCTGAAGTGTTTTTTTAAAAAAGAAAGTACCTACCCGGGATCAATAAGCCTGTCAATTCTCTCTCTGGGTAACAGCTTTCCTCTTGATGTGTGAAGCTTACGAGCTTTTTCTCCACCTCCTGTGATACAATAGTAAATTGTTAAGATTTACTATGGACACAGATAGATAAATCACCACTTATATTAAAACTCAGAATGGAAGTACTGATGAGTTCCCATTTTTTGAAGTGTGGACCTTAATAATGAATTTAATAAATTATGGTTTCCACTTCAAACAGATTGAAGGTATTGATAAAAATGCTTGCTTTTCAGAACCTACTCCATTCTCCCCCTCATTTTTTATCGTTAGCCCTGAGGTAAAGATTTTAATAAACATAGTTGTCTGCAACTTCACCCCACTGCTTGGCAATGAACAGAAGGGCTGAAAACACGAACACACAGACAAAAGCACAGCAGTAAGAACTACGAAAAATACTATTCCTCAAAACTGGTTCAAAATAGCTCTGCTGAATCCAATCATGAAAGACGCAACACAATCTGGATTAATTTCCTTAGATAATTCCAAAACTGTAAGCATAGTTCAGACACACAGCATTTAATATCAAGTTTATCTTCGCTTCATTTCAACCCTGTACTTGAGGTCATCCTAAATTATATCTTTTGCTCTCTAGAGCTTTGTGTCACTCAATAGGTAAGATTTGTTGACACATCTCAGCCTCTTTGTAACAACAGCTTATACAAACATTGTCTCCCTATGTAGACAGACCACTGATCTACCTCATCACTCTAAAATTGTGCTATTTTGTTAACATTTCTCCCGAGACTTTAAGATTTGTCAGCGAAGCATCACTGAAACAGAGCTTTTAAGCCTACCTTTCAAGCTCTTTCTCTCACCGCCTTCCTTGATCACTATGCACATCATTTCCTACCTGCTCGGCATGCCAGAAAGCCCACAATTTATTTCTGATTCAGCCTGTTCATTAGGTCTGTATATTCAGCCTAAGTCTAAATCTTGTAAATTCTTTCTGTAAAAGTTTCGTAAGATAAAACCTCTTATATCCACCCACAGAGCTAACACTGTTATCCAAGTTCTCAACATCCCACATCATAATAACGACAATATTTTTTCTGACCTCCATCTTGCATTTCTCATTTACACCCAGAATGATGCTGCACAATAGCCTCCATTCTGTAGCCTGTGAGCAGCAGTGTCTCTGACAATGAAACAAACTTGGAGGCATTTAATTTGAAATCCCTTCTTAATTTGTCCTTTACAGTAATGTCTATAAAAACTTCACTGTGACTGCCGATGTGCTATGATTGCTGCCAGTCACAGAGATTAAAAGTATCTCCGTTGCTTCTTGTGCTTGCTATCAGAAATCCATCTGTCATAATTTACCATAGCCTGTAAATTCTTTGGGGCAGGGACCACCTTCCTGTTGCACAGCTGCGGATTACCCACTGAAGTAACAGATAAAGGATGAAGCATTCATTACAAAGACCTCAAGCAAGAGCTCATCTTCTGAAAGAAAGCTCTTACAAAGAAAAAGATGTTGCACTTATACTTCAAAAGTATTCAATGTAAGTACCTAATTCTTCTTATATACTTAAATGATAGGCAAAGCAATCTCAATCGCTATCACTTGAAACGGTGTATTAACATCCCGATAGAGCTCCCTGAGATGGAGAAAAGATGAGTGCCATGTTCTCATTCTGTCAGCATGTAACGGGCAAGAACAGGAAGACGTGCAGCAGTGAAGTAGGCCGTAATCAGTAGTTCATGAGTCACATAGGGAATTGCTGAACAGTCTCTACACCCATAAAAGACAGAGGTAGTCCACAGGTTTCAGCATCTCCTCAGGAAATCCGGGAGTTTTGTTTCACAGCAAGCAAGAAAAAACACTAAGCACAAAATCTTAACTGTGTTTCATTCCAAAGCTGTAAAAGAAACTGCATTATGTAAGAAACAGTATATGAAGAGACAAACAGCATCATGATGGACCCAAGAAGGGGAGAATTAAAGCTGCACGCTCAACCTCTGGCAGCACAGTTAAGCGTTTATAAACCATTTTCATTTTATTGTCCCCATTAATTATAGTCAACTGTAATTAATTCAGGTATTCTTACAAGTCACGAAGATGAAGCACAGATTTCAGTCTTTTAAACTATTACAGACTTGCTTTTGTTTGCCAGCACAACCGCAGCTAGGGTCTCTGAAAATCCTCTTTGCATGTGAAGAGACTAACGTGCAACTTGAACAGCAGCACATTTGCCAAACCATTTGTTATAAAAGCAGGCCGCAGAGGATGAAGCAAGGAAGCAGATATAGTGGAAAGTGTATCAGTAAAAGCCTTTTATTAATAATCCTATCTACTCAAAAAAATATTGCCATTAGAAGCACACATTCCATTCACTACTAAGATCTTAACCGATTAAAAATTAACTGACTCTAAATACCCAGTTTTCGCTATCTACTTGCTTACTTTTTGCTTCTCTGGCACTGAAATTAATCTTCCATTTGACTCAATCAGCCTTCCTTAAATTTATCTCTGCTTCCAGTAATTTATGGATTTGCTTGCATTCGGATATTGCTCTGATATTCAATTAGCAAACAAAAAAATATGTTAACACACTAGATACTGTCGTAAAGAAAGAACTGCTAATGGTATGGACATTTTTCTTAGCTAGCCTGAGTTACTTAAAACAACCCCTAAATTTTGAACCAGATTAGCTTGGATGTAAAACTTTAAAGATTTTCAACTACAGAAGACAGTAAATCTCTATTTGAAGCGATGAGCTAAAATTTCAGTATGACTACTATAATCCAGCAAATATGTTGTACCTGAATGAACTGATTAATGAATGTACAGCTATAGGGGAAAAAAATCCAAACAACAAAACTGGTTTTTGGACTAAATTAAATAAGTGTTCTAAAATCTGGACTATCATACTTACCTAATCTGATTTTTTTTGCTTGCTCTTGGAGTTCAGTTACCAGTGCTTTCATTCGTTCATAGTTTTCCTAAGTGGGAAACAAACTAGCATTTTAAGTTTATCCAAGAGTGACAGTATTATTTTTTAATAAACAGACACAAAAAGCACAAGATTTATTTCCCTTCCAAATTTCATTTTACCTTATTAAATACTGCCTCTGTATTGTGTTTAAAGTAATAACATTTCTACCTATGCATTGGCTTTCCTCAGACATCCCAAACTATTTAATAAACAAGCCTCACAAAACCTGAGTGCATTAGGATTGTAGAAGACTAGTTCCAAATTTAATAAACAAAAATAGAAATAGTCATTACAGAGTTGAAGTGCTATTTTTCAGGTTTTGTTAATTTTTGTTAGTGGTCTGTTTGCCTTTTTAATCTAATTTTGTAAAAAACATCATGCAGATTCAAATTAGGTGCTGCTATGTCTCTTGTACATATTTGTCTAGGTCATGACTTCCAAAAGAACACACTTCTCCCCCTTTGTAATTGCTACAGATACATTAAAAGTACTCTACTGAAAGGTAAAAACATATCAGGTGAAAACTGGTCTTAGCAATTTTATCAGCTCGTATACAAGGTTTATATATAAGGTCAGTATTTAGAGGTCGTCCAGTAAGATCCAGGTGACATACTGAAACACCAAGTCCAACTCCTGTGCCTCTGTTGGCTCTTGGGAAGGACTCCCCATGTTCTAACGAAATGCCATCTGCAAAATGGCTCACAGCCTGCACTTGTACGAATTTTCTACCACCCAATCACTAGCGATCATGTAACACATCTCAAGATACCAATGTCAGTTAACAAAATCTTTCTGATGTGTGGTGCCACCCTGCAGCCCCCTGACTACTGAGGACATGGGAAGTCACCAGACTTCTCCATCTCCTCCCTCCTTTGTAAGGCTGCATCAGTATGTCCACCACATTATTTCCCTTTCAATCTATTTGTTTTGATACTTTAATCCTCCCTCTCCCTACCCTACCCACAGCACAGCTCCAACACCTACCTCTACAACTGTTTTTCTTCCTCCTAACCTATGAAATCACACTGCAATGACCTACTGGCAGTTTTACCACTGTCACAGCATCCCCAAAAAACAAGAACAAAACAAGCCATGTCCTGTTAATTTGACTCAGCCACTCCTAGGACAGTAACTGCAGCCACACAACCCCATGCAGCACTGAAGAAAACAAAACCTGCTTTTAATCTTTTACAAAAGACTCTGTTTACAAGTTAACTTCCTTCCCCTGTGAAAAATCTGTAAAACAGCCATTGTAATTCCACACTTCTAAAAATCTGCAGTTGTCACAACACCCAGTTTTGTTGTATGTGTGAGTGTTCAGCTTGTCCAGCTGGCTCATTTCACAGCATTACACATAAAATATTCTCCCCATTTCTCCTTGCTCAGTCAGCCTGCTTTCTCTAAATACACTCACCTTTTGCACACAGTACTGAGTTTGAAAACTCACCTCTAATATAGGGAAAAAAAGGCAACTAGAAATGGCAGAGGAAATCAAAAGGAGCACTGCAATCACAATCATAGGCTTGTTTATTAGATTCTGAATTAACAACTTACTGTAGCTTCTTTAGCTACTCTACATGAAAAATTGTGAAAGGACTTTTCAGATAATCTATAAAAAATACTGTACTCAAATATCTGAGCAGCTTAAATTCAGTTAAATTCTATCCTTATCTTTCATGTCTTTAATCAGAACATAACGTCATTATACTTTACAAAGGAAAAGTAAAGATGCCTTGAAATCTTACTCTAGGTTTTGAATACACACAGAAAAGGCTCCTCACCTACAGACTAATCCCACAGTTATCACATGAGCTAACCGAATTACTGCTACACAAGCAAAGCAGCTAATCATTGGAATCTTTACACAGATTTTTCCTTTATTTTCTAGAATCCAGACTCACTCATTTTTAAATTACATTTTTACCTGCCTGGTTTGAAAGACAGTTTACATTATGAAGGCCAGCCTGTCTAGCTGAATTCACAGTCAGAAAGGCAAACATTAGCTAAAGGCGGCAAGACCTTCATCACGTATCATTATGCCTTCTTGTGTTTGCACTGTTATTGCTTGTATGACTTTTATTTCAGATGGTTAAGCGCCTCACAGCAGGGACCTCAGCTCTTTGGGTCTGTAAAGCACTACATGCATTGACAGTGCTCTATAAATTATTTCTACCAAATACTAACACCATTAGCTATTTTACGAAGCCTTGCTTTTTTTTTTTGAGATCAAAAGGTACACACACGCAAATATAAATCTAGCAACAGGTTAGCTGATTAAAAACATTTATTAAAATAGTACTCTTTGGGTTTTCTGGTATGCAAAATATGACTATACACACACGTATGTACTCACTTTGTATGCACAAGCTTTGTATGTGTGAAATTTCACAGAAGTTTCAGTCAGCTAACTTCTGCCCCAAAATCTAGTTTCTGCAAAGCCATACACAGACCCAAAGGAACTATTTCAGTAAGAATACATGTTACTGCTTCATTTGCTGTTTGCTATTTTACTTGGAACAAATTTGAAAACAAATGCATGCCCTCCTACCAGTTTTGATCCACACCCAAAACTATGTTTTTCTTAGCCTAGACATAAACACGATTTTTATCTTGAATATGATGATGTTAATTAAAAATAAAACAATTTACACCAAGTACAAGTACTGTTCTCTTTGTAAGGACAACTGGAATTCCACCTATTCCTCCTCAAAAGATGATTCTTTGTGCTGGTATCCTGTTTCTGGAAGCATGCCCATGACTTTGTAAAACTACTCCACTAGTCTTCAACGCAAGAATCAATTAGCAAATAGAAGAAAATTTCCGACTTTGAAATTATCAGACACCACCTTCCGCCGCCCACGAACTCCCTGTCTCCACTTCATTAGTACAGTATTGATCAGCTCTTCAACACTGAAAATGCAGTAAGAGCTGGCATTCTGATTTAAAAAAAAAAAAAATTAAAAAACTCTATAATGAGGCAGGCAATGGTACAAACCCACATTCTTTTTATACGGTACGTCTACACTCCGCCTGAAAGAAATAAACAGAACTTGGCATTTAAGAAGTATGACGGGGGAGCAAGCAGAACTTGGCCTGAGCGCAGGGTGACCTCGGGCCGATTCAGAGAGGTGCATATTTGCCACGTACCAGTGTATTAAATGCCCACTCTAATACCCGCTATTACACGGCCACTGCAGTACTCTCACTCAGAACCCACGTTCCCCTGGTTTGTCTGTGTTCTCCCGCGGGCGCTGCCGGGCAGACCGCGCCCGGCCCACGGCCCACAGGCACGCCGAGCCCCCCGCAGCCCCGCTCGCTGGCCGCGCCTCACGGCTGGGGCCTCCTCTCAACAACTGGCAGCTCTGTCACAACTAAGGCCTGGAAGCGGACGACGGCCAAGGCCCCGCCGCGGCCCGCCTGCGGGAAGGCCAGCCCCTGACTCCCGCGGATCCCCGGCGCTCAGCCCCCAGGCTCCGCCCGCCGGAGCCTCCCCTTCGCGGCCTACGGCCCGTCGGGCGGAGGGAGCCGGGCCCGTCCGGGCCGGCCTACCTGGTAGAGCGCGGACCCCACGTCGGGACGCGAGCCCACTGCCGCCACCGCGTCGCCGCGGTAGGCGCGGGCGGGCGGGCCAGCGGCCGCGCGGTGCAGCAGCCGCCAGGGGCCAAACAACCGGCGCGGGCCCAGCAGCATGGCGGCCGACCCGAGCCGAGCCGAGCCGTCCCAGCCCCGCCGCTTCCCCCGCCGCCACTCCTCCCAGCGTAGCCAATGGGCAGAGCAGGGCCCCGGACGGCGGGGCCGGGCCGCCACGGCCTTGACGGAGCTCGTCAGAAGAGGGATGCGGCGGCAGGGGGTCCTCTCGGCCCCGCGGGCAAGATCCGGCCCCGGCCAGCCCCGTCCTGCCTGTTACTTTGAGGATTAAACTCGTAAAACGCACAAGCCTTTGCCGTTACAGTACACTACAACTGCGTGCCCCATTTAGTGCCCGCGGCCCTAGGTGCAAAATAATTAATTCTAAAGAATTCCCTTTGGAAGAATTTTGTTTGTACGCTTCACTTTTCCACAGGATTACACACTTTGTGCAACCCAGAAAAGCCTTTGCCATTCTTAGAAATGTTTTGTCAGTAACTGCAGAGATGCTACAGTGGCAGGCTTCTTTAAGATCTGAACCTCTTTGCTTAAATTGCTTCCACTATATTCCAACTTTCCTTGTTGGAAAGCTTTGCTGTTTTCCATCATTCAGGTTTTATTTTGTTTTTAAACAAGGCTACAGTTACAGAGATAACACTGGAAAGTCAGACACCAAGTAAATTAAGCACTATTCTAAAACAAAAACAATACCACACAACAACAAAGCTCCTGTGAAAGTGTATTCGGTCTTAACCACCATAAAAGCAGTGTCACAGCCAGGACTTCAGCCATTCATTTCGCCCACGCTTTCGTTAACTTACTACACCTATTAGCATTCAAAAAAAGGTGAGCGATACTCTAAGAAATGGAAACACAGGTGATATAAAATAATTTATTCACACAATTTACATACAGAATATGACTACTTTCTTTCAAACAGAAAGCTTATATGCGACGATACAGGGAGTTGGACAATTCTTAGGCTAGGCAAAGCAGACTTATGCCACGGCCCAGAGGGCCGTGTGGCCATCCAGCATAGCCTGGACAGGCTGGAGTGCTGGGCAGAGAAGAACCTAATGAGGTTCAACAAGAGCAAGTGCAGGGTCCTGCACCTGGGGAGGAACAATGCTAGGCACCAATATAGGTTAGGGGTGGACCTGCTGGAAAGCAGTTCTGAGGAGAAGGATCTGGGGGTCCTGGTAGATAGTAAATTATTCATGAGCCAGCAAGGTGCCCTTGTCGCCAGGAAGGCAAATGGAATCCTGGGCTGCACAAGGAAGCGTGTGGCCAGTAGGTCGAGGGAGGTCATTCTCCCCCTCTACTCAGCACTGGTGAGGCCACAACTGCAATACCGTGTCCAGTTCTGGGCTCCCCAGCTCAAGCGGGACAGGGAACTACTGGAGAGAGTCCAGCGTAGGGCAACAAAGATGACTAGGGGATTGGAGCATCCTCCTTATGAGGAAAGGCTGAGAGAGCTGGGACTCTTTGGCCTGGAGAAGAGAAGGCTGAGGGGAGACCTTATTCTTGCTTAGAAGTATCTACAGGGTGGGTTGAAGGAGGATGGAGCCAGACTCTTTTCACCGGGTTCCATTCAAACCTCAGAAAAAACTTCTTTACGGTTAGGGTGCCAGAGCACTGGAACAGGCTGCCCAGGGAGGTTGTGGAGTCCCCTTCTCTGGAGATTTTCAAGGCGTGCCTGGATGCAGTCCTGAGTAAAGTGCTCTAGGCATTCCTGCGTCAGCAGGGGAGTTGGACTAGATGATCTCTAGAGGTCCCTTCCAACTCCGAAAATTCTGTGATTCCGTGATCTTTGTAAAAATGCAAAACTAATAGGCATTGAGATTTCACCTATCTTTTCTTACATCCTTCACCATTATAAAACTTTCATACACAAAACAGACCACAAAGATGTCTTATCTCTCTTCAAATTAAATTTGTTCTTTAAAAAAAAAAAATCCTCTAACAAAGTGCATGTGATTTACTGCAGGGGAAAAAAAATGTGTAGCCCCAATTAACAAGGTAGATAAGGCACCTTAAATCTTAGTGTTTTGGGGTTTTTTGTTTTTGTTTTTTTTTTTCCTTGTAATATGAATGCAAGCGAAAATGTACGCAACTAAATGCAGAATGGTTATCACCTCAGAAAATACTTAGGGCAATTATTTTATAGCCACTCCCCACAAATCTATTTTTAGGCTCTATCAGCACAAGTGATTTAAACATGCCACATGTATCAGGAACTAAACTGTTGCATACATAAAATAATACCTACAAGATAAGCAATACATGGAGCTTTATGTATAGATTAATCTATTTCATAAGGTTATGGTATGACAATATTTAGATAAACATTTCAAGTTAAATGGATTAGGCAAAGCTCA
>VFFE01006922.1:574112-590638 GCA_008921705.1 Burhinus oedicnemus
ACTTTACACTGGGACTGTTGGTCCCTTTTCCATCACCTCAAAAAGACGCTGCTGCTAGCAACATTTGATTGACACAGGCCTGCTAATGTAGCAATTTGCAGTAACAGTAGCTTTTCTATATATTTTTCCTTATTGACAAGATTTTAAAGGCTCCTTCAAAAGCCTTGCCAATAACTTCTGAAAAGGCAAAAATTCTCAAACTGCATCAAGTATTTAAAAATTAACTAGATACTTATATGACAGTATTTGCAAATAAATGATTATCCAGTTCAAAGCTGAAGATAGTTTTCTTGAGAGCATAACAATACCATCTAAACACTGGTTTCACTTTCATAATAATTTGTTTTGCAAAAGTACCTGCTGGTATTAAGCAGCAGGAGAAAAATTTAGACTACTTAAATCTACACAGTCATTTTTGTGTAATAAGGAGTTTCAGAATAAATATTGAATCTTTCAGTGAGCACCTGACTTTGAGACTGCACGAACCTTGTTACCTCATCAAGACAATCTTCTTGATAAGGCAAGTAAAAAATTAGACTAAAATCTAAAGCTAGGCTAGCATTTTATAGCAAGTTACAGTACAAGTAGACATGCAACATGAGCAAAACCATTCAAATTCAACTGCTTCAAAGTAGCAAATCCTTAAAGCAACCACATTGTATAGTCATGGTTTAAGTCCAATCTCTTTGTGCTACTTTGCACCAGGAAAACCAAGAAGTCAGCAGACACAAACACCTACACGTAAAACCAAGGAAAAGAAATAGTATCTATCCCCTTGCTTTCAAATTTAGAAGGAAATTAGCATTTATACTAATAAACATTAACCTCTTCCACTCCAATAGGAGTTAAAAGATTCATGTTGTGTAGCATCTTCTAATAAATTATGTTTTTCTGGTTGTTCTCAATACATTTTTAAGGAACTAAACCCGTTTGGCTTTTCAGGCTAGGATCTCTTAATTTATGTAATTAAAAACTCTTACAAAAATATGTCATTTGGAGATGCTAATACAAATACCTGCAGTGCTGAACATATCTACGTATTTACTACACTACTTCTAGTATTTGCATTCTGATCTACAGAGATTACACTGTACATAAAAGCTTCATTCCTTCTTCTAACACACTGACATAACATACTTCACAAAAAGAAGTAAAGAACTTGTATAACCAGTACCACAAGCCTTAGCATTAAAATTCAAAAGGATACTTGTCACAAGATTAAGCATTTTTTCATTGCACTTTTCTGGAAGATAGTCACACACACTTTATCAGCATCTAAACAAGTGAAACTACAAGCCAGCAGCCATGGATCTGGTCCAATGACATCAGTGTAGTGGTTTAGATGTCAACATTTTAAAAGTATCCAGGTTGCTTCAGAAGGAATCCGTTTCATCTTTATGGAATTTATTAACAACAGCTTGGCTGACAGTAAGTGTGGCATAATGAACATCAGAACAAATCAGAACTTCTAAAAAAGTACTCTTTTCTTGTTGCATTGTACTCTCAGATCCCAGGTTTTTATAAAGCGAATTTGCTATTCTGAATCATCCACTTCCATAAAGATGTCACTGAAAAAATACTCAGAGATTCTGGTTGGCTCTTCTTCCTTCTCTTGATCTTTAGCACAAAGGGTTGGCTTCTCAGATGGCTCATTACTTGGAACCTAATAGAAAAAGAAAAGTCTGGTTGTAACAGTCTTTCTTTCTATGTGTGAGTGTGTGTATATGTATATGTGTGTATATATATATATGCGCACTTGAGCTTCCAATTTAGATAGGAATTTTAGACAAAAAAAATAAAATCAGAGTTTGCTGAAAATGGGAAACAAGTACATACATGTGCAGAGAAAAAAAGCAACTTAGTTCCCTTATAAGCTCTTAGACATGCACAAGTAAGGATTTATTCACTGAAGCAGATCTCTCTCTCAGAACATGAAGAGCACGTACCCATCTACCCACTCCTGAAACAACTAATTCACTGTTCTTCACATCTCAAAAATGCAAGGGCATTCAAAAGTAAAAAAAAGTTACATACCGTAACTGCTGCATCAGCAGCTACAATCTTATACTCCACAGATGATGATGTGCTTGTAGAGGGAAGGGAACAAGATTCCCCATCATCCTTAGTGGATGGAGTGGGTTTTTTTAGACTTCGCTTTGGAGTCACAATCCGAGGTTTTTGCATCTTCCCTCTATTCCCTTTGGTATCTTCTGCAGATTCAGAACTACTTTTTTTGCAAATTAAAGATAAAAATCCCAATGGTTTTCGTCCACTCCTGTTCAAAACAAATACAGTCAAGGTGTCACAGGATTGCTCCATAAAAGGAAGATGTAAATTGTATTACAGGAGTCCAACTCATTACACAGGAAACAAATGCACACCTCTGAGATCTATAAAAATCCTAAGAAAAAAACAACCAAGAAGTCATTCTGAGAAAGGCTTTTGCATTACTGAATATTCTGGCACAAGAGTTTTTCAGCGAGTTACAGAGACTCTTGACAATCTCCAACCCTGAGAACAGGAACCCACTATTTGCTGCTAAACCAGAACGTGTAACAAGCTACCAGATCTTCAGAAAGAGATTCCAAGAGGAACGGAGACATACTCCTGAAGAATGAACTGAAAAGAACATCCTTCATGTAATCAATGGAAAAAGAAACCTGATTCCCAAGGATGGGGCCACATTATCTTAAACACCAGAAAGAAGACTATCTGCTGCAGGGTTTCAGCCTGTTAACACCATCATACCTAGTACCAGTGAACATACAGAAATCACAGTGATGAGGGAGCTACAGAGAGTATAAACTTTTCATGTCTTTAAGAGTTTGCAACTTTGAAAGTAAACTTTAAGGCAAGGATTTTGATGTTAATGCATCATTACCCAATTGCTGTGGATGTCCCAGGTACAAATAACCAGTTTTGGTACTCACACAAGCGTAATGAAAGAGTAGATGACAGGATCAGAAGAGATCAGTAGAGCATCACAATCAAAATCAGCGAGTGCAAGAGCAGTAGAGACCAGGAACTCAAATACTTAAATATTACAGAAAGGTATATTAAAAAAATCCAGAGTCAGATGGATAGATAAGAGGAATATCCTATGCGCTGTCAAGACTGAAACTCCTTTGGGGAAATGACACAACTTAAGTTAGTCCCAAAAATCCAGTGTGCTGAGCACTATACCAGTAACAAATCTCATTGGCAGAAGGACAAAAATCGAAACAACCAGATGGGTGTATATATCACAACATTAGACTGAGCTAAGGAAAACAACAATTACCCTAAATCTGCACCATATCCAACAGATATCTGCCTCACGAGGCATCTGTCAGTGTCTAAATAGACATACCATACATCAGTAGTGTCCCTGCTCATGTACTGAATAAAATAATTCAAATTTCAAAGCAGACAGTTTGATCCTTTCTAATTTGCTGAAGAGGATAGGTACTGTAACTGTTAGCCATGTAGGTCACAAACAATGGTACTGCCCTTCTCGTAATGGTACTGCCCTTCTTGTAATACTAAGTGGAAAAAGGATATAAAAACCTCAATAGGGAAACAAGGTCTTTTTTAAATAAAAGGCTGACAAAACATTATTGCATAAATACCTGAGTAATGGAGTTTTTGAACGTGATGCCAGGCTTCCAGTATGTTCCAACTGTCCAGATTCATGCACATTCCCCTGCTTTCCTTGTTCACTTATTTCTGCTTTTCTGTTAGAGGTTAATCTGGACGTCATCTCCTCTTCCTGTTTGGATGCTGAATTCTCAAGAGGTGCTTTCCCTAAGTTCTCCAAAGTCTCAAGCTGGCTTTTCTCAGCAAGCGGTGACACAGACTCAGACACCAGCACAGAGGTAAGTACTTTTTCCTTTGCTGAAGCCTCTGTTTTTTGAAAAGGATTGCCTGTAAAAGGAGTCAAGAGTCATTCAAGGACTTGTTACTTTACTTCAGTGATAACACAACAGCCCAAAAGATGTGTGTGCTGTTAAGATGGCTTGCACCATTACAAGGGAAGGGCTGAATTTTTGTTCAGGTTTTTTTGTCATTTTATTTTTTGAAGTCACCACTAAGAATTAAAAGTTCATGGTCTACCTTTAAAGTCTGTAAGATCTTACAGATGTTATGGGGAAAAGCTAGAAAAGCTGGTAGAAGTGTGGTTTTACAGCACAACCATCTGCCCCCATCCTTTACAGCACACCATAGAACTTAGTCATCTAGCTGTTTAAGCTTCCACAATTTCCTTTTAAAGTCTTTTTCAGGGCCAAAAAGTAGTTCTCCAAACCCTTCACAGGCTCAGATCGCTGGAGATTGCTTTGTCAGCAATTCTGCTTTCCCTCTGATTCTTCAGAGGCATATTAAGCTTTCAGACAATTACATCGTGCATACTTGGTTATTAGTGCTCTCCAACAGGTGGAAATATTTGCTTAAGAGAAGGTATCATGCTTAGTCCAAAAACACCTGCTGAATTTCACAAATAGACTAGCTACAGCAATGTTTTTTGAATCATTATCAAATTAACAGCCAGTTATATAACCCAACACATCTAGTTTATAGCAGAAAACATGGAATGGTGGTATTAGGATATTACTGGAAAAATTTGTTTCTACTTCAATGTTACATAGCCTCAGACAGGACTACTTTGCATGACAAACAGTATTAAACTGTGATGTATTATGCACTTACATTCGTTATACTTTGTTTTACAAGTTTACCTACCGGAAGCTACCACTGGAGCATTTGTGGGTTTAATTGAATAACCCTGTATTTAAAAAAAAGAAAAAAAGAAGTAATTTCTCTGTTTCTCTCAATATAGAAGAGACAATGAAAGCTGATAAAGTTTTATCACGCATGTACAGTTCTAAGAACAGGAGTGATACATCTTCAGTAGAGTATCATTCACTACTTAACTCATTTCCTTAGCAGGCTTTTCAAGGTGTTCTTATGACAAATGACTCAAGACAAGGATGTCAAGGCAAGAGGTCAAAGAGGAGGACTGTTATCCAGACCTTCCTAGAAAAGCTCTCTGAATCATGTGGGGAATTATCACCCATTCTCTCACTCAGACACAGTACTCAATCTTAGCCTACTCAAAAAAATGAATGCTAGTCACTGCCACAAGCTTGATCACATTCTAAAATCATAGAGGGAAGCTGGAAACATGCTGGCCAGCTTTTATTTGCAGCTTGTTCTTTTAAACTAAGACCTGCTATGTTAAAAAATGGTATGAACATATCTGAAAACTTCTTCATGTAACAGACACCATGAGGAATCATAACATCATTCAGTGAACATAGAGAGTCTGCCAGTCATCCAATATACAGCCAGAGTTTCAGCTCCTGCAATGTCATTGTTGGAAATGCTGTGGTGAATGAACCAAGTAAGACATATTACCAGTCTGCCTACTAGGAAGCCTAATAAAAAACCCTGAGAGCCTACAGATGCCCCAACTAAATCAATAGCCAAAAAAACGTTGCAGAGTTCAAAATAAAAAACAATCTATAGGTGCTGATTTTCCTTTTAACTTGTACAGGCAGCACCTTTTTAAGCAAGTGACACAGTTAAACAATAAACATAATTGAAATGCTCTATTACGTGTTATGCATCTACACTATGCATAAAGACTCACTTACCAAATTACCATCTCACCTTGTAAGGGGTTTCCAAGTTACCTTCCACTACAACGGTAGACAGAGTTTTCTTGGCAGGAGGAAAATCATTCTCTTCCATCTCAGCAGCTGACCTTTTTTGAGTTGTCTGCAAATTTGGAACGGGCTCTAATGATGCACTCTCTAGTTGTTTGGTTTCCATATTGGTGTTTAAAGGTGCAGCAAATTCAACAGCTGCAGTTGTCAAGGATCCAATACTGTTTATATATAAAGTCATTATTGTGACTGTATAAGAAGGCAAAATTTACCTTGTATAACATTTCTGTATGGAAATTACAGGTGGATCTATGGTGATACTCTTTCTTGCTTAATGTCAATATTAACTTCAAATGTACTATTTACTATCAAGAAACATTTTCCTGTGCTATCTTGAGTTAGAGAAATGAGTTTTTCTAGTCATAATTGAATCTAGTTACTTTAGAACTGTTGTGTTTGAACTCTGCTTGATATTTTCATAAAATATAAAAATATGACAACTGATTAACTGCCCTAGAAGATCCTAAAATACAGTATTATTTATATGCACGTTGAATCTTCATCCCCATGCCCCCATACCCTTCCACCTTCTGCAGTATGATCTCAAAAGACAGCAAGACGTCTAGGGAAGCAGCAGACTAGGGAAATAGGGTAAAGCAGTAAGGGATGGTGAGACAGAAGATGTACCCTAACTCTGCATGTCAGCAATTCTGTCTATCATTAACAGATCCACAGGAGTTAGAATTCTTACACTGTGTAGTCAAAATTCATTTTTAACCAAAATTAACTCAGACCTATCCTTTCAGTAACTAAGGGAATGACATTAACATCTGATGTCACAGGGCAAGGTCCTCCAGAGTGATGTGGAATTGCATCAAACTTCTAGTTATGATATGAGGACTTATGTTAATATAGTAATAGCTTTTTTTTACAACTTTGCAACACTTCCAATTCTTCAGAATGTCTTTCCTTTGATTGTTGTTTTTCTTCCCTCCCAAATAATGCTGAAATAACAGTTTTGTTACATTGCATTGAGGAGTACTCCTTGTAAAAGAAACTCAAACCCTTTGTATCACAGTACAGTATCACAGTATCACAAACCAGCTATTATTCTGTTGAGTAATTAATTTGTTTGCTTTTTCAGCTCTTCTGCCTTTTGAACATGGCACAAACTCAAGAGAATGACATCTGAATTTATGTCCACTGTTTATCATGTTCTCCAAAGACCATCTACACTAAAAATTTGGAAGAGCAATTAATAAACAGCTACTTTATGAAACTGTTAAAGTACTGTAAAAATGCAAACATGCTTAGATTTTTCATTTCAATTAATTTTCATTCTGAGTATCCATAGCAGAATAGACTCAGGCTGGACGGATGAGTGCCACTAAAAAGGAAGACTTGCTCTGAAGAATAAATCAGAATTAAGGTTGACACCAAAATCCTAGCTAACTAAAACACTTTACTTTAAACCACTAATGAGATCTTTCTCAAATCTGATTAGAGCCCTTTTCACTTTCTTAATTCTCTGACCAGTCTGCCAAAATTATTTCCTCTTGCATTTCTTCTTTTGAGAAGTTCTAACCTGTAATGCACATTCAAGCAACAATCAAGGCTCACAAGAAGTGTTTCACTTTGCTCAAAAAAAAAAAAAAAAAAAAAAAAGCATTTACCTCTCCACTTCAGTCACGCTTGTTTCACTTGTATTTATTGGGCTGATAAGTATTGGGGCTGGTAATAATGGCTCTGAAGTTTGTTCCAGCAAAGCAGATGCATCAAAATCTTTTGAGTCAGCTGGGATTTCCACCAATGTTAAAATGAATGTCTGTTCCTCCTCTGGACATCTATCATCATTGTTCACTACTATAGTTTTTTCAGGGAAATAATAAAATAACAAAAAACTATTAGTCAAGTTTGAAATTACACTGTTCTCTTCATGCCCTCCCTACCTTGAGTAATTAAATTTTAGGCACTCATTTCTCCATGGAAAAAGGCACTGGGGATATTCTTGAGACAATATGCTTCCTTTCTTCTTAGATGAGATACGCATCGTCACCCCCTGGAGCCTATTCATTGCAGTGGAGTCCTGATTACCATTCAGAATGAAGAATGTTAAAAATGCCTAGCAGGGATGGAGCTTTCTAAATGGGTGTTCTAGCATTAAAGAACAATTTGCAGTTTAATAATCTTGTGTAATAGTGGTCAAATGGTCCTCTGTCTTTAATTGCAACTGTCACGTATTAAGAGGTACTCCTTTAAATGGCAGAAGTCTACTGTTTTGATGCTAACCACAAGGATTTTTCCCCTCACTGTGAACTTGCAGAAGAGGACCTGAGAAGTATACTCTTGAATTTAATAAATGAAAAATATAAATAATTTAGTCAACAGATGGACATTAATAGATAACTGCCAACTGCCATCCATTAGAATGAATTTAAGGAGAGAACATTTGTAAAGTTTTCAAAAGATGGAAAACAACAGTGCAGCTCCATTACTTAAGACAGCTCTCATTCTTGGTGATTTAAAGCTGCTGTTATTCCAACCTCAACTCACTTTGTTTCTGTATCTAATTAAAGATGATTTAAGATGCTCCATCCCAAGATCCTTACAATAAAAAGAGTGTAACAACAGATCTCCAAGAAGTATCAGCTCTAGCTTTTGCACATCCTCAGGAGTTAGAACTTTGGACTGCAGTTTCCATGTAAATAAGTATTCTGGGCTTCTGACACTGATTTTCCCATACCCGAGACAAATATTCATTCCAAACCAGCTCCATTTCAATTTGTTTTAGGGAAAGGCAGCCATCACATCTAATCAATTAGGCATTAATCTGCTGACTCACTACAGCTAAAGAGGGAAGTCTGGTTGTTTTCTTCCTTTTTCTTCCCCTCTTCTCCTTTCTCCCTGCTCCACACTTGCATATTCCAGCCCTCCTACTCACACGACTGACACTGGCATTCACTTGACAACTTCATGAGCCACTAAACTCACTAAGCCAGTGGAAAACTACACAGGTTCTCTCCCCTTGTCATGTTCAATTTTTGATGAATAAGTGAGTCAGAGACTCATAAAATGCTCTAACAACTGCTAAACCTAGCACAAGGTAAGCAGCAGGAGCTCACAGCAGGGAGCAGAGAGCAAGAAGTTTCCCTTCCAATGATCCTTAAGCTTAATGAAACGCCATTCAAAAAGTTCCCAAGTCTAGTTTGTGTTAATGAAACGTAATGATAACAGGCTAGGGAGGGGAATGGCACTGAACTGTGGGTCACTATTTTTGTTAATGAAATAGACTGATTAATCATGTCAATGAAAACATTTTAATTTTTTTTTTATTCATCTTTGCATAACCGCAAGTTGTACAGAAGTATGGGCTTCTGCTAACTTAGAATAATTGGACATTATACCTGAAGTCTCTCCTGTGCTGCTCACACATTGCTGTTGAGAATCCTGAGCACAAGCTTCCCTCTAGAAATAACACATTTGTAGTAAAACAAGTTAATTAATCTGAGAAATAACTCTAGAAAACAGGAAAGAAACAAAGCAAAGAGCCAAAAAATCTAATGACATCATCATAATCGCATTTTGTCAGTTTTTACTTCTAGCTATTCTAGGCTGAAGGATATTAGCCTGACAAGGACAAGAAACACTTGGGCAATGCAAAATTTATATGCAGCTCATTGTCTGTATTGATGGTTTGTCAAAATAAATTTGTACTTCCTACAGCACAGCTCTGTCAGAGATGACTCACATAATAAATTGCTCGGTGGTGCTAAGAACACAAATTCCCCCAACCATTACAAAACCACTGAGTGTGAAAGAAAAACACCAAGCTCTACAACTCATCTATCCCTTCCCTTGTATGGCATGCACCTTTGCTAAAAAACAGGAATACTCCACTGCAAGTCTCTGCCAGTCCTGTAAGAGCCAAATCATTCTTGTACCTTTTGCTAACATGAGATCAGCCTTGACATATCCACAGGTTGCACTGGGGAAACCAGCTACTACCCATCAGCTGTTCCATCGTAACTGGAAGTATATATTGATCTCACACAACACTAGAAAACCTAAGGGAACTGAGAATGAACCTTTCTCTCATGAAGAAATAAGATACTTCTTATTTATACTAGAACAGGAATACACAAACCACTGCAAAGAAATGGATATGAAAGACATACTGTTTGTCCATGATAATACACATGTAAAACTCTTTGTTAGGTTTTGAAATAAATGGGAAAGAGTATAGCAAAGGATGAAGTTTGTTTTAAACAAAGCAAAAGAAGGTGACAATGAAAATGCTGCATCCAGCATTGACATTTTAACCTAATTTTAATTTAAACAAATATAACAGTAAGAGTTCAGACTGAATGAATACATGAGTCCTAGGTAACTTCTTCCATCAAACTCTTTAAAAAACTGCTCAGAATTTTGCTGATGTATTTATCACTTATTGCTCAAATGCTACGAACTGAGGCTTGCAAAGATTAAGTTTGCCTGAAAGATGAAGTCTGGTTATGCCTTTGCAAAAAAGAAAGTTTCATTCACCAGCTGAAGTACCAGGTCTTTAAAATTGGTGAGTACATTTACACTGAAAACCTCTTCCTTTACAGAATTTCAGAAACCGTGCACTTCTAGAGTGTAATTAAAGGAAGTTCTTTACCTGAGTAAAGTTGATTGTGCATATATTGTGCTCAGGAAGACAACGATTTTGCTCAGGAAGTCCACCCATGGAACTTTGATTTGGATAATGTTCTAGTCCAAAGTGAGATTTTTCAGGTTTTGGTGATGCAGTTACAGGTCTTAAATCCTCTGAATTTCCACAAGCATCTCTCATCTCTGTTCTGTAAGGTATAAATCTAGTTAATTTGAAACCAATTGAAGATACTCTATGCATGGGGTAAATTCTGTGTAATTATTTAATATGAAGCTTACGTATTTACAGAGAAACAGGGCATCTGTTTGAAAACTACATCATTCTGCTAAACAAAATGCACAATCTTTGAACAAGTCCACTTAAAGTATTTCAGGAAAAAGCCTCCCTAACATAACTAATTGAGACTTTACTACTAAAAGCATGACCAAACAGGAAGCCTTACAAGCTCATTTAACATTTCCAAATTGATCAACTCCTTAACATTTCATTTCAGATGCAGTTTCGTGGGAGACAATTAAGCAGCAAGCTGATTACTAAATTCTGAAACAGCAAACATAAGTTAATGTTTTACCTCCAAAAGCTGTAGGACAACATGCAAGACAAAAAATCTTAGAAATAAAAGTCTAAACTGTACACTTATGTACATAAACACACACAATATCTGCAAGCACACTGTTTCCATCACAGACGCTTACTACACATGCACTTCAGCTGCACATCTTAAAATACTTTAGGAATAATGTCAATATTAGCTCATGTTTCATCCTACCTCTCAGTTTTGTCTACTTGCTTGCTAAGTTCCATACTTCCACTTGCAAAGGCATGAAGAACTGAAGAATCACCTGCAGCTAGTCTGACCTGTTCTAGTTCCACCTTTTGCATTTCTGCAGTACCTCTCAGGGTTGTAGACTCTAAGATACATGAGAATAAAAATTAAAATAATTTTTTGTGTGTGTGCATGTGTGTATATATCTGCATATTATTTTTACATATAAGCTTTTGTGTATTAAAATGTATATACATATATAAGCACACTACAAAAATTATTAACAATTTTGCTGTATATGTACACACCTCTTATATAAATGAGACATATACATGTATCTCATCTTGCCTTTGGTATGTTGTACATTTTGCAGTGACACGAAGATAAGTATGAGTTTGAAAACCACCTTTTTTGTAACTGCTTTAAGAATACCAAAACAGTTCTGTATATCTCCCCTTCCAGTTTTAATAGAAGGCAAAGACAGTAAGAATAGAAAAAAGTACAGTGTATTGCACTGTATTTCTGTGATCGGCAGTCCAGTAATTTAAGGGCTTTCCAGGTAATTTAAGACCTGCACAGAAAAACTGCTATTCAGATTTCATTTAATTTTATACTGAAAGGTATACTTATGTGTAAAACTATAGCAGAAATGCATGCCCTATGTTACAATGGTGATACACCATCTGTGAACATGAACACAAAGTGAATACTTTCAGGTTAGTTTCATTTGATAAAAAGATGTGAGTCCATCAGAAGAAACCATTTTCAGAACCCTAGGATAAGAAACAGGCTTACCACTTTGAACTTGCTCTAGTTGTTCCACAAGTACATTTGTATTAAGTGACTCTTGAATTATGTTTTCATTGGACCTCAGTACTCCAAAGTCTGGCTCAGGCTTCAGGAGTGTGCCTCTTGTCAGTCTCATACTGTTGACTGTAGGCAAACAGCTATCACTGCAGGTAAAAAGGAAAAATGCCATCAATATTGTTCTTGATTTTTGACAGTTAGTTGTGAGATTAAGTTAGTATTTCCAGCAAAGATCACTGTGCAGAGAAGAGATAAGAGAGATGGAGTAGATGAGATGATGAAGAGCTGAAATACAGGCTGCAGCTGGCAGAGGAGACAGAAGACTATTTGGCAGAACGAAAAATAAAGATCATCTGGGAACCAGAACAGGTAGGTTCTGCAAACTAGGATGTTCCCTACCTACCGAAAAAAAAATGAGTAATTGAAATATTTAAAAAACATGAGATAAAAAAATCTAACACTGATCACGTGGTAGCAAATTCTGGTTAAGAATATAATAAAAGAACCACTGGACTCAAAGTAAAATATCTTTGATTGTAATTGTTCAGGGGAGTATAATCTGTTAGTTTATTCAAGCCATCGACAAGTTAAATAGTCTTTCAAATAATATAACATGATCACCAGCAGATTTTCTCTGAAAAGGTGTTCCAAGCTGTTTCAACATTCACAAATGCTTGAACAAAATAAAAAACCAAAAAACATTAAAAAACCATAATGATAGAAGATCAACTGGTTCCCTGACACCCCTTTGCTCTAAATCTTTGATCTACATCCCACAGCAGCAATGACACTTATGCAAATTTCCTTGGCCTCATTAGCTGTAAAGTACTTTGGGAAAGTGAGCTTGGTAATTAACAATGATCCACACCAACTAACTTCAAATACTCCTTTCTCTTCCACCAGAGTGAACTTAATTTCAGGAGTAAAGAACAAGTTCCACATCCCCAAAATTATATACCAACATCTCATAAAAGTCGTAAGCAAAAGACAAGAGAGGTTTTCCAGATTACATACCAAATTACATAAACTGAGAAACCTTCACTAAAGCAAGACTGCCTGCAATTCAATAAAAATGCCAGGAAGAACCTCGCAAAAGTAAGCAGTGTCAGAGGATCTCTCTCCCTAAAGAAAATGAAGTAGTAATTTAACCTGGTATCTGTAGCATTTTTCTCAAAATATTCTTCGACATCTATTCTTGTGCCAGTGCTTTGATCCTCTACGTTAATGTTGCCTCCATCCTCAGAAGGGACCAATTCCTTTGTAGAAGTTCTAGGAGTTCTATTTTGTCTGGAGTAGGCGTGGGTTACAAGGCTATTGTCCATGTCCAACTTATCTTGAACGGATAACGTGTGTGTCCATTCTGGTTAAAACAATAAACAGAATAGAAAAGCATAATTTAAAAGACTCAGGTTTGGCATGTACTTCAAGCTATTTTACCGATGTTAAACTTCAAACCTCATTTAACAAAGTCTACATTCTCCAAAGATGCAAATTCAAATCCCAGGTAAATGCAGTCCTAAGATCACACTTTTGATAGTAAGAATGCATAAACTTACATTGAACCAATGAAAGCAGATAACAAATTCTGAATAAAAGTCATGTGGAAGAGCTTTGCAGCCGCTGCTCCATCCCTCCTTAAGTGGACCCTAAAAGTAAAAGCAAGGCTTTGTCCCACAAATCAGATTGTTACCTTCAGTGCTTGTTTTTAACTGGAACATTGGATCACCCATTGCAAGTAAAGTCATGGCAGCTTCAGTGCTTCCATCATTAATTCCTGCAAAGTTGTTCACATATGTTAAAAGTCACAAGCACATTAACCAGAAATCCAGTTATCCATATTCAGAAAGCATTTGACACTATCATCAATATAGTGAGGTATGTATTTTTTAAATTGTTGCCATTCATGGATCAAGATGCTTGTAGACAGACAGCAATTCTCATCCACTATATTCCAACTATTTTAAAAACATTGGGCAGCAACATTACTCCTGTTAATGGTGTACTGGGCACAGGTGGCAAGGTGTTGGCAGCAGGGAGGCTGCCGTGGACACAGTTAGTTCCAACTGACCTACTGCAGGACACAGTTGAGCCTCTCAGCCAAGATAACGGCACCTTTAGGAAATATATTTAAGAAAGGGGAAAATGTTGCACAGCAGTTTAGAATGAGAGAAAAAGTGTCAGAAACAACCCTGTGAACACCAAGGTTGGTAAGGAAGGAGGGGGACGAGGTGCTCCATGTGGGGGAGCTGAGATTCCCCTGCAACCTGTGGAGGAGACCTTGGTGGAGCAGTAGATATTCCCTGAAGAAACTGCACTGTGTAGAGGACCCATGGTGGAGCAGACTTCTCCTGATGCACTGTGCCCCATAGGAAGGACCCCACACTGTAGCAGTTTGTGAAGGACTGTATCCCATGGGAAGGACCCCACGCTGGAGCAGGGGAAGAACGTCAAGAGGAAGAAGCAGCAGAGATGAAGTGTTGGGAACTGACTGCAACCCCCATTCCTTGATCCCCTGCACTGCTTAGGGGGAGGAGGCAGAGCAGTGGGAAATGAAGGTGTGAAGTTCAGCCTAAGAAGGTGGGGAGGGGAAGGTGTTTTAGTTTTTGTCTTTGTTTCTAACCATCCTACTCTATTTTATTTAACAATAAATTAAATTAGATTTCCCCAAGTTCAGTCTGTTTTGTTAAGTGATCTCCTCGTCTTTATCTCAACCCAGGAGCTTTTCCATTTCATTTTCTCCCATCATCCTTTTGAGGAGGAGCAGGAGAGCAGCTGGGTGGGCATCAAGCAAGCTGCAAGTAAGCACTTGCAGAGCTTCCTCTTCTCCTGGTACAACTAAACACAGCATGGGAAAGTGATAGACGGGACACACAAAGGGCACATTCTGACCCTGGCAAACAACCTTGCAATGCTTCATCACTCTATTTGATAGACAACAGTAAGAAAGAAAATAGTTTAAATCTCCTACAAAACATAAAAGCCTGCAGTATCTCACGAGCAGGTTTTTTTATAAGACATATAAACCTCCAAACTTCCAGCAAGAATAACTACGTATCACTAGAAAGTTAGCAGGAAAGATATGAACAAGATTGTTTCGTATCTACCTTTGTCCACCTCTGGATTTTCATGTACGGCAGTTTCCTTAAATAAAAAGAAAAACAGTATCAAAGTTCTATAAAAAATGAGTCCACAATTTCACTTCAATGCTTACAAGTAAATTCTCTGCCCAAAGGTTACACCAGCTTTGAAAGGGTATTGTAAAGGCTGACAATATTTACTTTCATAGTTTTCCTATAGCTGTGTCCCTCATATCTGTGTGGGACAGGTAAGAGTCTATTAAGCTATATTGTTATAAGCAGACATGGCAACCAGCCACTGTCCGTGTAGCTTTGTATGTGCTATGAAACACAAAAAAAACCCCAAAAAATGGACATTCTTACAGCTGTTGAGGTGCTTGCTTTTTCTTCCTTCTGTACCACTGGCTGGACAGATGTATGAGAGAGACTCTCAACATCAGTAACCACCTGTTCATCTGGTACATTCACAGATATTTCCAGCTGTAAAAATAATTTTAAAAGTATTTCAGTTCATCAGCCCCAAAGGAAAATCTGTCAAACACAAATTTTTATAAACCACATATACGTACCAGATCTTGAACATTTAGGGGTATCCTTCCCAAAAATGAAGTCTTATACTACATACTTCCTGATTTAAGAATGCAGCAGCCGTATGAACTGGAGGCAGAACTGGTAGTGCTGCTTGTAACTGGAAGCATCAGACAACCTAAGACCTTGTTTCTAATTGCTTATTACTCCACCAAACTGAGTTATGTGGCTGAGATCTTTCATGGTGGCTGTTTACCTCAAATGGGTTTTGTTAGTTTTCATGCTTTTTCTGCTTTTTAAGTGTTCAGGAAAGAAGAAGAGTTCAGCCTCTTTCCAAACTAAGACTAGGGAATACACATGCCTCACACACAGACACACCCACCATTTTACTTATTTTTTTTTTTTCCTTCTTCTTTAAAGCTGTCTTTTTCATTTAGAACTTCAGGACATTTGACATTTTCAGAAACGAGGACTTGAAATTCGGCAGAAAAGTTACAATATTTCCAGTGAGGTCCTCATGAAAAACACTGCTCAATCTGGGTAGCTTTCAAAGGCTTGCACTTTCACAGACACTTTCCACTATCTATTTAAATTTGACAGCAGCTGAGTCCTCAGCTATCTAACTGTATCCCTCACTAGTACTCACGGCTCCTGTGTGTTAAACTAGGAAACTTGATCATCATCCCCACACATAATATATTCCCCATCTTTGAAATGAAGGGATTCAGCAAAACTTTCTGTGCAACAACTTTCCTGTCCATTATTGTTCTGAGTCTCCCTTGGTGTTTTGACTGAGCTTTAAATTCTCTTGCTGTGTCCTGGTTTGAGGTAAAGCAGGACCAGTTTTGTTCAGTAACTTTGCTTGTTAGCTGGGCCTCTTCTAACTGCTGAAATTAACAGCATGTTGTGCAGGAAACCGTTCGTTCTCAGAGTGATAAGACCCATGTTTATGGCTGATGCCAAGGAACGGTATGCAGAGAGGCTCTGGCTTATACTTATTGCTATGGCAACCAAGGACAGCCAACTTTGCTACTTGCCCCGTTGGAGGGTCAGAA
>VFFE01006922.1:590658-647832 GCA_008921705.1 Burhinus oedicnemus
CAGTTCCGGTCCGTCACTGAGTCCAGTCTGGGACTTCCCCAGCGCCCGCTGGTGACGTGATTGTCATCCTGGGAGCTTGATACGGCTTTGTATATTTCATTTCCTACTAAATACTTAAGTCTCTCTTTTTCTCTCTTTTCTTTCCCCTCTCTTTCCTGTCTCCTGAGCGGAGCAGGAGAGAGAGAGAGCATCTGTCGTTCCATCGGATTAGGCCAATCTGGCCCAAACCACGACATGCTGTTTCACCCAGAGAAAGAAACAGCATGATTAATTCAGGAGACAAAAAAAGCAGGATTTCAATGGGAGAAGAGAGCAAGATGACTAGTAGTAAGCAAAAACAGTTGGGTTGAATGGAAAGAAGTAGTGATGAAGATCTGAGACATGAATGGAACAGGTCTGATAAACAGATTTGGAATGAAGCAAAAAGAAAGAAAAAAAAAAAAAGCTGTGAAGACACATCACTGAGATAAGTTAAAAGGGACAAAAAAAGCAAAGAAGGGATGTTCAATGATAGGGGAAAAAAATAGAAAAATGTCTAAACCTTTGAGCACAATCCCTTTCAAGGCCTTGAACAGAGTCCACTGTTCCCAAACCACAACAGTTCCCAGTGACAAAAAAGTACGCCATTTCCTCTCTAAGTGACTGGTCTTAGTATATATGATACCAAGTCTTGCTGCAGTCTTAAGCCTTCAATTTTATTCTAGTCTAAGAGTACAATTAAAACTTATGCCTGCACTCTAGGCTTAAAGTTTCCAACTCTACAAATGGTCCATGGAAGAGTCAAAACCTACAGCTTCTGAAAAAAATTGACAAAGATGTAGATGGTCTGTCATTGACAGTAGCAGTGACTGAAGCCCATGTATCTGCCCATGCCAGACAGAGCAGGAACATCCCTGAATGGACTGCAGACGATGGGAGACCCACGCTGGAGCATGGGCAAGAAGTGGAGTCCATTGCAATGTCAAACCCTACAGCCTGAACCAAAGGGACAAGAGCTGGACATTTTAATGGGTATATGTTTAAACTTTTTTTTAACCCATTATTTGAGTTGTACGCTATAATAAGTACTATAGCAACAATTACATGAATCAAGGGAAGACAAGCCTCACAAGATACCAGGCAAGTGCAGTCATGACCAACCTGAGCTGCCCTGGTGCCCAAAAACTCAACACAACATGCCGCCTCTCCTGAGCAACCACGTAATACATGGAAGCCGAGGCATGGAGTAAATAAGTCAAAGGACATTTGATGGACATTTTAAGGGGGTGGTGGCCCACAGACCAAGGGAATGGTATCCATGTATAATACCAAAGGAGAGGAAGAGAAGTTGTGGTTAATAAGGATGTACTGGATAGTGTAGGATCTGAGCATGACACAAATTGTATGAAATAAAGGGTGAGGATTGTACTAGGCGTGGCTGGGATAAAGCTAATTTGCTTCACAGCAGCCCACATGGTACTGTGGTTTGGATTTATGACTACAACAGTGTTGATAACACACCAGTGTTTTTGCTATTGCTGAACAGTACTTGCACAATGTCAAGGCTTTGTTTTCCCACTCTTTGCCCCAGCAAAGTAGGCTGGGGGTGGGCAAGAGGTCAGGACAGCACACAGCTGAGACAGCTGACCCAAACTGGGAAATACTGACCCAGTATTTTCAGTTTGACCCAAAGGGATATTCCGTATCCTATGACGTCAAGCTCAGCAATAAAAGCTTAGGGAAAGGAGGAGGAGGAGGAGGAGGGCATTTGTGGTTATGGCATTTGTCTTTCAGAATGACTCCTAACGCAGTCTGAGGCCCTGCTTTCCAGGAAGTGGCCTGCCAATGGAAAGTAGTGAATAAGTTCCTTATTTTGCTTTGCTGTCACATGCAGCTTTTGCTTCACCTATTAAACTGTCTTTATATCAATCCATAAGTCTTCTTACCTTCCTTTTACTTCCTCCTTGTCCCACAGGAGAGGGGAGTGAGCAAGTAGCTGTGTGTGTGCCTGGCTGCTGGTCAGGGTCAGCCCACCACAGAGTTACAGTTTCTTGGTGAGGGGGACACCACATATAGAAACATCTCCCTCATTCCCTCATTTCCTAATGTTAAAGTGTAAAATTTAAATGCTCCATTTGTTCCATCTTGGGCCTCAAAACATGGTGGTCTGTGCCTACATTCAATCCCAACAAACAAACTGGTGAGCACCCTGCAGACTATACAGTAGTTTGTAAACATAACAGGACCTTAGAGTAACGTAGTATTTTGTTCAAAACCAAGTACATGTGCCAAGTAACACATCCCTGCTACTCTCAATGCCATTCTTAACAAATTAAACTAACTTGGGATAAAACCCAAGTATTCAGAGATACGGTTAGAATAAAAGCTTGTTCAAGCAATCAAAACAAAAGTACATATGCAGAACCCAGATACATTATACCTCCTCCATGGTCTCCTCTATCTGAACAGGAATAGGTTTTGGAGATCGAAGACCTATAGGAACAAACACTGGAGCTTTGTTTACTTCATCTGGTGCAAAGCATTCATCTTCCTCATCAGGCTCAAAGTCATCTGCTTCCTCCTCCTCCTCCTCCTCTTGAGAAGCCCGGAGGGTCACCAATGTTATCTTTGAACTTCTGTGCTCCTTCCCAGATTTCTTTCTATGTGTAGTTTTCAAAGTTTTGCCTCTAGTAACACTGAGTTTAACTTCTTGCCTTTGATTCCTCTTCTCACTGCAATCAGCCTCACATTCAGAGGCAGAAGAAGCAGCAGTTCTTAGCTCCAAGACATGTTTTGGCAGTGCTATCCATTTTGATGACCTTCTGGACTTCTTTCTAAAGTACAGAACAAAAGCATGTTTAAAAAAAATGATGTCTAAGACATTCCAAAAAAGGGGTACCACAAATCAAAACAAACTCAATGAATAAAAAAGGATCACTGTGACCAACAATACAATCTATTTACTTCCTAAGGTATAGTGGCAAAAATGCATCCACATACCATTTAATCAGAAATCCTTATTTCTTCATGTATGCACAAAGTACTGATTGCAAATGTCTATTAAGCAGTTTCAGAGTGTTGGAAAGCTGCACAATTAAATTTACAAGATACAGAATTCTTTGACTAGAAAAGGTTGAATTAATTTTCATTTTGAGGGACATGAAGTCACATGCTTTTTATGTCAAGGCAACATTTCCAGTTCTCTTTTGCTAAAGCTATGCTAGAAGCCTCAAACTGTGGTACTTTTAGTTGATCAGACTAATGTCTAGAAACTAGAACTGTTAGATGATAACTAATTATCTCCTCTGGTATCTCAGACAGCAGTCTCTTCAATAATCAGCTGCTTACTATTTCCCTCCTCAAATGAGGAGCACAACCACTCTGGGTACCAAAAGTAATGCCAAACTTCCCCCCCAAAACATCCTCCTTGGTAAACTGGTGGGGAGGGGAAACACATAACAGCAGAGGACACTTCCAGCACGGAGCTTCTGTTTAGGTTAATCCCATAATCCCTGTGTCCCCAACATGGGTACTTCAAAGTCCTCCCCTTTAAAATCACGAATTCCTGTTGAAACCAAAGGTGGGCCCCGGGATGGGTTGGCGAGAGCGCTCACTTCATGAGAATGCAGGCAAGGTAAGAGACATAGGGATACGTGCATGCATCTGGTAGAGTTCAGATGGAAGACATAAGGACTGACATCCTGCAGGTGCTCACATAACACACTGCAGAACTATGGCTAATAATTATGTTTTTAAAACAAAAGCTGAAACAGATCAGTTGAGCTTACAAGCCAATATTAGGGTTTTTTTACCTTGTGAGATTGTCTGAATTTTTGTCCGGAGAGGTAGAAAGCTGAGAATCATCTTCTTGTTCTACTTGACTCTCACCCTCTGATATCTCTGGAGACTGCAGTTCACTATCCTGCCTGATTCTTTTACAAGATATTTCTTCAACAGAGTCTGTAAAATTGTGTTTTCTTGTAGCGTCTAACAAGGATGCAGCTTCCACTAGGTTACTGGAGTTTTGCTGAACAGAGAAGACAATTAACTACCTTATTAAGTGCCAAACACTTTTAACTGATTTTGGTGACAAAAAGATTTAAAGAACTAAGTTCAAGGTTCTTGAAAACATGTCCAGCTGTCACCTCTGATAGCTTAGAATGTTTTTCCCCATTTTCCTTAATTTCAGGCTCCATAGCAGAAGTGTCATTAGATGGTATTATCTATGATGCCTGAGTTCCCAGTGCTGCTGCTAGTTAATAGACCAAGGCCATGTTCAAGTTATTAAGAGCAGCAACTCTACAGAAACTGGAAAGATGAATCATTTTCTAAAACCATTTACTAATTTAAAAAACAAACTGAGGGAAGGAAAAATTAATTTTTTCTGCCTTGGGAACAAACTAGGAAGAAAAAACTACAATAGTTTACAGAACAGCATTTAAATATTATTCACCACACACGTACAGAGAAATGTATCCCAGAACCTAAAAACATCAGTAAGCCCAGTTCTGCCAATAATGGATGCTTGGCTAAAATGATATGTTAACTGAAAGGTCTTAGTGATCCACCTAGAAAATAAGGAACACCAGATAAACTTGATTCAGGTATTGCAACATTCGACAGAGAAGGAACTAGTCTGGGCTAGGTGAGGCCTGCTGAGCGAACTTAAGCAGAAGATGGTCTGAACTTGTTCGCTTACGTTTCAACTTGTAAGTATACTTATATGGATTTTAGGTAGTATCTGGTATTAGACAGCTGCCTTAATTTCCATTGTTCAATGAATAACAGACATCAAATTAATTGGTAACAGTGTTAGCATCTATTTATGATAATGCAGACTTCCGACCACACAAACTGTAAAACTTAAGACAACAGCGTACATTAAATATTTCCACAGTTCTTAGAATCTAAGTCCATTTATTCATCATCATTTCCAACAGTGAATTTAAAAAAAGGATCACATTAAACTTTCAGAGCCATATACTGGACTTCTGTGCCATCTATGGTTCTAAGAACTTAAACACAAGAATTGAGGTATAAATTGGCTCAAAAAACACGATCAGCACTTACCATCGATACACCTGTGTTTTCTAACACCAAACATGCTTCTGCATTTCTATTCTCAGCATTGTCGTCTCTGTTTTCACCTTCTTCAGGAAAATCTCTTTTTCTAGTAACTCTCATTAGGTTTGGCCTTGGGTTGCAGAGGGGTTCCCTTGCTTGATACAAAGGTTTTGTATCACTCTGTTTACTTTCTTCTCCAGAACTTAATTTATCATTGGACCTACAAAAACATTTTTCAACTTTTACGTCTCAGGGACTACAAAATACACTCTACAAGCTTGGTTTACTATTAAATATTTAGTACTTTCAGCTAGAAATGAACTTAAGTGTTCTGCATTTTTAGTTAGTTAGTTGTTGAAGTTTTAAAAAAATATGTGAAGAAAAAAAACTGTGAAAAGGAGATAACTGGCTTTTCTGCAGTAGTGGACCTTTCTTATTACTTTAGGAAAAATCTTTTGGAAGGACAACGACATTAAGAAGTCAGGTAAAGCGAAAGTTTCAGCTATACCACCACAGGTCCCAAAACTTAAGCTACCATAGGAACATTATATTCATTAATTCCAGTGCTCAAGGTACTACTGCTTTAAACAGGATGAAATTCTTATATCTATTCAAGCACATTCAGATCAGTAAGACATAACACTTGGGCTTTTAAACTCATGTCTCGGGAAAGGGCAAGGAGGATCCAGGGAACTACAGGTCAGTCAGCCTCACCTCCGTCCCTGGGAAAGTGATGGAAGAACTAATCCCGGAAACTACTTCCAGACACACGAAAAACAAGAAGGTGACTTGGAGCAGTCAGCATGGATTCACCATGGGGAAGTCATGCTTAATCAACTTGATAACCTTTTACAATGAAATGACTGGCTTGATGGATGAAGGGAGAGCAGTAGAAGGTGTCTACGTTGACTTCAGTAAGGCTTCTAACACTATGTCATCACTAACATCCTCATAGAGGAGCTGATGAAGTATGGGCTGGATGAGCAGACAAGGAGGTGTACTGAAAACTGATTGAATGGCCAGACTCAGAGGCTGGTGATCAGTGGCACAAAGTCTAGTTGCAGGCCAGTAACTAGGAGTGTACCCTATGGGTCAATACTATGTCCAATCCTTTTCAACATCTTCATTAATCATCTGAATGATGGGGCAGGGTGTACCCTCAGCAAGTTTACACATGACGCAGAACTGTGAGGAGTGGCTGATCCACCAGAGGGTCATGCTGCCATCCAGACAGACCCGGACAGGCTGGAGAAATGGGCTGACAGTTACCTCATGAAGTTCAACAAAGGGAAGTGCAAAGTCCCGCACCCGGGGAGGAACAACCCCAGGCACCAGTACATGCTGGGAGTCACGCAGACAGAGAGCAGCTTTACAGAAAAGGACCTGGTGGACACCAAGTTGAACATGAGCCAGCAATGTGCTCCTGCAGCAAAGAAAGCTAATGGTACCATGGGCTGCATTAGGGGAAGTGTTGCCAGCACGTTGAGGGAGGTGGTCCTTCCCCCCCTATTCAGTGCTGGTGAGGCCACACCTGGAGTACTGGACTGGACTGCCCAGAATGGTCACAAGAGACACACTGACATACTGGGGACAGTCAAGCAAAGGGCTATCAATGGTGAAAGGGCTGAAGCATCTCTCCTATGAGGAAAGGCTGAAAAGAGTGGGGACAGCTCAGCCTGGAGAAAGAGAAGGCTTCGTGGGAGTGGGTGGGGAACTCTCATCAATGTATATAAATACCTGAAGGGAATGTGTAAAGATAGCCAGAGCTAGGCTCTTTCCAGCAGTGCCCAGTGACAGGACAAGAGGGAGTAGGCACAAACTGATACACAGTAGATTCCCTCTGAACATCAGGAAATACTTTTTCACTGTGAAGGTGACAGAGAACTGGCACAGCTTACCCAGAGAGACTGGAGTCTCCCTCCTTGACAATATTCAAAAGCCATCTGGACACAGCCTTGGGCAACTAGCTCTAGGTGGGCCTGCCTGAGCAGGGGGGTTGGTCCAGATGACCTCTGGAGGTTCCTTCCAGTCTCAACCATTCTGAGATTCTGTGAAATTCCACCATCACAGAAGCCAAGAAGACTGCAAGGTAAGGCCCTTGTCTTGTTAGCCCAAAGACTCTGGGATATAATTTCAACGTAAGTAATGGAAAAGATTTTAAGCAGAGGCTCATAAACAGATGGGAACCAGAAACTAATTTTAGAAAACAGCAAAAGTAAATGGATTTGAGGCTGCTCTGTATCAGTTAAGATTGAGTAAAAGGTAGCTTATGACACAATCCAGAACTGTTATATGTAAATGGCAGTATCTGCTTCATACTGTACATACATAAAAAGCATTCCCTCCTCCAGAGAACCAGGACACTGCACATCGTTGCATGAACTTCTCCTGCTGGAAGGAAAAAGTGAAGATACTCAGAATAAGTCTAAGACAGCAAGCTCATTTTATGTTAATCTACCTACCACTTCTCAATTATAAGTGAGTGCAAATTGCACTGCTCAGTCTTCCTTTCAATGGTCCACATTCATAGTGCACTGCATCCTAAGAATGTAATACTGAGAAATTCACAGAGCTAAACTCTGATTACTTGTTTCTACCCTCACCTGGAAAATACCTTCTAAAAAGGAAAACAGCCTTGAGAAAAATTGTTAAAAACTCTTACCTTACCTAAGGATGCCACCTAGTGACCTTCAGGTGACATGCCACAGGATGTGGCATGTAACAACTAGTACAACTCAAAGCCTACACTTCAAAAAGCAAGTGCCGTATGAAAACAGCTGGAAAAAATACAGAAAGTTTTTAAACAGCTTTTTCACTTTGTCAACAAGAAACTTTACCTTTCCATGGTACCCTGAGTGCCTCCTATAGCATCTGTAGATAGACATTCTTCTTGTTCTCCCTCGCTGTGGCAGTTAGGCGATTTTTTAGAGGAACAGAGTGCTTCTGACTTCATACTCTTTGGATCTATGTCTAGATTGTCATTCTTGGCCAAATTCCCCACAAACAGCAATAATTCCATGTCATCCTTAGATTTGAGGAAAAAAACCCCAACAATATTAGCACAAAATATATCACTTGTAAAATAATGCATTGCAAGTTACGATCAAGACATTAACCTGAGATAAAACTTCACCTAAAAACTTTCAAGCAGTTTATGGCACCCATCACTGTTCCTTGTTCCATTAGAGAAAGTATTTATCTAATAAAAACAGATACTATAAACAATATAGTCTTGAGTAACCATCAATGAGTTCAGAAGAAACTCAGCAACTGAAATATGGCATGCAGGTAACTACTCACATATCATGAACATGACTAAACTTTCAAAGTTTAAGTGAAGTGTTGTTTAAGTGAAGATTTGTTAACAAAAGTCTAGATATTATCAATATGTCATTAACAGAATTTTAGAAGACCTCATATTAAGGTGAAAATGTTAAACAAGAATGTAATTCTTACTAGTCCAAAATTAATTTATGCATTTAACACAGCTTATTTCAGATGTCTTAAAAACAGCTGCTGTGGAAGCATCAGAAAGTATAGTCAGAAATATCTGACCGGAATTCTCACTTTTGAGGAAAGAGGCTCCTCAGATTCTTCTGCCACAGGCAGATTCTCTCTTTTATGTGCTTCTTCCTCGACCGGAGCAGCAAGTTCTTGTGCCCCTGGAGATTCTTTTTCGCTATATGCTCTTTCTAGGTTTGGTCTAGTTCTTGGAGATCCATTCATTATGAATTGTCCTCGTTTCAGAGCACCCAGTTTGCCTTCTTGGGAAGTGGATTTTTGACCACTAGTGAATTTAAAGCAAACAAATAAAATAAACAAACAAAAAAAGATGTCACTTGACTTTGGTTGCGAGGGGAAAAAAGTAATTCTGCATTCATTAAGTTTTGAATCAACACTTACACAAGAGGGTTAGAGACTGATACAGTGTTTTGTTTAAAACCAAGAAATTTATCTTTTCAAAAGTATATTTCTCATTTTGGGCATTTATGGTTAACATGTGAGAAGGAGTAACAAGATTACTTTGTCAAGGCATTTTTAACATTAAGAAAAAAGTTGTGTTGCTAACCATACCAACATCAAAGTATCTGCAGTCTAATACATGCTTAAGATGTTATTTTAACAAGAGGAATAAAACAGAAGAGCACACTGGGATCAGTGAAAGACAGATCTCTGACATTTGCAAAATTTATATGTTACATGTACGATGGCTGTATATGCAAACACAAACCCAATAAAAGAAAAGCTTGGTCAAAAAGAGCTATGAGCTCATACAGATTGAGTATGTACCAGATAAACAAAGACAAGTAGTTCAGCTCAACTAAAAATGTGCTCTGAAAGCATGGAAACAAGCTGTCTGTAGGCAATGAAAATTAAACATGGGGGAAAGACAGGTAACAAGGAACAAAAGAACTGACACTTGCAAAGGTGTCTCATTACACACCAGATGAAAGCTTTTCAAATACAATTTTGCTAAACTCTAACCTCACCTGCTTTGTTCACACAATATGTTTTCAGAAATACAAGGCACCTGAGGTGCCTCTTGCTGTTCCTGTTCCTCTTTGCTCAACACATCTGCTTGACACAATATGGCTTCATTTTCACCCTTTAATTTGCAATAAAAAGGCAAGAAGAAAAAGCGAATCAAGTTCTTAAAAGTTTTTAAAACAGAAGTGTATTTTATTAAAAAACCAAAACAAAACACCAAAAAATCTACAGATCTCTGTGATATTTTCCCAATCTGAATCAAGAAAAGAACCACGTTACATTTATTGAGACTAACCTGCCTGAGCACATAAGTCAATTTATAGGCAAGCAGGAACAGAAGTCTCCTTAGTCCTGGGCTACCTAGAGTTAGGCTCTTAAATGCTATATGCACCCAAGCATTATGGGTAACACTGTTTTATGTAGTATTCAATCAACTCTCTATTACATGGAGCACTACAGAAATAAAATACCTTGGCAAATGGAAAAACCTTTAAAAATTGGACACTGCAGAGCACAGCACAGACACACCAAGCCACTATAACATAACCTCAGATTGAAAAGGGCTTACTAATTTTACTTCTGTATGTGCCACACTGGTTCCACAAAGAAGCCACTCAAACGCACCCCACAGCACTCCACATCTGTGACAACTTTATTAGTAGAGAAGCATCAGACCATCTGCTATCGGTCTACAGATGCTCACAGCACAGAGCAGATGTATGTGTATGGTTGACAGACCACAGATCTGGAATGGCCAAAGCTGAACCGCAAACAACTATCTCGGCTAGGTGTGAGCTGACACCATGGCACCGAGAGGGAGACTACAGATGCAGTGCACCTGTGCTCCTCTCTGGGAACGCAGCACACAGGTACTCCAAGATAGCTCTACATGGTTCAGCAACAAAACCAGCTATAACCACTCCAAAAAATGAGTTACTCTTACAAAGCTTAGCTACATTTGAGGTCTAAGGCAAGTCTACGCAAACATGCCTACATCCATGAGCAACTCACAAAACGGTTACACAGAGTTCATCATACTATAATGGTGTTCGAGGATTTCAATACCTTTTACAGTACCTAGTAAAGCATCTGTGGAGATACACAGTGTAGGTGAATGACTCAATTTACCTCTGTAGAGGAGTGTCAGGCACTGTAGTGCTGAAGCCAGTCAAAGCTTACCAAATTAATAAGACTTTTTTTTTTTTTTTAACAGAAAAATAGCTATCCTCTGCCTTCTCTTGATATTGTATACTAGATTCCTCAACATAGACTTGATTAATACAAACAGGAAGATAAAATGAGAAAAAAGCACTACTTTTTATGTATTGGAAGCACAGCATCATTTAGGTTGGAAGAGATCTTAAAGATCATCTAGTTCCAATCACCCAGTCATGGGGAAGGACACCTCCTACTAGACCAGATTGCCCAAAGCCTCATCCAACCTGGCCTTGAACACTTCCAGGGATGGGGCCTCCACAACTTCCCTGGGCAACCTGTTCCAGTGCCTCACCGCCCACATAGTGAAAAACTTCTTCGGAATATCTATTCTAAATCTACCCTCTTCTAGTTTGAAGCCATTATGCCTTGCCTTATCACTACATGCCCTTGTAAAAAGTCCCTCTCCAGATTTCTTGTAGGCCCTTTTCAGACACTGGAAAGCTGCTATAAGGTCTCCCTGGAGCCTTCTCTTCTCCAGCCTGAACAAGCCCAACTTTCTCAGCCTGTCTTCATAGCAGAGGTGCTCTAACACTCTGATCACCTTCATAGCCCTCCTCTGTATCCACTCCGACAGGTCCATGTCCTTCTTATGTTGGGGGCTTCAGAGCTAGACACAGTATTCCAGGTGGGGTCTCAGGAGAGCAGAGCAGAGGGGCAGAATCACCTCCCTTGACCTGCTGGCCACACTTCTTGTGATGTGCCCAGGATACAGTTGGCCTTCTGGGCTGCGAGTCCACATTGCTGGCTCATGTTGAGCCTCTCATCCACCAACAACTCCAAGTTCTTCTCCTCAGGGCTACTCTCAATCCATTCTCCGCTCAGCCTGTATCTGTGCATGGGATTGCCCCGACCCATGTGCAGGACCTTGCACTTGGCCTTGTTGAACTTCATGAGGCTGGCACGAGCCCACCTCTCAAGCCTGTCCAGGTCCCTCTGGATGGCATCCCTTCCCTCCAGCCTGTCAACCGCTCCACACAGCTTGGTGTCATTGGCAAACCTGTTGAGGGTGCTCTCAGTCCCTACATCCATGTCACCCACAAAGATCTTAAATAGTACCGGTTGCATTACCGACCCCTGAGGAACACCACTTGTCACTGGTCGCCACTTGGACATCAAGCCATTGACCGCAACTCTTTGAGTGCAGCCATCCAGCCAATTCCTTATCCACTAAGTGGTCCATCAGTCAAATCCATGTCTTTTCAATTTAGAGACCAGGATGTCATGTGGGACAGTGTCAAATGCCTTGCACAAGTCCAGGTTGCTCTCCCCTTATTCACCAACGCTGTAACCTCGTCACAGAAGGCCACCAAGTTTGTAAGGCACGATTTCCCCTTAGTGAAGCCATGCTGGCTGCCACCAATCACCTCCTTATTTTCCATGTGCGTTAGCAGAGTTTCCAGGAGGATCTGCTCCATGATCCTGCTGGGCACAGAGGTGAGACTGACTGGCCTGTAATTCCCCGGGTCTTCTTTTTTACTCTTTTTAAAAATGGGGGTTATGTTCCCCCTCTTCCAGTCAGCAGGAACTTCACCAGACCGCCACAACTTCTCAAGTATGATGGATAGTGGCTTGGCAACTACATCCGCCAGTTCTCTCAGGACCTGTGGATGAATCTCATCAGGTCCCATGGACTTGTGCACATTCAGGTTCTTCAGCTGGTCTCAGACCTGGTCTTCTCCTACAGTGGGCGGTACCTCATTCTACCAGTCCCTGCCTTTACCTTCTGCAACTTGGGTGGTGTGGTCAGAGCCTTTACCAGTGAAGACTGAGGCAAAAAAGTTGCTGAGTACCTCAGCCTCCTTCATGTCCTGGGTGACCAGGTCTGCCCTTTCCTTCCTGAGTGGGCCCACATTTTCCCTAGTCTTCCTTTTGTCCCTTATATACCTATAGAAGGCTTTCTTGTTGCCCCTGATGCCCCCGGCCAGACTTAACTCTATCTGAGCTTTAGCTTTCCTAACCTGATCCCTGGTTGCCCGGACAATTTCTCTGTACTCCTCCCAGACTACCTGTCCTTGCTTCCACCCTCTGTAGGCTTCCTTTTTCTGTTTGAGATTGTCCAGGATTTCCTTATTCATCCACACAGGCCTCCTGGTGTTTTTGCCTGACTTCCTCTTTGTCAGGATGCATTGCTCCTGAGCTTGGTGGAGGTGGTCCTTGAATATCAGCCAGCTTTCTTGGGCCCCTCTTTCTTCCAGGGCTTTATCCCACTGTATTCCATCAAGCAGATCCCTGAAGAGGCCAAAGTCTGCTCTCTTGAAGTCCAGGGTAACAAGCTTACTGCACGCCCTCCTGGCCGCCCTATGGATCTCAAACTCCACCATCTCATGATCACCGCAGCCAAGGCTGCCCTTGAGCTTCACATTCCCCACCAGCCCCTCCTTGTTGATGAGAACAAGATCCAGCATGGCATCTCTCATTCTTGGCTCCTGTATCACTGGGAGAAAGAAGTTATCATCATCACATTCCAGGAACCTCCTGGATTGCTTATGGCCTGCTGTGTTGTCCTTCCAGCAGATATTGGGGTGGTTGAACTCCCCCATAAGGACCAGGGCTTGTGAATATGAGGCTACTCCTATCTGCCTGTGGAGGGCCTCATCCGCTTGGTCTTCCTGGTCAGGTGGCCTGTAGCAGACACCCACTGTAACATCTCCTGTTCCTATCCTCCCTTTGATCTTGACCCACAAGCTCTCAGTCAGCTTCTCATGCATCCTCAGGCAGAGCTCCAGGCACTCCAGCTGGTCCTTGACATAGAGAGAGACATCCCCTCCTCATCTCCCCTGCCTGTCCTTCGAAGAGTTGGTATCCATTCATTCCAACACTCCAGTCACAGAAGCCATCCCACCATGTCTCCATGATGCCAATTACATTGTACTCTTGCAGGCATGCACACGTCTCTAACTCCTCTTGTTTGTTCCCCATGCTACGTGCATTCCCATACGGGCCTTTAAGTTGGGCCCCCGATGAATCTAGCTCCCTGGCTGGAATGTCTGTCTTTCCTTTCAGCTGCACTCCAGGTGCTCTCCTGCTGACCTGCAACCCATCTCCAGGTTTTGGGCCTCTACTACTGGTGTCAGCATCGTACTCCTAGGAGTGGGATGGATTCCGGTTCCCCTCCCCTGGCAACTCTAGTTTAAAGCCTTCTTCACAAGGTTGGCAAGCCTCTGACCAAAGGTGTTCTTCCCCTTTTCTGATAGGTGAACCTCATCCGGTCCCAGTAGACCATGTTTGTCAAAATGAGTCCCATGATCTAAGAAGCCAAATCCCTGGCTGTGGCACCAGACCTGTAGGCAGTTATTGATTTGCCAGATTTGCCTGGACCTATCAACCCCCTTCCCTTTGATCAGGAGGACTGATGAAAAACCTACTTGTGCTCCAGAGTCCCTGACCACTGCTCCTAGGGCTTAATAATCTTTCTTAATAATCTTCAGGCTGCTCCCAGCTGCATCACTGGTGCCCACATGGAACAGGAGCAGGGGATAATAGTCTGAGGACTGCACAAGGTTTGGTCATCTCTCAGTTACATCCCTGACACGAGCCCCTGGCAAGCAGCACAGCTCCCTAAGAGAGTGCATCAGGCCGGCAAATGGGTGCCTCCATACCTCTCAGAAGAGAGTCACCTACAACTGCCTCCCATCACTTTTTCTTAGTTGCACTGGTTGCTGTATGTGGAGCAGATCGGGTAGTCTTACTCAGCTCCAGTGCTTCTCCTGATACAGTAGGTTTTGCCTCTTCACTCTGCAGAGCAGTGAAGTGGTTCTGCAAGGGCACCTCAGCTTTTGGGGGAAGTCTCTTCCTCCTGCTGGTCTTTGCAGTTACAATATAAACCACATTTTTCTTCTAGAGTTTACCTTAAATGTTCATAACCCTTTTTCCTATCATGCAATCCAATCAAAATCAGATCCTCATTTTCCAGAAGACATTAATAGTAAAAATTGTAGACTTCACTGATTTCATACCTGCAATACCTCAAGATACCACAGTTCGGGAACTTTTTTCATCTAGTATGGTGACTCAGCTTCAGGGAATGCAACTTAAATGTTCTAATTTAACTTCATAAAATAGAACTTGCAACTTGGAACCATACTTTCACAGGCAAAGTGCTTATTCTTATTAGACTTACAATGACAATATTGGCAGACTCATCTTTTTGCAATACCAACTGCTCTGCTTCAGCCTTTCTCTCCCTCTCATTTTCTGATATTTGTAATTCCTTCTTTCCAACAGCTCTTCCCAAGTTTGGCTTGTACCTCTGGAATCTGCTCCGCACTAACTGGACAGGTTGAAAAGGTGTTTGTTTACTTTCTTCTTCAGTGGTATTTTTGCTATCAATGCTAAGTCAGACAGAAAAAAAAAAATCCAAAACTTAATACAAAAGTATGTCATTAACAAACATAGGTTCATTATATTTACATATAAAAAAACAGCAATTTTTTTAAAAGAAACCATGTAACCCTAAAGTTCTGCTGATTTTAAGTTACAAACAACAAAAAACTTCGTTTCAGCAAAAATTCCAAAGCACTGGTCTCCTAACTACTCCCAAAACAGAATTAACTAACTTGCTGGAGGCATTAACTTACTGTCCGCTTATTACTATAAAGCCAAAGCGATTTTCACACGGTTTCCCTGATAAGCAAACTAGTATTCCTCTGCTTACATGAAAAGAATCTAGTGTTTCAGATGATGAAGCAGTTGTAAAATGAATGGTCACTAATTTAATAGTCGGCATAGAAGTAACTGGAATTTTAGTATCGCTAGTTTCAAAACTATGAGAACTGAGATTTTGTTCAGTATTTTTGTCACGTTTTCTTTGCCAGTTAGCAATCCATTGACACAATGATTTTCTTTAAAAATACTTTCATTGTTACAGTGAAGAAACAAAAGTAGCTAAGCCCTTACCCTGCATTAGTAGTTGAGGTGTCATCATGGTTCATTTCAGGTAGACAAAACTTGCGTTCACCATCCTCTGATATTGAAAATGTCTTTAGGGACATACAGCTTGGCCTTTCAGAAACCTCGTGAGAGCAAAATGATTTCTCCTTTCCTAAGGACTGCAATGGTTGCAGGACTTCATATTTTCCTGCTTTCTGAAAAAATGTAAACACAAGAACCAGAAAAAGTAACGATACTAAACCAAAAGGAGACATTATGATGACCACAAAGTTTGGTACTAATCACCCTCTGAAGTCTTTCCTGCAAAAACCTTTCTGTAACTGCTCACTAATAATTTCCTAGTCTTTCCAGGACAAATGTATCTTTTTTTTCTTTTAAACAAAATAGCTTGAAATCAATTTCTTCTTTGCCATCTTCTATTAATACTTCTCTTTCTTCACTGTCAAATCTACAAGGCCACTTCGGGTCAGAAAGACATCTGGACACATAACAAGAGATACAGAATAGATGTAAACTTTTTCTCCTCACATACAACCAAGTGCAAATTACTGGAGTTTTCATGTAGAAAATTTTAGCTTTTGAAAAAATTGTTTCAAAAAAGATTAACTTTGTATTTTTTAAATAATCAGTATTTCATTTCACAACCCCCAAAGCTGAAATATCACTAAAGAAAAAAAAAAAAAGCGCCTTACATCTGTATCAGGAAGGATGCTACATTCACTGTCATGCTGTGTGAAACTTTCTTCCTTGTTTGTATCTTTCTGTGATACACCTTTATTATTTACATCCAGCACTTCCTTTCTACTAGTTGTCATTCTTAAATTTGGCTTTGGTCTCTGCAATCGACTCCTCAGTAGCCGAGCTGATGATACAACAGTTTTTTCCTCTTCCTTCTGGAGACCAGACTCCCTGCAAAAACAAACAAAAGAACAAATGATGGCATGGGACAACAGTGGTTCTCCAAGCCATGCATGACATACTTGTATGTAGCTCTGTTCAATACAGTAGCCAAGTATAAAAATCCTTAGCTTTCTTAGAGACGTAACAAAGTTACTTATATTGTGAAAAAAAATCTAATAAAAGCACATCAAACATCATCAAAAGTCTAGTGTATCTTATAAACAGGTGAGTAAAAAAAAGTTAAAAGATGCCATTTGAGAATAACTGCAACTTCCAGTCATGCTTTAAGTGGAATATAAACATTTTACAAATGCCTTTTTTTGTTCAATCATGTTTAAAACTACTCAGCAGATATACAACACAGTTTTTTGGGGTTTTTTTAGAGGACACTTTAATAGGAAACCAAACCCTATACTCAAGGATTTACATCAGCATGTAGGGATGCACTGTTAGGACCAACATGGAGAAGATAACCACAGGAACTCATCATCAGAAAAATGTGGGCTTAGTGTCTAAACATCAAATTAACATCTAACAGCATATAGATTTAGTGCTTTTGAGCTCTTGGGGTTTTGTTTAAGACTAGTATTGTCTTGATGAAACATCTCATTATAGATACAAAACTTGGTTTTAATGCTGGAGTTCAATGTAAAAGTGTAGATACCTAGAGATATTGATGGTTTTGAACCATCCCTTCTCTCCATTTGAAAAATAACCTTACCCTGTATTGAAATCTGAAACCTGTTTCAAAACATCTGACAATCCCTTTTCATTTTCATAGCTTTCTGCTTCTGAGGACTTTTCTTGGGAACATTGCCTTCTATGTATTGAGTTCATCTCAGAATTTGTAGAAACATCCCCTTCTAACATCACATTGCATGGCTGAGTGTCTTCGTGAACCATCACATCCTAAAAAGAATAAAAGTTTCACTCTATTAAGATGAAAGATTTGCTCAACCTCTCTCTTAGAAAAGCAGGGGGAAAAGTTTATTTTAGCACCTTTTAGAAAAACAGTCAAAAAGATCTCTCTTGCTTCCTGTGCATCCAACTACTATCAGTAGATACCTTGAAAGTAAAAGTTTGTTATTTTTCTATGTACTTCATCTGAAGTGGTCTCCTTTCCAAGAGACCTTTTTTCTCTGCACTTCTCTTTTCAGATCTGGTATCACAAATAAGGGATGACAACAAAGTGAGATAAAATCCACCTATCCATGGAAAACAGAACCCAAGTGCAAGCATGAGGAAATTTTATGACAATTCACTTCATTCTGAAAGAATAAACAAAGCTTGCAAAGGCTATGCTTACAAATTATGTGGTATGTACCTAGATCTTTGATACTAAAGGCTTCTACTTAGGACCCAGCAAAACAATGCGCCTAACCAACTTCTCAATAAACTTACATTTTTGAGGCATGGATCATTGTTTTCATCATGTATCACAACTTCTTCTACTTCTTCACCGTCGGTTTTCTCCTCTTCAGGACCTTTTTCATCTGTTAGGTCTTTTTGCCTTGCAACACTTCTTCCTAGATTTGGTTTTGGTCTCTGTACTCTGCCTCTCTTTAGAGGTGTTGGTTTCAGCACACTCTGTTTGCTGTCTTCTTGTAAACCAGCAGTTTCATTGGACCTGGAAAAGTACATAGGATCCATAAGTGCATACCACATCTGAAAGTGAAAGGAATCTTGGAGAAGTGATTTTTTTTTCTTCTTTTTTTTAAAGTTACTAACATACACTTATCTAAAATGGAGCTATGCATTACTAACTTCATGAAACAATAAATTTAGAAGTTTATCTGCTAGAGACTGATAAAGTACCTGACAAGTTTAAACTTATGTTTGCCCTGTTCTTTTTCTTTTCCCACTGGAGACAGGCTACCATGCTACACAGACCTTTTTCTGACCCTTTATGGCTCTTCTCATATTCCTATCTGGTCTAAAGGCAGACAGACCTAATTTAATGACGAGTTAAAAATCACAAATATTCAGAAAATACATAAATAACTTCACAATCTTACAAACATAAAAATACCAGATGCACATTACAACTGTCTGATGCTTCTACGCCTTTTTACCAGCAGTAGAAAACTATGCCTGCTTGAATCCCTGATATACAGGCGAGAACAGCAGGTTCAAACTCTCTCTCTCTCTCTCCAAAACACTCTCTAGCAAGGACTGAGCTCCATAGTGCCTGCATTCTGCTTGCGTGTCTCTGCCTGGCTGCTGCTTCGGAGATCCCCCAGTTCATGAGGTATCAAGATTAAATTTACTCTTTGCATTTCATCCGTGGTTTTTTGGTTGTTACTGTGTCCTGCCTATGTCAGCTCATGTATTTGGTGTAGTAGGCAGGTCCGGGAACAGCCAGGCCACAACAGTGACTGCTTCTGTTCCGGGATGGCCCAGTACTGAGCACTGGACCCTGGTGGCCACCTTCCTGGCCAAATTGGCTCTGCTGGAGGCATGGCCTGAAATAGATGATGGGGCCGTGGTTACACCCCAGGCAACTGAAACAGCTATGCACAGGTTGTCATGGAAAGTGGCATCAGATTCTTCTCACAAATTAGCGGGGAGACTGGGATGGCTGTTAGCTACTGGTCTTCAGAGCTCTTCATTGTGAAGTTATTGCCTTATGCAATAAAGTGAGAAAATTGCAAAGGAAAACATGACTTTAGAAGATGCAACGGTGATTGTGCAAGAAGTAATCACTGTTCAAGCAGGGTGGTGCTATGAGCTGCAAGATAATGTAGAGTGGTTGGTAGGGCGTATCGCTAATAAACAGAAGGACAAACATGGAAAAAGTAAGGTTTCGATTTCCCAAGTTTTTGCTCTCACCACAAAACTGTCACAGGATCCCAAGGAATGGGATGAAAATATTTGGAGCGAATCCTCAGACTCCAAGATGAAGTCTGAATTTCATCCAGACTTAAAAAGCAGTGAGGAGGTGGAAGCATGACCTCTCATACAAATGAGGGGGGAGCAGGAACGAGCACACGAGAGAGTACAGATCACGAGGACTTACACACTGAGAGAGTTAAGGGAATTTTTAGACCTCTATCAGCAAAAGAATGGGGAAGGCATATTGGCATGGATTTTTTGAGCTTGGGATAGTGGAGCTGCAACTATCCATTTATCAGCGAGTGAAAAAAATTTACTAAGCCCTCTAGCCAATGATGATCAGATACAATGAGGATATGCTCAGCTGCAAGATGTCAGAGGTCCTGACAGGCAAGATGTTATTGCACCTACGCTATCAGTGGTTGTATGCAGCAGTTTTAACAGCATCTACAGAACCCGTCAAATCAGTGTCATCCTTCAGAAAATGGTATACAATGGAAGAAGGTATTAATTTGGTGCGGCAGATGGGGATGGCTCATGCATTGATTATGGGATCCAATCCGGACAGTGTAGCAGTAATGAGAAGTACCAAAACACAGTTTTTGAGAGGAGTGCCTGCCTCACCAAAACCCTTGATTATATCAGCAGTGACAAATGCTATGGGTAATGTAGGTGCCCTAGCCAACACCTTGAGGGAAATTAGGGCTATAACTCTGGAACCATCTGTGTGGGTGGTGAATAAAGGAAAGCTAGCAAAACCAAAAGGAGTTACAGCATGGGTGATGAGTAAACAAATGTGGAATGATGTTGTACAAGCCGGTATCCCATGGTCAGAAATAGATGGGATCACATCAGAAATGATTCACTGATGGCAAAAGTTAGCATTTAGGCAAAAAAGCTGAGCGCCCCCAGCCCCACCACCAACTCGGCGCCTCCCCTCTGCCCCGCCTGCCACCTCAATGCAAGACATTACCTGGCAACAAAAGCCATATACAAGTATTGCCTCAGGGATACAAACACAGTCCCTCCATTTACCACCAAATGATAGCAGCTGATGTCACACTATGGTGGGGTACCCTTACTGTTTACCATTATATTGATGACCTATTGATTATGACAGAGTCACAACAAGAAACTGAAGCAGCTCCTGAATTGCTGAAAGCACATTTACAGGACTGAGGCTGGGCAATTAATCCAAAGAAAATACAGGGCCCTAGTACTACTGTACTATTTTTGAGAATAGTTCGGCATGGACAGATTAGAGAAATACCAACTAAGGTACAGCAAACAGTCCAGCAATTTCCTGTACCCATCACAGTAAAACAGTTACAGACTTTCTGGGGACTTTTAGTGTATTTGAGAACTTTTATCCCACATCTAGTGATATTAATGCAATCTCTGCAGAAATTAACAAAGAAGAAATTGGTTTTGCAGGGGACGAAGCAACAAGATGCCTTCGATGCCTGCAAAAATGCTTTGACTGAGCATGTGCAATTATACACTCCTAGGTGAGGATATCCTTTTGAATCAGAAGTAACAATTGCAGACGATATAGTCTCGTGAGGATTGTGGCAGATGGCTGGGCTGAAAAATCAGAAAGAAACTGTAGGATTTTGGTCCAAAGCACTACAAGATGAACATTACACCCCAACTTCTCTTATTTTACATCCTTTCTTAATGTCAGATTCTGGAGTTCTTGTATTTCAGGTATCTTCGACAAATACCTATGCCTCACCTAGAGGAGACAGCATTAGAACAGTGTTCTTGCTGTTGCGAACCGAACATCAACTTGAATTTCAATCTGAAAAAGCACAAGCCATAGCTCTCCAATCTGTGTGAGCAATTACCCCAACATCAGGTTATCAAACCTGCAGTAATATTAGCTTAAGGAGCCAGAGCAACACATATGTATTACTGGAAGGAGATGACACTCCTGTGTTCCTCCCCTATCACCAGCTGGCTCGTCATGCTTTGTATTCTAGCACTACGAGCACATGCCCTGGATACATTTCCACAATATCAACATGTAAATACTTAGATTTGGTTAGTCTCTACTGTAACTAACTCATCTGCCTTAAGGGAAGATTAACAGCTGCAAATCTTTTGACAATGTGCTTCAGTGATGTGCCAACCCCAGTAGCTGTATTACAGAATGATACTATGCTACGTGATTTTGATATTAATGTTTCTCATTGCTATCTCCTCTGAGTAGGTAACAGCTGTATGCCAATGTATATTACAAAACTGACTGACGGTGGACTATTTCCTCCTCACCACCAGAAACACTGCTTTGATTTTGAAGGAATGTGTTGCTTCAACATAACTGATGAATCAGCCAGTGCAGAGGACGATGTTCAACATCCTCCAGGACTTGATGCACCAAAATGAAACAACCAACTGGTGGTGCCTGGCTGGCTGAGTGGTTTAATTCCCTGACAGGAAGAATGGGACAGACAGGAGGAATGACTCAAAGCATTATTGTAGACATATGTTTATTCCTTTTTCTATAAGTGTTTACCACATGCCTCTGTAAATTACTCTGCACTACACCCCGCGAGCCTAAATGAATGCCTCCAGCTTTACCAGCTCCAGCAGAAGCCGTCTCTTGAGCAAGGGGCTGGAATGTGGGAAAGTAACGGAAGATCGGCAAGGAGGATTGTAACCACACTCAAGTGACTTGCAGCTGAAGGTGTCAAAAACCACATATAGCACACTAATCATTGTTTAGTCTTGTGTGTTTGACAAGTACAACATCTGCACTTAGATAACACAGGCCTCTGACGGACTCCAAGGCACCTTATTGAACATGCTTGAGATCCCTGCCCTGCTGTTGGAAGAGATCAAAGCACAGTGGAAAACTACGCCTGCTTGAATCCCTGATATACAGGCAAGACCAGCAGGTTCAAACGCCCTCGCTAACAAGGACTCTCTCTCTAAAACACTCTCTAGCAAGGACCAAGCTCCACTTGTGCGTCTCTGCCCGGCTGCTGCTTCGGAGATCCCCTGGTTCATGAGGTATTGAGATTAAATCTACTCTTTGCATTTCATCCATGGTTCTGTAGTTGTTCCTGCGTCCTGCCTGTGTTGGCTCACATAAGAACAAATACTTATTCCTACTGTTTAAATACTTAACTACTGAAACTGATGCATTTCAGTATTAAAGCTAGTGGAAAAGGTTTGGTTTAGTTTTCAAGGGACTAACTTTTCCGGTTTTTTTGCATTTATCGTGACTGACATCTCATTTAAAAGCACTGCTTTGAAAACAAAAATGTTTAATCTATTTGCTTCATGCATTAAAAAGAGATTCCTATTCCTCCCTCAATTTCTGTCTCATTGCAGAACTTCCTTCAGAAACTTCTGTAATTATCACACTATGTAATAATACCAGAAATGAGAAGGATGGCAAATTGCTGGAAAGCAGCACATGTCTTCTCATTTTTCACATACTTACTGAGACACCGCCTCCAGGACTTTATCATCTTTCTCTGCAGCTTCTTCACGGGCAGCATCGGACCTATTACTTTGATCAATATTCTGAACAGAAATAGAACATTAAGACATTAAGTATCTTACATTTATAAAGTACAGCACTACCTAACAGACCAGGTAGCTGTCCATAACAGGATACAAAATGGATTGCTTATGACAGACACAGGCGATTACAGGGTACATTTCACATAGTCAGAAAGGTGCAGTAAAATCTAGATCAAACAACTAAAGCTGTATTCGCTGCATGAAAGACATGACAGATTATTGGCCTCTACTGTTTGTAACAAGCTCCCAGCTTAGCTGAGGCCTCTAAGCAATATCACACTGTCACTGCAGGTTAAGCAAGTAGCTGACTCTTGGTCACACTCAAGGGAAAAACAGAAAAGAAAAAAAAAGAGAAGAAAAGAAAAAGATAACATCGCTGTTGCATGCAGCAGCTTTTTAGCTACCACATTATCTCCAGTTACTTTACTCTATTAAATACCTTTTCCGTTTCTCTCATAGGCTGTGGATGGGACATTTTATCATTTCCTGCATCTTTTCCAGGCTCTTCTTTTCTTCCAGATGCTCTTGTAACATTAGGTTTAAATCTCTGTCGACATCCTCTAACTATTGCCTTTGTAATTACAGTTTTCTCATGTTCTCTGCACAAAGTATGCACAACAGTGACATTTACTGCATAATATTCAAACCTATGTAATATTCAATGACTTGCACAGGTTTCTTTACTGGAATTGGGCTGTCTTTGGGAGGATTTGCACAAACTTATCCAAGTTTCTTCACATGAGAACCAAACTTTGTTCAGCCTTACAGACTGTGGAAACTCAAATTATTTACCTATTAAAAAGATACAAAGTTATCACACAGGGGAAGAACCTAACTACACTGCATACCATACCTGCTTCTGCAAGTGTCAGAAGCAGAGCCATCTGCTGGCAACTGAGGGTATGAAGAAGGCAAAACCATACTTTTCACTTCCCTTCCTTCCCCCTCCCAAATTCCATGCACTTCATAAAGTAATGCTTTCCTTAACTTCCCAAAATGATGTACATACCTTCTACCATAGTACCACTTGATATCATAAAAGAGAATGCCAAAGTCAAATTTAAGATTATGTTAAGATTTCACAATTACTGTTGTCTTTTTATAACAGCACTATATACGATAAATTAACAATTATAGTCAGTTGATTCCAGGGGACTGGAAAAGCAATCTCGATGCTTACTCAGATTTAGTATCCAAATCCGTGTTCTCTACTTCCATGGTTTCATTTCTGTTTCTTCTACCATCTTCCTCAGAACACTGGAATTGAGGCAATGAATATTACTCTTGGACAAGTGTACAGATACCTCAGAGACAGTTCCCAGAATACTACTTATTAGACTGCTGCTGGTCCACAGTATCAGCATTGGTCAAAACAGATACAGCATCAAAAGCATAGCATATAAAGCAACGTTCCTCCTTCTGACCTTTTCATCTGTATTCACAACGTTTGGAGAAGAAGTCTCGGCCTCCATTTTTTCTTCAGTTGCTGTTTCTTTCTTTCCAGATGATCTCACTAAATTGGGTTTAGGTCTTTGCAAGCGCCCTCTTTCTGCTGGCTTTTCAGTTTTCCTTAAGATATAAAAAGAGGTGGTATATATTATTACTAAAGAGAAACTTAAAATCTTATATGGTCCAAGGTGTATTTCAAGAGCACCACAGACTGCATGGGTAACACAGCAAGACAATAAACTGAAAAAAAAAAAAAGATCATATTGCATCTTTCTGATACTAGACGATATTATACTACTTAATGCAAAGAATGTCAAATAAACCTTAACAACTTTGCTGGCTTTCAGTGGAATCTCTTAAAAATACCTGAGGGAAGTGTTTCTTGCAGTTACATGAATAGGAATACCTCTTCTCCTAAGGATTCACAATTGATGTCAGTGTGAATAGGCTTACTGATTTCAATAGCAACAACAGAAATCTGCTCCAAAGTAGAGCAGATTTACTTTATATATGAAATCTTGCATCTGCCTTTCTTGTCCCTCCATTCCCTTTCAAAGCTATCCCACTCACAGAACTATGAACCCCTGTTTTCAAACACCTTGTCCTACTGCCAACATCCATATATTATTGAAGAATGGGGTACATACATCAATCCCTGTGTCCTTGACCACTGCAATAGAGTGTCCTGGGATTCAAACACTGTTTGATAGAGCCTTACAGCTTATCAGTAATCTTCAGATTGGGAACTACTACCTTTTCTTATATTCTTCCTAGCATAGGACAAGTAAGGCTTAGACCATGTTTACCATAAGAGTGAGCTGCCCTTCAATAAGGGAAAGACAGAAGCATGAAAAACAATTTAGCATTAACTAGTAGCCCATCCCTAAATCACCTTAAAAAAATTGTATCATGGAATAGGAAGTTGCTGATCACTCAAAAATGGAAACTTTAGGCATAGACTTGTTTAAACACCACTGCTCAGTTACAGCAATAAGTGTAAGAAACAGTAACAAAGATTAACTTCATAAAGGAGGGCAGGTTAGACAGAGACAGCTTGGAGTATCTTCTAGAGAGGTCTGTCTCAGCTTAGACTCTTGTGCTGAGTTCCAAAGAGCACCAGTTTCCAGTTAGGAAGGTATGACTACACCATACATGTGATGTGTGCAGCTAATAAGCTCTGAGGAACAATTGTGAATTTCAAAGAATACAGTGAGGCCCTTTTATAAAAAAATAAAAATAAAAAATAAAATCATCAACTTTCACAACCAAGGTTCACCCACAAAATGACAAAACTTCTTCAGAGAAATGTCTCATTCTTGCTGACTGTAGAGGGGCTAACCTTTTTCCAAGCTTAATTAAAATCTTCCTCCTCATTCCCATGTAACATTTTAAATCTTAGTCAAAGCACTGCTCCTCAGTGATCAAAATTTCTGTCAAAAAACTTAACTCAATATGGAAAAAAGTTATCATGATCTACCATCTAGTCCAACCTGCTATGGTCAATCAGAATTATATCAAAATTCAGTAAATGCAGGTTTAGCTCAAGTACCACTGCAACGTAAAATAATACTACTTACATGCTTTCAGACTGAGAATCACTTTCTGATGCACTCTGCTTTTCATCCGGTCTATGCAAGTCATGTATGTCTTTGCTCTGAGTATGGAAAAAAAAATGTAGAAATGAAATAAATATGATATTCTTATACGATAAATGTAAAAGAACTCTTTGCTGCAATGTAGAGAAAAGCAGAAACAAGAACAAGATTCACAGAACAGCTGAAGTTGAAAGGGACCTCCATCTGGACCAAGCTCCCTGCTCAAGAAGGGCCACCTAGATCTAGCTGCCCAGGACTGTGTCCAGATGGCTTTTGAATATTGGCAAGGAGGGAGACTCCACACTCTCTCTGGGTAAGCTGTGCCAGTGCTCTGTCACCCTCACAGTGAAAAAGTATTTCCTGATGTTCAGAGGGAATCTACTGTGTATCAGTTTGTGCCCACTCCCTCTTGTCCTGTCATTGGGCACCACTGGAAAGACCTTGGCTCTGTCCTCTTTGCACCCTTCCTTTAGGTTTTTATACAGATATTGAAGAGATCCCCCTGAGCCTTCTGTTCTCCAGGCTGAACTGTCCCCACTCTTCCAGCCTTTCATCATAGGATAGTTGTTTCAGTCCCTTCACCATCTTCACGGCCCTTTGACGGGCTGTCTCCAGTATGTCCACGTCTTTCACACCAGGGACCCCAGAACTGGTCACAGTACTCCAGGTGTGGCCTCACCAGTGCTGAATATGGGGGGAAGGATCACGTCCCTCAGCCTGCTGGCAACGCCTCTCCTAATGCAGCCCAGGATACCATTAGCCTTTTTTGCAGCCAGGGCACATGGCTGGCTCATGTTCAACTTGGTGTCCACCAGGTCCTTTTCTGCAAAGCTGCTTTCCACCTGGGTGGCTCCCAGCACACGTTGGTGCCTGGGGTTGTTCCTTCCCAGATGCAGGTCTTTGCACTTCCCCTTGTTGAACTTCATGTGGTTCCTGTCAGCCCATTTCTTTGTCTTTTAATTGGATGAAGCTGATAACAGACTCCTTAGGCAGTATCAGCTGTAATTACTTTCTAGGTCTAGTATTTAAATCATTTTCCTAGAGAGCACTGACCATCACTCTGAAGAAGAAGAAAAATTTGACAACACAGCACACTAATTACAATTACAGCAAAAAATTTATGGAACCTATTTAGTGAATTATGGTAAAAGCCTACCACATAAAAACATTATTTCTCTACTTTATTTACCTCTTTAATAACGTTAATAGAATCATGTTTCACATCACTGGTTGGCTGAGTACTTCTAGTTTTAGGTCAGTGATTATGTTTATATACTTTTAAAGTAAATTCACCACAGCAGGTCAAGAAAATTAGAACTGACATAAAAGGTGTTTTGAAATTATCAGTTTTAGAGGTTATTATGCCATGTCAGCCAGATAGCTTAGCTACTCAGGCTACTGACACCACTACAGTAGGCTGGTGTACATAGTACATTGTCCTGTTCAGTTCATTGATTTTTATAAATATTATTCCAACTAATATCAGGAGATTGTATTGTTAAACATTTCCAACTACAGGCATTTAGTATTTGCAAAGATTGTAAGTAGCTGATTTTCCATTAAAATGAAGACATTATTTTAGGTAACAATCTAAAATAAAGGCCAAAGGACAAATAATTTGCCTGTTACAATAGGGAAATACTGACACTTAAAATTTCCTAATATCCCACCACAAACTTTAACCATAAGATCCTTCTTTGTCTTAGAAAGCACAAGAGAAAGTAATTCATTCCCTCCCAGCACAAGTCTTTAAACAGTATGATGCTAAGTTCCAAAAATGACAATGATGCAAGGATAGACAGATGATCAGAGGAATAAACTTTATATGAGAAGAAATGTAAGATTAGAACTCTTCAGCTTGAAAACAAAATTGATGGAGAGAGGAAAAAGTGGCATTATAAACAAGAATAGTTTGAAGAAGATGAACAGGAACAGAACAATGGAAGTACAATGCACATTAAACAACCAGGCATTAGGTTTAAAACAATCCAAAGAATATACTTGTTAAATTAAGTGAATAATTAAAGGAATGAACTCTCAGCTGTAGTATGCAATTTATGACAAAGGTACACAGAGATGCAAAAAAGCACCTAGACGAACTCATGAGTAAGAATTGCATCAAGGGCTTCAAAAGAATCGCATGAAGTTTCTAACTCCTGGACCCGATTAGAACATACACAAAGAAAGATCGCTCAATCTTCGTATAGATTCTTGTATCTTTCCTGAAACACCTCATGGCAGCAAGTACCAGTGGACAAGAGTTTACACAGATTTCCATTCTGAGGCAGCACAAACAATCCAGTGATTGTCCCGCTCAAATCAATTTCTAACATTGCGCTGGTAAGCTTACGCCAGCAAAATCTTGCTCCAAGATTTTACTGTTGATATTGCCCTGCTTCATTTTTGAATAATTGAACTGTTCAGCTTTTTAAATTGTCTATGAGGTAAGACAGGCATGTACAGTATACTCTCTGAATAAATTTAGTATAACAGATAACCTATTAAAGCCAGCCAAATTGATAGTTTTTAAATTTTGGTGATGTTCTCAGGCTTGTTGCCTTCTTTCTACCTAGTAGTAAAAGCATCACAAAACCAACCAAAAAATGGCATTGATTTACAAAAACACTTTTAATGGTAAAGAGGAAGATCTTAAGAAGTAACAATTACATAAAAAAATAAAAATACCTTTATTTCTCTAGTTTCTTCAGACTGTCTGTCTTTGTTTCTAATCTTTGAAACCCGTAACTCTGAAATCTGGCTTTCCTGTGATGTATCATCTCCAATATCGAGGGTTCTCAGTTTAGCAGATTCTATTTCTAGTATAACATCATGGCTATCTTCAAAGCTGAAATCAATAAAAGCACACAAAACCATTCTATTAGTGTATTTTAATAAAAAAGCTATTATTGTTTACAGATAGATCAATTTGGACAGAAAAATTATGCAATTTTGACATTAAATAACTACGTGTGTTTCAGAGGATCTGACAAGTTTTAGTGACACTTGCAGGATATGAGCTTTAAAACAACTTTCGTACTTCCGCAATGCTATTACAAGATGATGTTAAAACCCTATCTGAATATTCTAGACTAGATAGTTTTTTAATAGACTTTACTAATATATACACCGTATGCAGAAGCTTCTTCACGCCTGATCTTCTGTAACAATCTATGTTGAGTTCAAAGACAAATGCTGTTCCTCCACATGCTTCCAAAGAGGTATTAAAGCACATAAAAGTTCTGGCAATCTGTACGAAATAACAAGTAACTACAATACAGCTAAATACAACAAATAAGATGCAAAATTCTGAAGTAGTACCAACAGCTTCATAATGACTTTTAGATTTACCACTGTCTTGTATAACAAGTTTAATAAAACAAACATTTGCTTTCTCTGTAGTAAAAGGATGTCCAAAACTGAAGCCAAAAAGCTTGCCTCCCATTCAGGTTCTGCAAAAATAAAGTCCAACCAACTTTCTTTTGCCACAAGAACCATGCTATCAAAAACAGATATAAATTCCAAGTATATAGCAACACTACTTAGCAACATCACCAAGCAGTGCTTCGAGAGAAATATTAGGAATTAGGATAAGCCAAGTCTTCATTAACGCCCTAAAAAAAAAAAAGTGAAAGCAGTTTTGGATGCGATTTAAGTATTAATGTAAGTTAAATCTGCAAGGGGAGCCATCAGGGCAGAGAATATATTGACATCGTAAATTAAAAAACAGCTTATTAAAACACAGGGCAGTCCTCAGAAACAAAAACCCTGTCCATTCTGTGCCAGTTAACATGATGGTAAGCATGAATAAATACAAACAATATTAAAACTTTAAACTATTTTTTATTTTGCCTAAGCTTTCCATTGTAAACATTACCTGCATAAATTGACATCACTTTCTCCCTCCATTATGTCATCCACTGACAAACAGGATGCTGATCTCTCTTCCTCTGTAACAGCAGTCTCACCTTGTTTTCCTTCAATAACACTATCCAATTCTTCTCTACAGGTAGTATGACCATCATTGTTTGTGTCACGTACCATTTTTTTTTCTGCTAATGAATAAGAATTAAATCAATTCAGACATTCTGGGCAACATCATAGAATTCCAATTCTCACATTCTAGCTATAGTGAAGCAAGAGTCAATTTAAAACAAAAAATCCCAGCAGAAAATGCATAAGTATTAAGATTTATGAGAACTGTTCTCCGCAAAACCAAAATGTTGAGACACAGTATGAAAGCTGATTTTGAAAGGCATTGTTCCACAATCTCCCAAGGCAGATCAGTGACATAAATCAAAACCCAATTTCTAATTTTTAAATCTGCAAAGTCTTTATATAAAATTTATATTTGAACATTTGACAGTGAGCAGTTTTGTCTCTTACTTTTCTTAGAGGTTTTCTCTTCTTCAGCAATTTTTGAAGGGACAGCCATTTCTTCCGAAAGATTATCTGCTTCCTGTTCAAGATCATCTTTTCTCTTCTTTTTTCTCTTCTTTTTTGCTAATGCTGGCTCCAATGCAACCTGTTCTTCTGCCTGTTCAGAAATGCTCAAAGATTCTTCATTTTCTTTCTCAGCCGTCACAGTATCTGCTTCTGTTTCTGCATCAGAAGTTCTAGCTTCCTGAAGATCATCTTGATCATAAGCAGCTTCTGTGCGGGCAGCTTTTGCTAGTGAGACAATACAGTTCTTGGTTAACAGACTGATGGAGCATTAGGAGCCATAAATCACAAAGATACTTCCACTAGCAACATCTTGTGAATTCATACATCACTGCCAATATACTGCCAGGCATATAAGCAGGTCCATGAGAAGCCAATCAGTGACCTAACAGAAAAACTTCAGCGTAGACTAACTTCAACACTAAATGCAAAACACATTCTGTACACGGGACAACAGTTCACCAGGGTAAAGTCAATATAGGATGTAATTTAGTATAGGATGCAATTTAGTAAATGTTCTTTTCCCTATACTTTTTAGCAGGTTACACAGTCACTTTTGAATCCAGGAAAAACAGGCATTGCTATTCCTGAAAAGAATTATTGTATCTCTGCAGAAAAAGGTGATGATAGTTGCAGAAAGTATGGCATGGAGAAGTAATTTTGATCAACAGATGTATTGTAGTTAATCATTTTTATTTACATAAGAAAGCTGAATTATTATCTAGCTAATAATTCACAAGTTCTTGTCTGGGTTTAAGAAGTTTCTACAATACTCTGCTCTTCCCTTTTCAGGACATTTTGTCTTGATCTTGTATTTATGCAGAATATCAACCACCATGAATCCTTCCCTGTCCTTTTTATTATTCTTATACAAATTTGTTCCCCTATAATTAAGAAATCCAAAATGCAAGAGAAGTAGAAAAGCATACTCGCATTGCTTTACAGATAAAGAACCTTTAATCTACCATTAAAGTCTATGAACAGAACTTCTGTATGTAGCTGTAAGTCCTAACAGGTGGGACATTTTAGTTAATCAAATCTCACCGAGGAGACCAGCTCCAGCGCAGGTAAGCCCACGCTGGGGAAGGTGATCGAGGTGGAAAGGGCAGGCAAGGGGCTCTTTTTGGGGCTTTTCGAAGCTGGGAAAAGCAGCTAGCTCGTGCTGGAAGTGGCAGCTCGAGGGCGGGCTGCTGACGCGGCAGGGGGTGGAGCCAACACCGCACGCGGCAGTTCTAAACGGGCGGTGCCGGAGCACCCAGCGCGGGGCAGCCGGTGGGCGTCACCGCGGCGAGAGCGGGCGAGCAGGGTGCGGCATCTCGCACGGTGGGTCGCTGCCAGCCTCGCGACGAAGCCGGCCACGAGCTGGGCAAACGCAAGCAGAGGAGCATCAGCGTGCAGGGGGACGTGCTAAGGCCGTGCGGGAGGCAGGCAGCAGCGGCTGGTCACCTCCTGGCTCAAGAGAAGAACACGGCCGCTCAACGGCCCAAAGCCACTGCAAGAAGGAATGTGGGAACTCAAACCGTGCTCCCGCGCAAGCATGTGGCCGTGCAGGTCTCCAGCTGCAACGAATGCCTGAGCCTGGCACTGGTGTCAGAGGGAGCCAGAGACACCGCCTGTGTGCGGTGCGATCAAATCAACGATCTGCTCAGGCAGGCGGGGGAGGAGGGAGGAGGTAGAAAGGTTAAGAACCATTAGGGAATGCGAAAGGGAAATAGATTGGTGGAGCCATCCCCTGAGGCACAGGCAGCAGGAAGAGGCCCTACCAGAAGTGGATAATCCCCCTCCCTTCTGTCACCAGGCAGAAGGAGGGGACTTAAGAGACAAGGGGGAGTGGAGACAGGTCCCTCCTCGGAGAGGCAAGCGAAACCCCTCCAGGCCGCCCTCACCTTCCCAATTGCCCTTGCATAATAGGTATGGGGCTTTGGAAACTGAGGGCCAGGCGAAGGAGGATGAAGAGGACGATCCATCCAGTGAGTCACCCAGGGCTAGTCACTCACCCCCACACCTTAAGACTTCCTCAACTAAGAAAAAAAGAAGGGTAATTGTAGTAGGTGACTCCCTTCTGCAGGGAACAGAGGGCCCCATTTGTAGACCTGACCCATCCCACCACGAGGTCAGCTGCCTCCCTGGGGCCAGGATTAAGGACATAAGGAGAAAACTCCCTACCCTGGTTCAGCCCTCAGATTACTACCTACTACTGATATTTCAAGTAGGTGGTGATGAGGTAGCTACCAGAAGTCTAAGGGCAATGAAGAATGACTTTAGGGCCCTGGGACGGCTGGTTAAGGGATCAGGAGCACAAAGAGTGTTCTCTGTCCCACCAGTTGGCAGGGATTGATGAGGGGATAAGCAGGAGGAGCCAGCAAATTAACTCCTGGCTGCGAGATGGGTGTAACCGGCAGAACTTTGGTTTCTTTGATCATGGGTTGATCTACAGTTCACCAGGCATGCTGGCAACTGGTGGGGAAAGCCTAACCTGAAGGGGAAGAAAGATCCTGGGACAAGTATTAGCAAGGCTCATTCATAGGGCTTTAAACTAGGTTTGAAGGGGGATGGGGATGGAACCAGGATTACTAAAGCAGAGGCTGGGAGCAGCATGCCAGTGCTTCTGGATAAAAGTGTTAGCAAGGTCTTGCAGTCTGTCTCAGTGATGGTGGGGGATGGTGATCCGTGTAGTAGTAAAGACATGAGGGGTAGTGATAGGATGGTAACTACAGAAGTGTCTGAGCATGATCAGGTGGGAATTAGGGCTTGTCGCCCCAAAAAAGTGGCAGGACAATTAGCCCAGCTGAAGTGCATCTACACTAATGCACCCAGCATGGGGAATAAACAGGAGGAGCTGGAGGCCACTGTACAGCAAGGGATCTATGATATAGTTGCCATCACAGAAACATGGTGGGAAGACTCGCACAACTGGAGCGCTGTGATTGATAGCTACCAACTTTTCAGAGGGATAGGCAAGGAAGGAGAGGTGGTGGGGTGGCCCTCTACATTAGCAGCAGATTTGAATGCCTAGAACTTAACACCGTGAATGACAGTGTTGAGTGTTGACGGATAAGAATCTAGGGGAAGGCCAGTAAGGTAGACATCGTGGTGGGAGTTTATTACAGACCCCCCAATCAGGATGTAGAGACTGATGAAATATTCTATAAGCACCTGGCAGAGGTCTCGCAATCGCTTGCCCTTGTTCTTGTGAGGGACTTCAACTTCCCAGATGTCTGCTGGAAATACAACACAGCAGAGAGGGAACAGTCCTGGAGGTTCCTGGAGTGTGCGGAATACAACTTCCTAACACAGCTGGTGAGGGAGCCAACTAGGGGAAGCGCCCTACTGGACCTACTGTTTGTTAACAGAGAAGGCCTTGTGGGGGATCTAAAGGTTGGAGGTCATCTTGGGCAGAGTGACCACGAAATGGTAGTTTTCAATTCCTGGAGAAGCAAGGCGGTGAGCCAGCAGAACTGCCACCTTGGACTTCCGAAGGGCAGACTTTAGCCTGTTTAGGAGCATGGTTGAGAGTGTCCCTTGGGAGACAGTCCTGACGGGCAAAGGTGCCCAGGAAGGCTGGTCATACTTCAAGCAGGAACTCTTAAAAGCACAGGAGAAGGCCATCCCCATGTCCCGAAAAATGAGCCAACGGGGAAGACGACCAGCCTAGCTAAATAGAGAGCTTTGGCTGGACCTCAGGAACAAAAGGAAAGTTTACATTCTTTGGAAAAGGGGCTTGGCAACTTATAAGGAATACTAAGATGTAGTGAAGCTATGCAGGGGGAATATTAGAAGGGCCAAAGCCCAAGCAGAACTCAGCTTGGCCACTGTGGTTAAAGATAGTAAGAAGAGGTTCTTTCAGTATATCAATAGAAAAAGGAAGACTAGGGAAAATGTAGGCCCACTGATGAATGAGATGGGCACCCTAGTGGTGGAAGACACGGAGAAGGTGGAGTTACTGAATGCCTTCTTTTCTTCGGTCCTCACTGCTAAAGCTGTCCCTCATGAATCCCAGACCCTGGAGGCAAGGGGGAAGGTCTGGAGAGAGGAAGATTTTCCCTCACTTGAGGAGGACTGGGTTAGAGACCACTTGGCCAGCCTGGACACCCATAAGTCCACGGGCCCTGATGGGATGCACCCGCGAGTGCTGAGAGAGCTGGCAGATGTTATTGTTAGACCACTCTCCATCATCTTTGGAAGGTCATGGGGAACAGGAGAGGTGCCTGAGGACTGGAAGAAGGCTGACATGACTCCAATCTTCAAAAAAAGCAAGAAAGAGGACCCAGGGAACTACAGGCTGGTTAGTCTCACCTCTGTCCCTGGGAAGGTTATGGAGCAACTTGTTCTGGATGTCATCTCTCAACACGTTGAAGAACAGGAAGTTATTGGAAGTGGTCAACATGGATTTACCGAGGGTAAATCATGCTTGACCAATCTGATAGCCTTCTATGATGTTATAACTGGTTGGCTGGATGAGGGCAGAGCAGGAGATGTCATCTATGGTGACTGACTTCAGCAAGGCTTTTGACACTGTCTCCCATAACATCCTCATTAGGAAGCTGAGGAAGTGTGGGCTAGATGAAAAGACAGTGAGGTGGATTGAGAGCTGGCTGTGTGACAGAACTCAGAGGGTTGTGATTAATGGACCAGTTTCAAGTTGGAGGCCTGTAACCAGTGGTGTCCTCCAGGGGTCAATACACAGTCCAATCTTGTTCAATATATTCATCAATGACCTGGATGAGGGGACAGAGTGTATCCTCAGCAAGTTCGCTGATGATACCAAAGTGGGAGGGGTGGCTGACACTCCAGAGGGCTGCGCTGCCATCCAGCGTGACCTGGACAGGTTGGAGTGCTGGGCAGAGAAGAACCTAAGGAGATTCAACAAGAGCAAGTGTAGGGTCCTGCACCTGGGCAGGAAGAATGCTAGGCACCAATATAGGTTAGGGGTGGAGCTGCTGGAAAGCAGTTCTGAGGAGAAGGATCTGGGGGTCCTGGTAGATAGTAAATTATCCATGAGCCAGCAAGGTGCCCTTGTCGCCAGGAAGGCAAATGGAATCCTGGGCTGCACAAGGAAGCGTGTGGCCAGTAGGTCGAGGGAGGTCATTCTCCCCCTCTACTCGGCACTGGTGAGGCCACAAGTGGAATACTGTGTCCAGTTCTGGGCTGCCCAGCTCAAGCGGGACAGGGAACTACTGGAGAGAGTCCAGCGTAGGGCAACAAAGACGACTGGGGGATTGGAGCATCCTCCTTATGAGGAAAGGCTGAGAGAGCTGGGACTCTTTAGCCTGGAGAAGAGAAGGCTGAGGGGAGACCTGATTCTTGCTTAGAAGTATCTGAAGGGTGGGTTGAAGGAGGATGGAGCCAGACTCTTGTCAGTGGTTCCCAGGGACAGGACGAGGGACAACGGGCACAAGCTGGAACATAGGAACTTCCATTCAAACCTAAGAAAAAACTTCTTTACGGTTAGGGTGACAGAGCACTGGAACAGGCTGCCCAGGGAGGTTGTGGAGTCCCCTTCTCTGGAGATTTTCAAGGCGTACCTGGATGCAGTCCTCAGTAAAGTGCTCTAGGCATTCCTGCGTCAGCAGGGGAGTTGGACTAGATGATCTCTAGAGGTCCCTTCCAACTCTGAAAACTCAGTGATTCCATGAAATCTGAAATCAAGGCTATAGTCGCTGCTTTTCTATGTCAATTTTAAGAATTGAACAGCGACTTCCTAGCTAGCATCCTCTTTAAAAAGGTTGTTTACTTGTTTGCTTCACGCTACCACTTACAAGAAAATGGGTTCTTGTGGAACAAACAAGTGAACAACCCAACAGAATTTATGAAATGGTGTCAGTATAACTTCTTAATTTCAGCACGTCTGGGAAAGCTCCTTTCACAGGTACTGAGGTTATAAGACAGTATATATGGTGATCAACAGTAATTAAACATAATCTTTATTCTTTATTTTGAACAGACCAGAAAAAGGTGACAACTTTTACAAGACTCCCTGCAAACAATCACACCTTTCAGACTTAGGGAGTCTAACTGTAATTAAAGGAGAAACAAAACCCTTAAAAAGAAAGGGTTTAAAATGTAAGAACAATTTAAATTAAAAGTCACAGAAGAGCTTGCCAAAAATATGGTTTTGGCCCAAGGAGTCTAAAAGTGAATTTGTTAGCAACTCATGGAGATACTTATCAACTGTTAAATTACAATATCCTGTCTAGAGTATCAGTGCTTCAGACTGTGCAAGATCGCTAATCTCAGTGTGGTCTCACATTCCTGCCCAGAGAAAACACACCTCAGGAAATTGGCTGCTAGCAATTATTACCATCCTGCACATCAGTAAACTACATCTGAAAAAGTTATGCTATCCAGCCAAGATCCTCTTGCCCTGTCTGGAACAGGGAAGGAAAAGATTCCCTACATGATTTTTCCTGTGCTAGCAACACATTACTGACCACTGCTCTGTAATGATATCTCAAGCATTCTTTTGAGGTACCTTTTGGCTTCTTCTGAGGCCTTAAGGGCTTCTTTTCCTTTGGCTTCTGGCTTTTAACAGTCTTTTGCTTCCTCTTTTCCTCATCTGCTAAGACCTTCTCAAGTAGCTGGGCAAAGAATTCAAAATCAAAGGGACGCTTTTCTTCTATCAGATTAAAGCAAAAAAATAGAAGAGATTTCAAAGTTGATAATTTTTCCAAGTTTCTGCTTTGTAAAATAATCAGTGCTACATGTTATGCTATTAAAAGCAGAGGTTATATAAATTGAACAACAGAATTGTTTTTGCAAACACATTCTGTATCACTTGAGCAGGGGACTAGAGTTGACATACATATGGATTATGGTAGCTCGGTTTTAAAAAACAGTAAAAAGGTTACAGTACTTAGTAGTTTAGGAAATCTAATAACTGACAAATACATGAATTGTAACATAGTATGAAATAATGTATTAACATGCTGCTCTAGGCCTTTCATAGCTCATTCAAATAACACACAAAGCCTTTAAGGGTTCTCAAAGTAATTTACAGTAAGTAACTGTGCTACAGATGCGCAGGAATCAGAATAATCTTCAACTGAAATATATAGGAAAGGTTATATTAATCTCATTTATTAGACATACAGAAAAGCCAGAAATTAAACCTAAAGCTCTTTATTGTGAACCATGCTTGTTATAAAATCCGAAGATTCTCTAGCTTCTGAACTCACCTATGAAACTTTTCCTTATAATTAATTCAAGCAAGCAAAAAGTTACCATGAAAAAAAGATAACTACCATTTAATGACTCATTGTAGGGTGGGGTACATTTACTTTACTTACTGAAAGCTTTGTCTATCCTCCATCCATTAGCTTTTTCTTCACGTTTGAACTTGTTCTAAAAGCAAAGGTACATTTGCCTTTTTCAGTAAGAAATGAAACAATATATTGTACAAAATGGCAGATCAAGACAAACCTTCTTGAATGCAACATAGTTTTCTACCAACTAGAGTTGTCAAAACTTCCGAGCACACCCACAGAACACAAGTTTGTAATTAATTTTTAAATATAAAATCTGTCACCAATAGATATCACCAGTCATAATTTTTTATTATTTTCAACATCTTTGTCCTCACTTCCAATCTAAGCAGGGTTTGAAATATTGAAGATTTTCCCAGCTGGATTCCATGGAAGAGGCAACACAGAAGACTCTCACCAAACATCCACTTACAGATGTTAAGGAGGTGATTGGTGACAGCCAACATGGGTTCACTATGGGCAAACCGTGCCTGACAAATTTAGCGGCCTTCTAGGAAGGGGTTACAGTGTTGGTGGATAAAGGAAGAGCAGCTGACATCATCTACCTGAAACTGTGCAAAGCATTTGACACTGTCCTGCATGATATCCTGGTCTCTAAATTGAAAAGACGTGGATTTGACTGATGGACCACTTAGTGGATAAGGAACTGGCTGGATGGCTGCACTCAAAGAGTTGCGGTCAACGGCTCAATGTCCAAGAGGTGAGCAGCAACAAGTGGTGTTACTCAGGGGTCAGTACTGGCACTAGCGCTGTTTAACATCTTTGTTGGTGACATGGACGGTGGGATTGAGTGCACCCTCAGCAAGTTTGCCCATGACACCAAGCTGTGTGGAGCAGTCGACACGCTGGAGGGAAGGGATGCCATCCAGAGGGACCTGGACAGGCTTGAGAGGTGGGCACGTGCCAACCTCACAAAGTTGAAGGACGCCAAGTGCAAGGTCCTGCATGTGGATTGGTGCAATCCCAAGCACAAATACAGGCTGAGCGGAGAATGGATTGAGAGTAGCCCTGAGGAGAAGGACTTGGGGGTGTTGGTGGATGAGAAGCTCAACATGACCTGGCAACGTGTGCTGGCAGCTCAGAAGGCCAACCGCATCCTGGGCTGCATCAAAAGAACTGTGGCCAGCAGGCCGAGGGAGGTGATTCTGCCCCTCTGCTCTGCTCTTGTGAGACCCCAGCTGGAATACTGTGTCTAGCTCTGCAGCCCCCAACATAAGAAGGACATAGACCCATTGGCACGGGTCCAGAGGAGGGCCATGAAGATGATCAGATAGCTGGAGCACCTCTGCTATGAAGACAGGCTGACAAAGTTGGGCTTGTTTAGTCTGGAGAAGAGAAGGCTCTGAGGAGACCTTATAGCAGCCTTCCAGTATCTGAAAGGGGCCTACAGGAAAGATGTGGAGGGACTCTTTGTCAGGGAGTACAGTGATAGGATGACAGGTAATGGTTTTAAACTGAAAAAGGGTAGATTTGTATTAGATATGGGTAAGAAATTTTTCACTATGTGGGTGGTGAGGCACTGGAACAGGTTGCCCAGGGAAGCTGTGGAGGCCCTGTCCCTGAAAGTGTTCAAGGCCAGGTTGGATGGGGCTTTGAGTAAGCTTTGGTCCAGCGGAAAGTGTCCCTGCCCACGGCAGGGTGGTTGGAACTAGATGATCTTTAAGGTCCCTTCCAACTCTAACCATTCTATGATTCCATACTTAGCAGCATTCTTCTATTAAAACAAAATTGAGACAAACTGTGCCTAGGTATGCTAGATTTACTAGATAAGTTGTTTGGAACTCAATCCAGCATATTAATGTTTCAGATACTTACTACCTCTTGTAAACAGTTATTAAAAAAAATTGCTACAGAGTCAGATAGCATCAAAATTATCAATACTAACAGAGGAAGCATAGGAATAGCAAGTAAGAAACAGAAAAGTGAAAACAGATGTTTAATTGCTTTACTGAGAGCTTTCATTTTTACCTTAATTTCTGCTCTGGCTCTGTGAGGAAACAGCCGTCCAATCAAGGAGAAGTCTGTTCCTACCATACTGATAGCTAAAAAGAACATGTCTGTTTCTGGAGGTGAAGTGGAAAAGAAAAAATAACATAAATTACACACACAAGTATTTAATTAACCATCCTTCTTGCTAACTAAAATAAAAACACCTTTTAAACTTAATGCAATGACATAGATAACCTTAAAGTTATCTACTGTGGCTGCAAGTTCAGCTGGGCTGGTGTATGCGTGTTATTTCACCTAAGTACCTCTAGTAACATTTGCTGAATGAACTATTAACAGAAAGAACTGTCTAATTATTATAAAACTGCAGAATGTGAAACACCTTTTGTAAAGCTGGTAAATCAAAGCTAAGCAGCTCCAAATTGTCAATGTTCATTTTTATTATGAACATAACAACAAACAGAAATCAGAAAAAAGCATGTGTAAAAATATTATCTCCATTATTATTTGTTGACAGAAAAAGAGTGCATTCTAGAAGCAGCACAGTGAATTCTGAAGCTAATTTTTCTCTGTACAGTAAAAAAACTTTTTTTTGTAAAAAAACTTTTCCAATTGTAAAAAGTCTTACACAGTGTTGTCAGTCTAGAGGTAATAACCAATTCACAGCAGGCATAACAAAAAAAAACCAACCCGCCCACTCATCAAAACACAGCTGTCCATGTACACTGAAATCACTCCACATAGAGATGACTTATAGAACTTATTCCTGCCTATGACAGAAGAACCAAGTAAAGAAGCTGTTAAGAAATGCTAACTGTTCCATATAGAGGGCAAATATCTGGACACCAGAATCCAGAATTATGCTTTTGATAAGGCAGACTAGCACTTCCACAGCATCTAAGCGTCCATGACAAAAAAATTCACAGGTAGCCTGTGTATCATAAGGCAATGAATTTTTTAAAAATGCTGATTTTCACAGTAAACATTACAGTTCTGCTTGTTTTAAGAGTTTAGAGGGTTGAGACTATGTCACACATAAGTAGAAATTGTTGAGTATGAAGCATAGTTGGAAAACTAAAATTTTTCTACAGACTCAAAACCAAAACCATACTGACCTTTATTTGACCATGGTTTCGTGTAAAAACTTTTCCTGAAGCTGGAATACGTAGTTGTAGAGCCACGCTCAAAGATGGGATCATTTTCTTCTACAACACATGGACCTTTTGTTCTTAGAACTTCTACAGTTAAACTGGAAAAGCAAATACACAAAGAGACTTATTTGAAAACATTGCTAACAAGACACATAGTAGATGTTTATAAGCCAGCTATTCAGATTTTTCGTGTCATAAGTCAGAGTTTGTACTGTGTAATCAGGTTTAATACTTATATTAACATGCATTTTAATGGAAGAATGCAGCAAGAAATCATTATTCTACTCAGCCTATTCAAGTAAATCTGCTAAGATTTAAGACAGTACAGACATAAATAAATATATTTTTTAAAAAAGTTGTTTTTTTAACAGTCAAGAAAATTATTTTGCAGAACCACAAGAGCCTCTCCATATCCTTTTAGAATACTTTCAAATTCTTTTACCAGGACTGCTCTGTCCTTACACCTTGGCCTAAATCTCATGCTCCTAATACATTTGAGGAACTCAATTTGATAATCTAATACTTTAAAAGAGCCATACTCTAAGCAAAGTTACTGAAAACACTGATGGCTGAATAAAGCAGCACCATGCAAGATGCAAAGCTGGACCAAATCATACTGACAACTGACTAAAAGTAAGCAGACACATGCAACTGTTAGATATGCAACTTAACAAGAGAAGTTAACTAAATAGAAGACATTTGGAAGTTTGACAAATACTCAGTATTCATTCACTGTAACAAAATATGACATCTTCCTCTCTAACCCCTTCTCCAAATGCATTTCTCATAAAGAAGGTTTGCGACTACTGAGATGCAGCAGATAACTGCTGCTCGTGTTTTGCCACATATTTGCACTGTTTCCTAAGTTAGGATAGCTCAACTCTCAACACATAAATACACTCACTTTTGTCCCCGTCCAAAGCGACTGTTCTCTATTCACAAACTAAGCAGCAAGGTAGTATATATTGTCCAGGAGCCAGGTACAGAATTTACCTTTCCTCATCCAGAATAATTGAGCCATCTTCTGCTACTTTCACACGAGGAACTAGAAGTGGACCATCCTGACTCTCCTCCCCATTTTCTGCTTCTTCCTCCTCATCTTCCTCTTCATGATCAGGAGTACTTTTCTCTTCTTGTCTACAATTTTAAGAGACCAAGGAAAGATACTACTTCTGTTAGTGTTTAAAATTGCTGCTCTGTATGCCAGACATTCAACAATTTAATGAACCATCCAGCAATGCAACCCACCAGTAAGTTAGTCAATATATAAACTCTGGTATCTGCTTTTCATCCTATTGTAAAACGGACAAATTCCAAAACTATAATATTGAAAGCAAAGTGCTCTTTAACCACCCTCCCCTTCCAAATTACAATTCATTATAAATAAGGGCTATGACATCGAAACAGTAAGAGACCTACACTGCTAGCATTACCACACAAACATGGTTTCTGACATCAGAAAACCTTTTGATTATAAGTACTTCCATCACCAAGACTTACTCTTTCATTTGACCCACTGCAGAATTTTTTTCTGTTCTCTTTTCTTCTGCCAGTGAAGACCTAGAATTTTATATAAAGCTAGATATGAATATTTGTACAGACACATTTCTGCTTCATTCCATAACACCTGCTTTTAGTGGAGACTGGACAAAGAAACACAAAGGTTTTTTTCAATTCCTTGTAGCACATCTAGACTTAAGTCTAACTGAACAACCACCACTGCTTAATGAATTTTGCTTTTTCTTGTATAAGCAAGGACCAAAAAAAAAAGGTATTTCAAGCAATAATCCATTGTCAGGGTACAGGGAATGTGAGAGTATCTGGTTCATTACCCGCTTAAGGACTATTCAGTGTAAAAGAAAAAATAACAGGAAAGTGATAAATAAAACACACAAGCACACAAACATTAACAAGAAGGCAAGAACAGACAATAACAGAAAACTCATCTGCTACTAAGAGGAAGAACAGGACTTGGATAGCTGTACTTATATGATTGTTTTTGGTAGTTGCAGGAAAAAGGCCCTACTCTGTGGTAGTCTGTCCAGCCAGCTGGATTAGTGTTCCCTATGTATGTGCACCTCTGGGATGCTCACTCAGCCATGCTACTGGTGAAACAGTAAAGGGAACAGTAGCAGCTACATCCATTCAGCTGCAGTGGAGAGACCTCCTGGGTCTTGCAGTGCCTTTTGCACCTCAGCACCCAAGAAGGAGAAATGCTTAGCTTCTTGTAGTCTACTAGATTTGTCAGCCAGTCATAACTAAAAATTTAACAGGAGTTAGTTAAAAAAAATAAAATAAATTTCTTTTATTCTGCATTAGCACAGAGAAATCAACACTGGGGACAGGGTCATGTTTTTGTATTTTAACAAGTACACTAATTCCCATTATCACTTCTGTATGAAGACTGAGTAGACATGAAAATGTCTAGAAGCTTTTGTTACCATTGCAACAATACTGCATCTGTGCTAATACTCCAGATTTAACCATTCTCATTTTCACAATTATTAAACTGGTAGAAAAAGAAAAATCATTTAACCTAAGGAGAGAGAAAGAGAGTCACACTTACTTCATAGGATTGTTTTCTGGCAGATAGTATATCAAGTCTCTCATGGTCATTTTAGAACGATCTGGTGGAGAACGTCCTTCAATTATTGGAGGCCTGTGTTTCAACTGTTTCCATACAAAAATAAATAAATCCCTTAAATTCACCCTGAAAGTACTTTATATATCACAAATTAATACTTTTCTTTGTTTATGAAGTACCCCATTCAGGGAGTTTTGTTATTTCGTCCCCCGCCCCCAACAATTGAAACACGTTTATCTTAAAAGTGTCCCTTTGTCAGAGAGGACACCACAGACCCTTAAGTGATTTACCCTCTCAGAGAAATTAAATATTTGGCATAAGTAAAAGTGAAAAGTTATTCAAAATCAGAGAACTCAGTCAACAATCAAGCTGACAAGATATGAGAAACCCTAAACCCTGAAGTGTGCTTCTTACAGCACACTTCCCCATTGTATTACAAAATGTGAAACTTTTAAAATTGGAATGTTGATTATAATACAATTGCAGGTCTCATATCAAAAAGGCTTGTGGGTCTAATCAAATGAAAAGATACACAATTTCTCATGAAACCTTATTATTAGGGAACACAGTGCTACTACTGCTTATAAACAGGCTAAACCCATACAGAGTTATGAGATATCACAGACTATTAGCAGTAAGTGGCTGATGATCATCAGAAAACACTACTGCAAAGGGATAATGTGTGTTGGGTGAACCACATGTCTTTGCCGTTCACAGATCAGCACTGCTCAACACAGGCCTACCATCCGCTCTTTCTTCAGCTCTTCTTTAAGCATTTCTCTTAACTTCCGAGCTTTGAGGATCCTTTCATGGTCAGAACACGTTCGTTTCTCTTTTACGGGAGCAGGTTTCATAGGCAGCTTTTCCTCCTGTGTTCCTGGTCTTCCCTGTCTTGGTCTCTCCTTGAGCGGGGAGGGTACATTTTTCTGCAAGGTATCATCATTTTTTTGAGCAGCTACACCTACAGTTTGCTCTTTGTTCACTGATTTTTTTAGTGGAGAAAACTGTGGCACCTGCGGCACAGGTGTTTTCTTTTCGGGCAGCATAGGAGACTTTAAAGAGCTTTCAACGTTACTCTTTTCTGATGCAGAGGAATCCTTCTGAAGTGAAGCACTGCCATCAGGAGCCTGTGATGCTCGCCTTTGTGGTTTCGAGGCAGAACGCTGAGCAGATGAAGGTCCAGTTCTGGGTTTGACAAGATTGGGCATGGTGGAGATTCGTTTTCTTCTCTGTGTAGGCATCTCTGCAGGTTTACTAGCTTCACAAGCATCATTTGAGCTATCAGCCTTGTCATCCCTGGAAAATTTAAAAAAGTATTCTGAAATACTTTACAGTGACAGATTTGTGACTCTTACTTTCAAAATATGTTTATACACCAACCAGTATAAACGTAGTGTTACAGAAAAAAAACAGTTATATACAAGAAGCACCACTAGAACCAACCTGTAGCTGGTACTTCCTCATCAACTAATCAGCTATAAGAACTGGTATATTATTTTCTAATATTAATTATTATTAATTAATTTTACTGCTACAAGCTAGTTGACCAATAATGCTAACCTCACATGTTCCTTCCCCATCCCCCTGCTTTTTTCGGAGGCTCTCTACTTTCATATGAGAATACCAAACATCATAATACAATAAAGCTTTATAAAAGGAACCCACATAACATAGGTGACATATTAAAAGCATTTTAATAAAGCTGTATGCAACAAGTAATTTGATGATTTTTATTACAATCAATCTGAACATTCCTCTTATATGTATGCAAGTAGATGATACATAAACTGTGAATTCCAAAAAAGCCTCAGCAGCTAAACAGGCTGCTGTTACTCTACTGCTCAAACTTACCACCTCAAAAGTAGCCTTTTAGAGGCAACAGCTTTTAGCTTCCCTGGAAAGCCTTCTATTTAAGTATTTTTGCCATCCCTTACGCAGAAATTATTTTCAAAGTACAAGCAAAATTGCCAACCATTATGATCTTCCTAAATCTGCAGACTCTTCCAGTGTTCGGCTCCTTGGCTGTTGCTCACAGTAAGACCACAGCAGAATTAAAACTGAGTCATAAAGAGGTGTTTTAATTTTACATTGGAACTATGCCTTGTTTCTGTACATAAGGACAACCACACCCATGGTTCACTTAGCCATGCTCAAAACAGGCAGAAGCAAGTGCCTTTGAAGGAATATAAGAAAAGTATAAACATACAGTGAAACTTTTCCAAATCCTCGCTAGCTACTATCTGTGACTCAGGACAATGCTACAGATGATGTTTTTGTATTTAACAGCCTCGCAGACTTTTCTGAATCAATTTGTCCCAGACTGTGAGTTCATATACATTTTTACTACACAGAACATCCTTCAGCGAGGAGTTCAGCAGCCTTACTACATGATGCCTGTCTGTGTGTTTTCAATGAGATCCTTGCAAGTTCCATTCAACATCCTCTGTTTTCTGTACAGCAAGAGACAGTGGAAAGTAACCCTTTGTTCATCTTGTCCATACCACTTGTGTTCTGTGGAGTTTTTAATCAGTGCCACACCAGATTTCTGAATAGTTAAGTAGAATTTAGCAGAAACTGCATTTAAAACAAAAAAAAAACCAAAAATCAACTCATGCTCAGAGAATTTTCACTTCCCCGATAATCAACAAAACACGTCCAGCATTTAGAAAACAAAACAAAGGGAAGTAACTGACACTAGAGATACAGGTTTGAGCAGCTATGAAGGAATGCCTTAGGTTCAAAGAATAAATATGCAAGATATTATCATATTTGCCTTTACTTTTCTTGCAGACTACACACAGCACAATGTGTTTGTTGTGTCACCGATTACTGCACTCAGGAAGTAAAATTGTGTGACTTCCCTCAAATCCACTCTTCCGGAATCTCCAGAGACACCCAGGCAGCCAATCTTTAAAATGCATCATCTAGAGACAGCTCTACAAGAAGCTAATACTGCCTGCACTGCAATAAATCCCTCGGCCTGCTCTCTCCTATTTGGTGGCTATACACCTTCAAAAGCAACCAAAAACTTTCAGAACCAGCTACTCAGTGGAATTTAGGCTGACCAAACGGGGGCAAGAAGGGAGTAGCTCTCACCTTTGCCTTTTCTACTTGCTCCCAGGACTAAAAGTCACCTGACAGTCTCCCAGTAGTTTTATGTTCGATACTACCTTCTCCCTCCAGCTGAGCTGTGGAACCCACCGCAGCACTCTGGTGGTCCACGTGCCTCTTCTTATACGTGCATCATCTTCCAAACCTGCAGTTCTCCAAATAAGATCTTTCCTAGCCACATTCCACACATTTCACTGCACTGGCAAACCAAAGAGGTTTGTACACTACATTCAATGTGAACAAATTCCATGACAGTCTTAAATTTCTTAAGACTACTCTACTTTTTCTTTAAAACAGTCAGATGTGGGTTTGTGGATTTGTTGTACACTTGGATATTTTTTGCATTTATGGAGGAAAATATTTTATGAGCCTGTTGTTTATACGTCAAGGGTCTATTTTTCAAGCCACATGAATAGATCCCTTAGAATATTCTCCCTTTCAGAATGGCATTCACATCTAGTTTTGAAACTTACAATGAGATTACACTGAAGCACTGATTAAATTAGAAACACAAAAATCTAATAAATCTGCTGAATCAGTAACAGTACCACATAATTGAAACATAGTAACTATACATCATTTAAGAAAAAATTATTTTATAACAAAAGACACAGTAACCCGATCTCTGTAACACACAAATTTTACAAATAAAATTTGAAAAAAACACCATCCTTAAAGCACAATGCAAAATGAGTTTAAGCATAAAAGATGTAAGATACAAGTTGTATAAAAAGCACCATGGGTTTGCCAAAGGCAGGCCATGCCAACTAGTCTGATATCTGAATTTCTAGTCACCTTACATTACGCCATAAAGGCGTAATATTCTTTAAAAGAATAGAGGTATTCATGCAAGATGCAAAACCAACCAGTTAGAAGAAGTAAGAAGGCTGTTCTGAAGAGAGATTATCAGACTGAGGAAACGTCCTGAAGAACTGGTCTGTACTGCTTTTGGCAGGGATAGAGTCAATTTTCTTCACAGTAGCTCATATGGTGCTATGTTTCAGATTTGTGACAGCATACCCACATTTCAGCCATTGCTGAGCAGTACTTACACAGCGTCAAAGCCTTTCCTCACACTGCCCTGTGCTGGGGGTGAAGAAGTTGGGAAGGGACAGGACAGCTGACCCCAAATGAGCAAAGGGATATTCCATACCAGCTTAGCAATAAAAGCTGGGGGAAGAAGGAAGGAGGACATTCGGAGTGATGGCGTTTGTCTTCCCAAGTAACCACTAATGCATGAAGCCCTGCTTTCCTGGAGATGGCTAAACACCTGCTGGCCGATGAGAAGTTGTGAATAAATTAACAATTTTGCTTTGCTTGCATGTACGGCTTTTGCTTTACCCATTAAACTGTCTTTATCTCAACCCACGAGCTTTTGCACTTCTGCCCTTCCGAGTCTCTGCCCATCCAACCAGGGGAGAGCAAGCAAGCAGCTATGTGGGGCTTCGCAGCCAGCTGGGGTTAACCTACAAGAGGGAGGTCCTGAAGGACTGGTCCTAGGACCAACCTTACCATGCATTTCCATTGCAACAAAAAGTACTTAAAAGATTAAACAACCAAAAAGCCAGAAAGTCTTGCCTCGCTAATGCATGAAGAAGTGAATACAAAACAGGAAGTGCTGTAAGAATGCAAAATCAAAGTCCTTCAGTTACAGAGTGCAAAGAATTTTTGCTGTACACAGCAAACTGGAGCTCCCCACTGCTGCAGTACCAGAGTAACTGAGTATTGGACCACACTAGGCCCCTCCTTTGCAGTCTTCATGTATGTATTCTTTCAAGCACCTGCAGAGCAACCGCATAAAGAAATGCAGGTTTTGCTTAGGTTGCAAATGTGTGAAACACCCAGAAGGCGAAGTCCGATGACCGCATACACAACTCACTAGACACTAACTGGAGGGCAGTGTAGCACCTCAATTTCAGGAGGTCTTCAAGACGATACCACTCCAAACCAAAGCAGGGACAATCAGGAGGTGACAGGCTGTGGCAACAAGCGTTATTAGAGAGCTTGCCACCACTACATCCCAGGGGCTTCTGAAGGGCGGCGGGGACAAGTACCCCCACCTCCCCACGCGCGTCCTACTCCCGGGGATCCACGGCCCGGCGGCGGCAGTGGCCCGGGCAAAACCCCGCCGTGGGAGCCCCACGGCACGGCCCACCGCCCTCCCCCCAACCCGGGCTACCGCGGGGCCCCGGTGGGACTCACCTCTCGGCCCGCCGGGCGGCCGGCGGGGCCTCAGCCACCGCTCCCGCCGCAGCCTCTGCTCCGGCAGCCGCCGGGGAGCCCGAGCCCTGAGGCTCCGCGTCCGCCGCGCCGCCGGCGCCCCTGCCCGCGGGTCGCACGTTGGGCCGCACGTTGAGGCGGGCCCGGCGGAACATGGCGCCGGCGGCTCGCTGCGGGCGCTGGGCAGAGGCGCCCGCCCGCCCGCAAGCTCGGCGTCAGCGGCGCGCGCGGCCCGGTAACGCCGCGAGCGCGGCTACCTCACGGCATGACACCCGGCGCCCCCCGCGACATCATCAGCGCGCGGCGGCAGGAAGAGGAGGGGCGAGAGGCAGCGCTAAAGATAAGGCACCCTCTGACGAGGAAAGCGCACGCGTGGCGTCAGCGCGCAAAGCCGGAAAGGGCACGTAGCGCCCAAAGAAAGCAGAAAAGTGCTTGGGTTTGGGGTTTTTTTTTAATTCTCTTCGGCGATTTCGTCTTCCGGGTGGCTGCTGGCCAACAGCCACGTCGCCTGACGGGGCGGGCGGAGGGAAAGAGGCCGCATTACCCCTCCATGGCCGCCGCGCCGGCCACGCCCTCCCACCTCCACCCCAGCCGGGCGGTGGCAGCGCGCAGCCCGCTGATTGGGCCAGGCCTACAGGGCACGTGCCGCCCCTCGCGCGGCGCAGTGACGTTGCGGGCCAGCGAGGTTTTATAAGGGGCGTCAGCGGCGGGCGGGGAGGTTAGAAGGTTCTGGCAGTCGGAGGGGAGTGGTGGCTTGTTGGTGGCGGCGGCGGGGCTGCGCGGCCCGAGCGACTCGCGATGACCCGTGAGTGCCGGCAGGCCTCAGGGGGGCAGCTCTGGGGCCCCGTCGGGGAGCGGAGAGGGCGGTGGGCCTTTGGCCGCTCGTCTCCGAGCCAGCGGGGAAGTGCGGCCCGGATGCCCCGCCCGAGGGCGGCCCGGCGGTCAGTCTGGGGGAGGGGGTCGGCCGCGGTGTGGTGTCGCTGTCAGGGCTTGGTCCTTGTGGACTTGGCGTCCCCGCGGCGAAATGCCGCGGCGGGTGCGTGAGCGGCTGGGGCTGAGGCTTCTCGCCTCCCGCCGCCGTCCTGGGCTTGGGGCAAAAGCATCCTAGCCCCGTCCCCTGGCGTAGCTGTGCTGGCGGGCGGGGAGGAGGAAGAAGGATGGTGATCTGCTGGAACAACAGTAACGCTCAGTTTCAGCCCTGGCTACCGTCCAGCCTGTAAATAAAGGGCTTTTATATCCCTGCCGAATACTTAGTACTGCCTTGCTTAAGTGGTGGTTTTTAAGGCTGTCGTAGAAAAGGGCAACAGGATTTGCTAATCATCACCTTACTCAAAAGTAACGTTGGGTTATCTACTCTAAAATGGCCGAGAACTGTGAACCGAACCTAGAATACTCCAGCTCACCTAACTGGTGGGGTTGCTGTTTTGGCTTCTGCATACTGTACTTGACGATACAGAAACTGCCTGCGTTTAGTTGAGGAGGTGCTTTTACGTTCACACTTTAAGTACCTTCGAAGCCACCATACTGCTGGAAGTGCAGATGAGGACTGGAATCACAAACAGTTTGTGCACAGATCAAACCTTGAATGTGAGGAAGAGGCAGGTTTATGGCTTCTGTTGATTATGACACCACCACCCCACCACCACCACCCCACCCCTCCCCGTTCTGCATGATGCTAAAATAAACATAGCATAAGTTTAAAAAGAGGTACAGCACCCCACACCTGAGTGTAGCAGAATCATAGCATTTCATTTTAGCATGACCTGGTGTAATACAGTATCTGAAATACTAGAGGTGTAGAAGTTGTGGTGTGCAACCATACAGTCTATTCTTTAGTACGTTTCCAGAATTCAGTGCTTTGTTATCAGTCAGACCTGGACTCTAGAGCCTGTGATTTCAAGTGGACATATAGTACAATAGAGTAAGAATGGATTGCTTACTAGCAACTACTTACTCTGCGTCTGAGTTCATAAATTCATGATACCTGTTGTACTGCCAGATTTCAGGCTACCTGAAAACTGAATAAATTTGTGAAGACGGTGATGACTGGATGAATTGGAGGGTTTGGTTTTTTTTCACTTGTCTTCCATTATTGCTTTGTTCTTGAGTCAAACAGCTCTGTTTACTTTTGCTTTCTATTTTTGGGACACGGTGGCAGGCACTTTACTGCTTTAAGTTCTGACATGTGATTACATCCTTTGCTGCTCAAAAAGAATTCCAGGGATAATGATCTCAGTAGTTAATCCTTACTGCCATTCTCTTTGACCTCCTTACAGTAGAGATGATTACCACTTGTTCCAGTGCTATTCAGAGGTCTTTTGCTTATCTTCCTCTTCAAGAATAGCTGGATCTTGGAGTTGGAAGAGCAGGGGCAGGTTGAACTAAGGCATCTGTCTTGCAGAGGCAGGTGATGATGGGGATGCTCAAGCATAGGTATAAGCAGAAAGGGTGTACTGGTGTTTATGTGGCAGTTCATGCTTGAATTTCACATTACAGGAAGCTGAATTATCTTCTGGCAGGACTGGACCACACATCATTGAAAATTTAGGTTGATGTTACAGAATGTAGAAAACAGCACTGTCTCCCTTGGAGCTAGGGATACTTATTCTGCATCCCAGGTGAAGTACTGGGGCCAAACAGTCCTTGGCAATGTTTACTTGGAAGCAGGGATGGTACAAGTAAGTTCCTTTTCAAATAGCTGTTTGGCTCTGTATGCCTTGTGTGCATACTGTATTGCTCTACTTTTCTACTTGCTCTGCTTTGCTGTGCAGAAGTGGCAGCCAAGCTTTTGCAGTGATGCCATTCAGTTTGCTTCTGAAGGTTACAATCTTACAATGCATATGGAATAACTGTGTGGACACCCTGCACAGTGTGTGCTTGGAAAGGAAGGAAGTGCATGAGGTTAAGGGTGGAGGATAACTGCTGTATGACTTCTGACTACAGCAGTGTGTTTTGACTTTCTGCCTCTTTTTCTTCATGATAAAAGAAGATACTTCATTTGTTTAAGCACCATAGAAGAGTTGTTTTATTGCTGTTAACTCGTTCATATGACATTCCATGCCTCCTGAGCACCACAAAACTCAGGAACCATTTATAGCCGGGAATGTATCTGCTCGTGAGTCATGAAGTTCTAATCAGTACCAGTACTGCCAGAGATAGATAGCTGTTTTACTTCAGTTTCTGAACAAATAGTGGCCCTTCTTCTACATGGACTTTGGGGACAGGATCTCATTGAATGCTAGTGAAGAGGATGGAACAGCAGTTCTCTTAGCTTTTTCAAAAGGTAGTACTTGATGTCCTGTCATAGATGAAGTATATCTTCCAAGGCAGGAGCAGCCCTCAGGAAGCAGCAGTCATAATACGCTGTTTTCATTTGGGCTTTTGGCACCTCTTGCCAGACAGTACACATACTGGTGTGAAGGATGCACAGGGTTGCTCTTGTCTACTTGTTGACTTGGCAGGTACATAGTCCTAAACTGTTTCCATATACCTGAAATTACAGGCACCTGAAGATTGGATAGACAGTCTTTGAGATTGAAAGATGGCATAGGTAGTGTTAAGACTGGAGAGGGACTGAAAAGAGGCACAACAGAAATTTTGGGGAGATGGGGCTTTCATTTTTGAGCATAGAAAAATGGGATCATGTTTGTTCAACAGCACAAGTGATTACACCTAGCTTATCCAGATAAGCTAGAGTCCAACACTTAGAGTCCAAAAGAGGCAGGGCAAGAAGAAGTACCAAGCAAGTGAACCAGCTCTGGCAGGTTAGAGCAGACCAGAACTGCTGTAAGGAGGCGGATACTAAGGAAAGATTGACAGCTAATGCAGAAGAGTTTGGAATTGTGATGGCTGTGGCCATTGCCTGGAAGACCCTGAGCATTTAGATGGAGAGTTGCCTCTGCTCTGAGCAGCAGTTGTATTGTGTTTGTTTTGATGTCATGCCCTCAGGAATGTTGTCTGATCAAAAAGATTGCATGCCTGACTTTCCAGGTAGTCCTGGGGAGAGGTGTCCTCTATACTGGCAACAGTGATGCGGTTTTGTGTCTTTACGTACATACATACATACATACATACATATATAAAAAATGTTACTTTCTCACTTTTGTTGAAAGTGAGGCTAAGCACTGGCTAAGGCCATGCTTAAGTGTCGTGCTTGATTTCAAGTGAAATATCTTTTGAAGCAACCTCTTTAATAGTATTTGAGTGTAACTAATTGAATGGACTAACAGTCCATCACAAGCAAAGTAGGTAGAACAACTATAACTGTGCCCTTGCTGCCAAGTTAAGGGAACACCTATGTAGAGAAACTCAAAATGAGGACCATTGGAAAATACAGATGTTAGTTTACAATGAAATCTAAAAAGCATGCATGGGAAAGAAAGCTATGAACATAAGCCCATAATAGTGCATGGAAGGAACCTTCCTGAATGTTTGCTAATGCCCTGGTTTGAGGTAAAACAGGACCAATTTTGTTCAGTAACTTTACTTTTTAGCTAGGCCTCTTCTAACTGCTGAAATTAACAGCATATTGTGCTGAAAAGTGTTCACTCTCAGAGTGAATAAGACCCATGTTTATAGCTGATGCCAAGGAATGGGATGCAGAGAGGATCTTGCTTATCCTTATTGCTATAACAGTCAAGGGCAGCCAACTTTGTTACTTGCCCCGTTGGAGGGTCGGAAGCAGAAAAGCGTAGAGGAGTCACACCTGCAGGGAGGAGCAGACAGGACAGGTGACCCAAAACTGACCCACAGGGTATTCCATCCCATCTGCCTCATGCTCAGTATAAAAGCTGACGAGGAGGACTCTGTCTCTGCGTCTGCCTTTGATCCCGATCCTGAATCCAGATCCAGAATGCAGTTTCTGTCTGTCACTGAGTCCAGTCTGGGACTTCCCCAGTGCCTGCTGGTGACGCGACTGTCATCCTGGCAGCTTGATACAATTTTGTATATATTTCATTACTTTCTTTTTATTATTTTATTATTAATATTTCACTAAAGTAGTTTAGTTCCTTCTAAACTCTTAAGACTCATTTTCTCTCTCTCTTGCCTCCCTTCGGGAGTGGAGCAAGAGAGAGAGAACATCTGTCACTCCACCGGATTGGGCCAATCTGGCCCAAACCACGACAGCTATTTCCTTCAGTAGCATCAAAGTACTCTTGCATGTGAGTAGCTTTAGGCTTGTCCACCCTGTGCAGGGTGCACATGCACACATGCATTTATCATGAAGAAACATATGTATGCATCTGTTTTGGCAACATGGTAAGTCATTCCGAACAAGATGTCTTGATGAGGAACTGGAATTTTGGTTGTGTGTTAACTTCAGCTTTGTCAGCCCCACTTCTTTTGCAAGGGGCTCTGTGGTACGTGGCAGACAAAATCTTGGGCTGAAGCTCCACAGCTGTCGTAGCCTCATACTGTATACGTCAGCTGCCATGGAGCAAAAATGAATTAAATCTACATACAACTGCTTGTGTATTATGTGTTCATCTCTGCTTTCATGGTTCCCAGAGTAAGGCGACTTTAGCGCTTGATAGCAGTAGCTGAGCTTCTGGGGAATGAGTGCCCAGTAATACATTATGAATCCTGCGTTAAGTAGTTTTGGGGACTTTATCCAGTAAAAAGCAAGTTCCTATATGTATTAACTGTACTAGTCATCTTCTAAGTGGCACCTGCTGAAGTGTATTCTTTCTACAAATACATGTAAGGGCCATAACTAAGTATGAGCAAGACTTGAAAAGTTCATGGTGCTTAACAATAGGATGTGATGGAATCTGTCAGTGATTTTGTATGACAGCACTACAGACTGAAAGCAGGTGGATATTTCTGGATTCCAAACAGCAATTTGCTTTTTGATTTCTTAGAGGGCCTTGGGAATAGTTTGAGGAAGTTTATAAACTCTCTCAGGCTGCCCTCATTTTAATGGTGTTCTTTCAGCCTAAAATTAATTTGTAAGCTATATTGGATGCTGGAATCTGTTTGAGATAGAGAGGATGGCTCCTCTTTGGATAAGTCGCTGTCATCATTTTGCCCGGGCTACTGATGGGATGGCTTTTATAGTACTGTGTTTCTGGAAGGCATGTTGGAATGGATTTCGGTGATCTCTTGGACATGACCTGTAGAAACGCAAATGTAAGAACTAACAGTCTTTCATGCCTCCCATTGTGCACGGGAGGGGGAGACTGTGGTGGAAGATACTGCCAACTACAGAAGGTACTGCCACACCAACTCTACAGACTGAGCCAAACCTTACCACCTTTATAATAGACTTCTACACAGGCAAACTGTGTGTAAAAAGTGGTAGTACCTGTATAAACTCTGTATTATCTTACAGGTGGGAACCAGCGTGAACTTGCCCGCCAAAAGAACCTGAAGAAGACTCAGGAGATCCACAAAGGGAAAAGGAAAGAGGATAGCTTGTCTGCCTCTCAGAGAAAACAGAGGTAAGATCTAGTACAGTTGAGTGAAATCGTTGGGCAAAATAGGGGAAAATGGGTCAGAAAGAATCTGGTGTCTTACCCAAAAGAGCATTTAAGTACTTTGCCTTGATTCGTGGTCCATTCACGTGTGAGAGCATAAACTCTGGGTGTAGGTTTTACTGTGTCTGCTGCTAAACAGATTTATTTTGGTAAGACCTGAAAAGCTTTTCTTTCTTTTGACCAGCTTTTTGCCTGGTACAAACAGGGAAAGATTGTGTAATACTTCCTTGAACATGTTTGATCCATTGTTGTCCTTTACTTCTAAAACTAAAAGAATTATATAAGGTCTACGAAACAAGGAACTTGTCTACCTCATGGGGTACTGTACTGAAAAAAGCAGGATAATAGAAACAGTGTGCTCATGGCTAACCGAGAAGTTTTGTGCTAATCTTTTTCCCTTCTTGAAAAGGGTGTTGCTAAAGGGCAAAAACAAGCTGGAGGAGACTCTACTTAGAAAAACAGTGAGCCAGTATCTTAAATCCAACTTTTCTTCTTCACAGAGACTCTGAAATTATGCAGCAAAAACAAAAAGCGGCTAATGAAAGGAAGTCTATGCAGGCAGGAGCAAAATGAGCTGCCTATATGGAGAAGATGGAGTGCACCAATGAAGCAGAAGGGCCTAGAAGATCATTCATAAAAATGTCTGGCCGTTAAATGATTAAATGTCTATCTTGCAGAGTTGTGCAACTAGCATTAGTTTATTTTCTGGTTAGCGTAGGCTTAGTTGTCTGGAGTGCTATTTCAAAATTGACTACACTGTTATGCATGCATACAAATAAAAGTACCAAGCAATAGCTTTACGCCAGCTTTTGCTGCATTTGTTGGTTTCACTTAATGGTTGCAGTAACAATGACTTTCTGAATCTACAGTTAGACCAGATTTTCTTGTCTTAATTTTTGAAGTACAGCTTCATTCAGAATGGAACACATTGTAAAATGTGCTTAACCTTACAGAGGTCTGAACTGTAAATCTCAAATTATTTTTTACAATAAAATGTTGCATGAAATACTGTCTAATCTGAAATGGTTATGCTTGATAATCGGTTGATTTCTAAGAAGTTGCCAAGAACCCAAAGAATAGATAGAACTGTGGAGAAATGCAATGTATGTATGTAAGTATAAATAAAATTTATAATATGAGAAATGCATATTATAAACAATATAATATGCAGTGGTAAGTCTGCACTACAGAAGAAGATGCCTATGGAGTTGCAGACTTCATTGGTGTACGTAACTGAATCTACTACTGACACTAACTTCAGAGAAGCTGCAGGCTCGAAGTTAACGAGTTGCAGATGTGAGCAGATCTTGAAATTGCTGTGTCACTACAATGATAGAAAATTGCTGCTTAAACTAGCCTCAGGAATAAAATTTTGAGAAAACACAGCACTTGCTCTACAGACATGCTTGGGTGTGCTGAGCACTGAGGTGAAACTGGTTTAAATCCCTGGAAGGAGACAACTTTGAGGCCTTTGCTTGTATAAACTCTAATGGATCTAACTGCAGTTTTTGTTAACAGGCCCCTGGCACAGTTTGAAGGAAAAACATGGCTGGTTTTGGCAATGCAATACTTGCAGTCGGTGAGAAATGAAGCAGATTTTTTTTGCTTCCTCTCAGTTGGCTGGATTCCCGCTGTCAAGTTTGCCAGGTGTTTCACGCTGGGTTTCACGAGTGTGACCGCTGGGCACTTGTACTAAGTCCAGCCAAACTCTCAGGGGAGGGCAGTGCGTCCTGACTGACGTGGGCTGTTCGGTCTGAAATCGGACGCTTCGCTAGCGTGCTGCCGTACGGTACCCAGTGCGGCGGAGGGGATGAGCGCCGGTCCCGCCCCGGTAACCCGAAGGACGCGCTCGGGCCGAGTCAGGCTTCGCGGGCCCCGCCGGGCGCCCTGCAGCCACTGACAGCCGGGCGGGGCCGCGGCGCGCCGGAAGTGACGATACGACGCGTGCGCAGCAGGCGGCCGCGCGGGGACGGGGACGGGGACGGCTATGGCGGACCGGGTGCTGTTCCGGCGCGGTACCGGGCAGGTGGGCGC